>VZTN01004886.1:84851-190457 GCA_013400515.1 Erpornis zantholeuca | reverse complement strand
CAATGTGCAGCAGTGTGCAGCAGTGTGTGTGTGCAATGTCCCACAGTGTGTGTGCAATGTGCAGCAGTGTGTGTGTGCAGTGTGTGTGTGTGCAGGGAGGATGGCAGTGCTGGCCTGTGCGGGCTGTGCAGCAGTGTGTGTGTGCAATGTGCACCTACAGCACACGATGGCACTGCAGGAGCGCGCAACGCTTCGCTCCTCTCGGCTCCTCTCGGCTCCTCTGAGCTCCTCTGGGCTCCTCTGGGCTCCTCTGGGCCCCGCCGGCCCTCTCACCCCTCCGTGCCGCCCGAGCTGCCGCAGGTGCCGCTGTCGGGGGACAAGGCGTGGAGGGAGGCTGGGGGATGCCGCACCCAGAGTTCTGCTCTTCCCGAGCAGGACAAAGCTTTCTGGAGCTGGGACCCTCATCTCCTTGGGACCAGAGGAGACACAGAGCTGCGGCGCGGCCCGAGCGTGGCACTGGGCTGGCATCTCCCACCGCTCACAGGAGCTGCATCCCCGCACACACCCGCACACACCCGAGACCTTCCCCTCCTTCCCCAGCCAGGGGCAGCCCGGGGCTCACTTGGGCAGCAGCCCCCGGAAGGCAGCGTGCCCCACATTCCTCCGGCACCGAGGAAAGCTGCCCAGGGCTGGCTCAGCCCCCGTGGCTGCCAAATCTCTGCCTTTCCTCCTGAGCTCCCCCGGGCACAGAGATGGGCTCCGAACGGCGCTGCTCGGAATGAAGCCCCGGTGCAGGTCGTGCATGATAATATCCTGCTTGGCCGCCAGCTTTGGAAAAGAGACAGAGAGGAATTCGTTACTTTGCTTCTTCCTGAAGGTGCAGATCCTCCAGCCAAAAACCAGGGAGCACCGTAGGGATGAAGAGAAAAGCTGCAACACCATTTCCGTATAGAACAGGCTTTTTCCTGAAATAATCCCTGCAGGAGAGAAACTCTGTTAAAATATCTGGAAGTGACAATCCTGGTATTTATCTGTTCTTATCTGCAAAGATTTTGAGATGTATAAATGCAGCAGGTTCTGCCAAAATTATTGTCAGATCAAAAACAGTGTGATCCCCTTCATAGAGATTGTCTGGAATTATCTGGTGGGCACAAGGTGGATGGCTCTGCTTTTTCTCCTCCTTGTCCCCACAGGAAAAAGTCCTCACTAGGACTCTTCCATAAGCAAGAAGAAATGCATCCAGGAGAAAATAGACTCAGAAGCAGGAGAAGAGGGGGGAAAAAACCCTATTCCAAGAGAGAAGGGCAGAGGGGGTTTGATTCCTGCAGCTCTTGTCCCTCTCTCTGGATGGAGCACTCTGTACTTGATATCTCCCTGTCGTAAATGCAGCTGATTGATTTTCTTTCCATTTCTTCTTTTGCACTTGTTTATTTTAATAAAGATAGATTTATTTTATTTGGAAGCCTGAAGCAAAATGTTCCTGCGTCTCCACCCACCCTTCTGGCACTAAGCGCTGATGGTTATTTCAGTGGTTATAATTTGATTTCTGCCTCTCCTGCTGGGCTGATGTGAGAGAAACAATATTTAGGGAAGCTGATTTTTAATTTTATTTTTTTTCTGGAGTAAGGGAGACAGAGGCTGGGAGTGGTATGGGAAAAGGGAAAGAGAATCAGCAAAATGCACTCACATTTTCTAGGCATTTTATTTCCAAGTGTGCAGTTTCTGATGGACAAAAAGGACAGGGCAGCTCAACTCATGCACTGCTCTCTGAAGAATGGAGAGTGATGCATCTTTTGGGATGTTTTTGTGTTATTCCCTGTCTGTTGCAGGGATTCATTGTAGCTGCTCTTTGCCAATGGGTCCAGGTTTGTAGCCTGAGCTACGAAAATTTCCAATTTGCAAGAGGGGAAACTGAGGCCCAGAGGGGTAAATCAGTAGTAAATCAGTGCTTTTTCCTTCAGATCGCCTGTCACCAAGAACAGTGTCAGGAACAGGACTGATTTCCAAATCCAGGATGTCATCAACACACACAAACCATCAGCACTGCCATCTCTCAATTAAACTCGGACAAAATGAGATTTTCACCACGGCTCAGCAGCCAGACCTTGAGCAGCAGTTTTCCAAATAGTTCACTTACTCCCCAGCTCTGGGCATTTCTTCAAGAAAATATCCTGTATTTGGTTAAAAGGAATTTTTTTGGCAGAGAAAAAAATCTGACCCTTCATTTCAAGACACAAAATAAAAACTTGTCTATCACTTTTTATTCAGCTTTTTAAAGTATCAGCCTCCCTCTTTTTCATTTTGTCTTTAATTTTTCTGGCTTCTAGAGAAAGGGCTAGAGAGTGCCTCTGTGCATAGCTGAAGATAATAACTTAGCTAAATATTTTTTTCCTCTTTTAAAGTATATATCAAGATTTCCTGCTGCACAGTTTACATTTCCTGCTGTGGAGACAAATACTTTAATTAAAATGGGAGGAAAAAAACATGCAGAAAAAGAAAAAGGCTCTGTGAAAAGAATCTTAAGAGGCTTGAAATGGGCAAATGAAGCCCTTTTGCAGCCAGGCTGCATTTTTCATATATGCAAATATAAATATTTGGGACTATTTTGCTCAAGGCAAGGAGGGAGGTGTTGGGGAAAGCCAGGCTTTGAGAAAGACCTTTTCAAGAAAAGGTCTCAAACTGCTTGACCTCCACCTTCTCTAGCCCCCGCTGCAGTCCTGGTGCAGGACAGATGGAATGGTTTTAGATGATCATATTTTGAGAATAAAAGGAAAACAGAATTTTCTAAATACTTTGGCCTTTTCTCTTTCCTTCACCTATGTGCAAAGCATTAAATTAATTCCTTGTGGTTGCTGTATTTGATTATGGGACTCCTTGTACCTGCTTCTCCCTCCCTGGGCTTCAGCTTGTCCCGAGGGCAAACAGCCAGAAACTGCAGTGTGCCAGGCTCTCATCAGGGACAGATGAGAGGGATGGGAAGCTGCAGGTACAGAATTACTGCTCAGACCAGAAGTTCTTCTCCCAGTGTGGACTTAGAGGCTGAAAACATCTCATCTGGCTTTTTACTGAAAATTTTGGCAATGAAGGGAAAAAGGGAAGCCCTGTTTATAAGGGAGAGTGGCAAGGTAAGTCTGCAAGGCTTATCTGGAGGAAAAATGCCAAGAGAACTATTTCCTTGCATTTTTAATCAAAAGGAGCAGCCTGTGAAGGGCACCCTCTCACTGCACTCCCATGCCTGCAGTAGGTCTGCAGCCAGCAGAGATCAGCTTGTTCTCTCTACGATATTTCTGGGAAACACTCCCAACATCTTTCCCCTAAAGCACATCCATCCACCCAGGAAAGCGCCCTGCCTCCCCAAAGCACACCAGGCTCTCAGGGCTTCCTGTGTAAAGCCAGCCACTGGGGATCACTGGAGCTCCTTGGCATGACCAGGGAGAGCAGCAGCTGCCAGCCCTGCGTTCCAGAGGGTGGGAGTGAGCAGCAGGATTTGCTTGGATGGGTTGATCAGACTTCCAAAGATCTTTTTCCAGGCGAGGGTATAGGTGCATTGGGAGCATCATAGTGTGCTTACCCCCGCTAAGCTGGGATTTGTATCGAGCTCATTGAGGATGATTAGATGATCACCATCAGATGGGGAAGCTGAGCTCTCACTCTCTGCACCCTCCCTCTAAGAGAGCAGAATATTGGTCCTGCTTTTCACAGCCTGAACCAGCAATTGTCTCTTTGAGCTGTGACGCTGTCCCTGTATAATTAAGGCTGTCAGTCAAACTCAGACACCTAAACACTATAAACTCCATGGCTTAGCAGGGCTGATCACAGGACTTCAGTGCTTGGCAGTCAAAGCAGCAACTGCAAGCTCCTGTCCCATGTTGGTGGGACAAATTGTGGGGCTGGGAGGGGGAAAGATCTCTGGGAAAGAGTCATGGGCCTCCAGGGCTTCCTGGATGGCCAGGACCAAGGGACCTGTGCAGGTGTGGGATGAGATGCACTGATCCTGACTATCATTTCTGGTCCAGAGCCTGATTCTTGGGCTCAGGGTATTGCCTGACAGGGAGTTTGGGTGCTTATTTATTGTCTCAACAGGCCAGAGCACCTAGAAAAACAGGGAGAGAAAGGCTTGACCCACCCAGCTGCTCTGCTCGTTGCATAGCTTTACGTGGCTGGAGAGCTGGGCAGGGCAGCCAGAGGAGCAGCAGGATGAAGCAGTCTGTGCCATGGAGATGCCTCAGTTGGACTGCAGCAGATTCCCTGGTGCTGATGGTCACTTCCAGAGTGCCTGGTGGCCATCCCACAGCCTGTTCACTGCCTGGCTCTATCTGGAGTGACAAATGAGGCTTACCTGATGCCAAGGATTTTCTAAAAGTCAAGCTGTTCAAGGTCCTGAACAGCTTGACATAACTTTTTGGCAGTAGCTTTCCATCTGTTTACACCTAAATTCCTCTGTGCAGGAGCCCTTTATGTGCTTGGGAAGGGGCCAGCTGTTCATGGCACTGAATTGCCCAGGGGCTGGGAGACAGGACAACATGGTCATGAGCTCAGAGCCCTGCACTTCCAGACCTCTTTAAGAGATCTCCTGAACTATCACTGATTGCCAGGCCACAGTCTGAAAGCCTTTAGGAAGGGCTAGCATGGAGTGAGCTTGGTTTCTTTCACAGGAAGCATCCTTTGTGTGGAGAGAGGCCTTTCTTGGAAGGTTTGTTACCCCTGCCTTGTGTGTCTGGGGAATTTTGCTGGATGAATCAGTGTCTCAGTGGCCGCTGATGGGTGGCAGGCTGGGATTTGTGTGCAGATAAACAGGGAAGGAAATAGGGTTAAATTGAGCCAAGTGTTGCCTGATGGCATCTGGATACCATTCCAAGTGAGCCAACAGGCCAGCAAAACGTGGGAGGCAGACAGAGAGGGAAACATCCCCTGGAGGACAATCAGAAGATGCACTGTCGAACTGATCAGTGAAGCTATCTCATGGCTGTCATGAGCTCTGTCATGAAATGAATGAATAAATGAAATTAGAAATGGAACTGGAACCCAGCCCCTCTCTCCTCTTGTGGACAAACAATGGGAGGATGAATAAGTGTTCTCCACATGTGCACAGATAGAGGAATGATCAGATGTAAAACACTGCTTCAGGTTTGTAGACCTTCTCCTACCAGGAAAAAAAGACTCTTCTCCCCTTGTCACAGCACTGCAGTGTTATTCTCATTTCAGTCTGCCCTGCCACCATTCTGCAATCAAATCCCTTTTCAGTCATATTTGTGTCTGTGGTTCCAGACCTCAGATAACCTGGTTCTCTGCTGATGAGCAGCTGTGCTGCATGAGCCCTCTCACATGTGCTCCTGAGCTTTCCCTGTCTGAAGACCATTACTGATAATTAGTTAGTGTAAAATGAGAGGAGTTTTGTTTGGCATTCCTTAAAACACTCTTCTCACAGCTCTCTGGCCTGGGGCTGCCTGTTACACCCACTGCTTCTGGAGCACAGCTTTCCCCATCACTGCATGATGGAGGGTTATTTCATTAATGGATATAATGATACTTTGTCTTTGGTGCTGACGATCTTTGTGGCAGTGCTGTGCAACCTTTAATTAACTTTGAGCCTGCCAGGCACTACGAGGATGTTGATAACCTGCAACAAATGCAGCAGAAGCTTGAAGGCCTGGCGTGGTAAATAACCTTGTCCAAGGTCACACAGAGACTCTTGGCTGGGATGAGGTTTGATGCTGAGTCTCCTGGTGAAGCAATGCTGTAGGAAAAGTACATTTCTGTGCTAAAAAGTACATTTCCCTGCTAAAAAGCGCAAAGTGGGGTAATCCAGGCGAGGAATGTGAAGTGCTTGGGGGACCAGGGAGTGTGCTCAGGAGCGTGGTGGCTGCGCTGCTCAGTCCCACAGCTGTCAGGGCAGTGTTTGAGTTTGCATTTGGCCGTGTTGGCTTTGCGTGAGCAGGAGCTGGTTGTGCAGCACACGGGGTAGGGACAGGCATTCTATGTGTGGATTAAAAGTGAGGTGTCACACGAGGGCTGCCAGCAGGGAATGCACACACAGAGGCACACGGAAAAGAGGGAGATGCAAAGACCTTGCATAAGCCCTGTCGTGGATGTGGATTTATTAAAAACTGTGCTGATTTCTTACAGGTTTTCTTAAAAGATGTGCTGATTTCTTCCATTCAAAGCTTTTTGATTCCCATGGAGCTCTATGTTTTACCAATCCAGAGGCTTTGTGTTCATGAGCCCTCATCTTCTGACAACCTTTCTGTAAGATGCTCCTTGTTTGAGTTTTGGAGGTTCTGCCCATGCACCTGTCCTGTTTTATTTATATATTTTTTCATGTATTGAGTGTGGAAGAAGCTGCTGGTCCGAGCTGCAAAGGTGTTGCTGGTGTCAGTATTGAAAAAGCATGAGTTTGAAATCCTGAACAGATGCCTGCTCATTCCCCTTCCCAGAGATCTGCCACCACGGGAATCATTGCTTTGGACTTAACTCTCCATATGTGCCCAGAGGTCAATGCTGAAGCTTTGGTTACCCTGGAAACCAGGACAAAACTGCACCAAGCCATTACTGCAATATGGGTCACTTGTGGATAAAAAAGAGACAGAAAATGCCTCCCCTTCCAACTGAGGTGTTTTCCATAGGAGAACCTACAGGTTTGAGCAGGTCACAGTTTGTCCTGTCTCGTGTGGGGTGGGAGATGAAGCCCTGAGATTCAGAGCACTTTGCTGGCCCCTGGTTTCCAGTGCTGACTGCAGAGATGGAGGGTGGGATGTTGCACATTCCTTGGGCAATTCCCTCCTGTTTTGTAAGCAGCCACCCTGTGCTCATCAGTTCTTTGGGTAAAGCACCAAAATGAGATGCTAATTCCATCCTGGGTTCCTGAGAAAGGGAGGGGGTGTTGTGTCGTACCTGCCATGGGATTTCAGATTGTTTCCTAAACAAACTGGAGTGAGGCAAAGTCATACTCATCCCTTTGGAAAAGGGCCAGGTTGAAGACTCAGAGATTTCAGTGATTTGCTAATTGTTGGGGAACGTGATTGTCTGCAGGAGGCAAGAAAGGTTTCTTTTGTTGTTCTGTTTGAGAACAAATTCACCTCTGGTTTCAAGGAGATGACTTGTGGGAGGGGGATTTTGGGTGAGGAGAGGTGAGAATTACCTTCATATCTCCTCTGAGGTCTTCCCATGGCTTCATGACCCTTTCTTTTTTCTTATTATTGTTTTCCTTGGCATGCTGTCAGAGAATTCCATGTCTCTTCCAGCTTGTTTTAAGCATGGAGCCACCCTGCCAAGTCTTTGTGTGCTGAAGATATTCCACATTTAAGAAGCCACCTTAAACCACCACTTAAATATGCTGGCTCCTGTCCACATTCCACCTCTGGAGCCACATCATCTCATCCTCTTCTGCTTTCTTCCAGGATGCAGCTATGTTATATTTCCCCTCAGCTGCCATCTCTCCAGCATGCTGCCTCTCCCAGCAGGAAGGACCCACATGGATGGATGTACGAGCTGATGTACAACCACCTTGCTGCAGCCTCCAAGCTGGGTGCTCCTGGGGAAGAAGACTTTTCCTGCACAGCTATCAGAGGGCAAACCCTAAAAGTGGGGCTGGTCTGGCTTAGATCAGGCTGCCCCTCTGACAGCAGCTTCCTTTGGGGTGTGGAACATCAGTACAGCACCCATTCTGCTGCTACGTTTTCACCATGGGAGGTGAAAATTCTGCTTTTCCTCACATTTCCTTCCTCCCTCCCTGCCCTTCACTGTGGTCAGGCTGTCAGGGCACTTCCTGTGCCGTTTGTGTCACTCCTTTTCCTGGGTAACTTCCCTTCTGGTATCTCAGCCCTGCTTCCTGACAGCTTTCCATAACACCCTGTCTTGTGATCTGCAAAGGGTTAATGCCCTTCCTATGCTCCCACTGCTTGTGGCTGCTTGGTTCCTCCTCTCTTGGAACCTAAGTGGTTTTTTCCTTGTTGATGCAGGCAACTCAAGGCCAAAGAAATGTCTTAAAAATCCCCCCAGAACATGTAAACTGAAGAAAACTTGGAGAAAAGGGGTATTTGAATAAGTTCCTCTTTATCAGAAACACTGCTTCAGGTTTTACTCTGTGCACAAATAAGTCTTTTCTCTCCAAAAAGCACATAATAACCTCACAGGTTTTGTAGATTCCAAAATACAGCACTCCCCGTGCAGGCAAACCTGCATCTGGGGCTGGGATTTATTGCTTTGCAAGGAATGGAAGTGAGCTCTCAGCAGTGCAGGTGATTAATATTCTGTGTTCTTCTCCTGGCAAATGCCATAAAAGTCTTAATGTCTGAGAGCTGATGTCTAAAGCATGCCATGAACTACCCCCAGGGAAGGTTTGCATTTCCTCTCTGGGTAATGTGGACACAAGGACTTTGCCGTGGCTTGCAGGAGCTGGGTCTGCACTTTGGGTCTGCACTTTGTGCTGCAGCTATTGCAACATTTCCTGTCATGTAGTGTCAAGCCATGGCAGTGGAACCACAAACATGAGGCTCGGGAGTCTTGGCATGGTCAGTGCCTGTGGCAATGCTCTAAGTGTTCACAGGAAGCAGGTCTGCTACACAGCTTTTTGCTCTTAGGTTATGGTTTCCCCTCGAAACAGGGATCTGTAATCTCTCCAGGTCATCATTAGAGCTGCCTCTTGTTTCAAACTTTCCCAGAGTGTCACAGCAGTGCTGTAGGGGCTCGATATTTAACCATGCTTCAGCTGTGGCACTCAGTGCCCAAATCAACCTTGCTTGTGTCAAGTTTAAAAAGTCTGAGCTCTGCAGTGCTCCATGCCCTACACACCTCTCATGTTTGATAGTCTGAATAAATCCTTGGTCTACAGCAGACTCATTATTAAGAGAAGTGGGAGATAGGAGGTAGAATAAGTAGGATAAGTCAAAGCCACAGTAATATAGAACATATGTAAAATCAGGCTATGAGACATCATAATAAGGATGTAATTGGGGGGGGGTGGGGAAGAGAAAGAAAATAAGTCCTATTGTTGTTTCAGTAGAAAGCTACCATCAGTCTGAGGTGGCCAATCCACCTTTCTCAGGGCTGTGAAGGAATTTATTCTCCCTCTAAGCAGAGTTCTGTGCCAAGGCACTGTGGACACCCTCACATCCATGATGAGAGTGAATCCCTGGCTCTGGCCAACCCAGGGGTGACCACGGTTCATCCCAGGCAGAAGGACAAGGTGCTGCTGGGCTGTTTGGTGCCAGCCTGCCTGTCTCCAGGGGTCCAGGGAGCTGCACTGTCACTCACTGCCTGCCCAGGAATGCTTGGCAGGCGAGGCTGGATGCCTCTGCCATCTGTGTGAAATCCTTCCAGCCATTTAGATTAAACATTGACTTCAGTAAAATGTAGGGCTCCTAATGACCTGACATAGTCCATATGGAGTAGCTGCCACAGATAGTGACTATCTTGACACTGATTAATCACTTCTTCTAGTAGTGAATTTGTCCCAGGTTACTTGACACAGTTCTTCCCTAATAGCTTTGGAATAGTTCTGGGGTGTTCATATGACCTTGGCTTTGGGGAATAGCCCATCTGATGGCACACATTGCCTAGTCCAATGTAGGCTTGGCTGATTTTCATCAAACTAACTTGGACTCTGGCTTTCGGGTTGTTTTTTTCTGTCCCCTGCGCACACCAGTCTTAGTCCTTCTCTGTAATGGGAAACACCTCAGCCATGCTGAACTCTGCTAGGAGCCACCACTGGCAATGGGCTGGGCTTGCTCTGTGCTGTTCAGCAGGAGGAGACTGTGATTCCACCTCCATGCCCTTCCTTGACACATAGAGGCATGACAAGAAAACTGCATTACAGATGCTCCTTGATCTGGCACTGCAGCTCGAGTCAATCACTGCTCAAACAGAGACAAGTGATGCTGCATCTCCTTTGGGTCTGACACCCCAAACTGAAGGTGGAGTTTCTCAGAGTGTTGTTCTCTTCTTCCAAGCCAGGAGATCCAGAAGCAGAGGCAGAAGGTCTTCCAGGCTGATCTTCCATCGAGTGTGAGTTGTGGCTGCCCCTCCCTGGAAGTGTCCAAGGTCAGGTTGGACGGAGCTCTGAGCAAGGCAGGGGTTAGAGAAAGATGAACTTTAAGGTCCTTTCCAATCCAAACCAGTCTGTGATTCCATTATTAGACCCAGTTCACTTGGGGAAAAGCATCACGAGTGAGAGTTACAGGCATGAAGGCTCTCTAGGACCTGTTCTGATGCAATCAGGGTCTGAGCTCCCTCCCCAGCCTTGGTGCAGGCTCTGTGTGCTCCAGCACTGGCCCTCTCCTGTGGCTGCCAGGTCAGGCAGGGGTTACTGTGCAAGGCAGTGACTCACCAGTTCCAGGAAGCAATGTATTTGTGGAATGTGCAGCAAAAATATCTTAAAGATGTTTTCAGATTATTCTTTCTCCCATTTTTCCTTGCAATTTATATAAATTGTTTTTCCCAGAAGAATGGCTGAGAAAATTCAATTTGCTGTTAAATTTGTGCCACATTTCCTGCCACTCTTCCTTTCCACTCAGACAACCTTTCAGACCTGGACAGGTGACTGACTTGCTGAGTGTAAGGAGTGGTGATGTGTCAGGTGAATCCCAAGGACTGGTAACTGCCTGCACCCCTGAGCCTGGATCCCTCTGCACAGTGGCTGCAGTCCATCTGAGAGCAATGCTGGCTCACCTGCTGTATCCTGACCTTCTCAAGGGCTTTGGAACCTCTTGTGGTGCTCCCCATCTTCAGCTCCACAAATCCTGTGCTGTGAAAGTGCCAGCGCCTCAGGAATGCTCCCTCTGATCCATGAAACTCTCCCATCTGAGCCATAGCTCATAACCACATAGTTGTTATAGATGGTTTCTTCACTTAAATAAGACCTGGTTTTGTTTAATCTTGAAATAGTTTGTGTCATGTTCCTTAGCTCTATTTGCAGACAGATGCTTGTGATGGCTCCTGAGGCAAATAGAGCTTCTCTCCAGGGTAAGAGTGGCTGATCTACATGTGGTGCTGTGTCGCTTGAGAGCACGAACGAACAGACACACACACAGGTTGAGTGTCGGGAGAAAGAAGGAAGGAAGTTTTATTTTTTACAGCTTTTATACAATTCTTTGAGACCCCGTGGATTGGACAGGGAGATTTTTTCCTGTCCATTTCCATTGGTTTGGACAGAAGTCCATCAAACTCTTGTTTATCAGGAATGGAATGACAAACAAGAAGGACAGTTAGAAAAATACATCTTGTTTGTGCGAAAGTTCTGTGGGAACTTGAGAGTAACTTTACAAAACAAACGAACAGTTCTGACTTCAAATTAGAAGGCTTATTTTCAGGGCGACAGTGCTGGGTTAACTGTGACCTTGAAACCACCCAAGGTGCAGACAATCCTGTTTTTATGGTTCTCACCACTTGTCTTGTTCAAGAGTTTAGCTAACTTCACTTTTTGGCTGGAGTTCACAAATAATTTTATTTTAAAATGAGCAAGTACAAGATGTTTTATCAGTCCAGCTACATTGTGGCTGTCCTGTGCTCTGTAATACCTTGCCTGAGATCACAGAGGCTGCATATGCACTGTCTGCATTGTGTTATTTACATTAGAATAACGTTCAGGAGGACAAAGATTACTCAGGCACATGTTTTTGCAAACACCAATTCTCTGTAACACTTCCTTGCTAAGAGATCTTTAATGATCCCACCAGTAAATTGCCAGAGTAGTGAATCATGTTTGACTTTAGATGTTATTCTTGTCACTTTAAAGGATTCCAAATAATTCTTTTGGTTTTTGTGAGCAATTACACAGACATCTATGCTTTCTCCCATTGCTGTGTGCCAGCTGAGCAATATGAAGTTAACCAGCACTGACTTTCTAAACTAGTGGCTGGGTTTGATCTGCTAACTTGCATGTTCTCTGCTAGTGCCCCATCCCTTGCAGTGTCTGTGGGATTTGTCCTTGAACAAATGACAATGGGTGTTGTGAGAGTGTCCCTTGTGAAAGCAGCAGTGATTCTCTGAACACCCTTCAAGCTGCACTTCCCACTTGACCTCTGAGCGTGGCTGTGGGAGGGACTTTGTGATGCTCCCAAACTCTTCAGCATCTTCAGTAAGTCTCCATTGAAATGGTAATTTCTAGAGCATACTTCAGCCTCATCTCAGCTTTAGATAAAAATTAAATGTGGATTGCCTCATTCTGCATATTGAATACTAAGGGATGCACTCGTTTGTTCTCTCTGCAGACACATGATGCTCTGCCAATTTCCTTAATCCCGGCACAGAAGCAGTCAGCAATTGTTTCCATTCACTTTTGATTCCATCTATAAAAGGAAATACCTGCAATCACCAGAGGTTTTCAGAGCAGGGATTTTGTAGAACTTGTCCAATTTCAACAAACTTTTTGTCTGCTGGCTTAATGGGCACTATCTGGCTGCACATCAGGGTGTCGGTTTTAGCTCCCATTGTGCTGCCATGTGTTTTTTATTGCAGAGATCATCAGTTATTTTAGGCTTTCTTCATCTATCACTGGCTCTCTATAACCTGTTGAAAAAGTCTAACCCCCAACCTCTGAAATATTTTAAACTTTTCTTTATAAGTGGATTGCTCACTGGACTAATATTGCATCTTAAATATAATATTAATTTTCACAGACTGTCATGAGTCGTCACACTTTATTCCATCTTCCTCTAGACTAATACTTCACCCTTGTCTCATATTTTTGCCACTTCCCTGTCTATGTGGTGTTGATAACACCCAGCAACTCTACGGCTGGATCCCCAGTAACATTTCTTAGTTATCTCCAGGAAGACAGGAGGGGATACATGAGTGCACGACCATTTATCAGAGCAAATGAAGGCAGGGAGCTTTATTAGAAGGCTCACAGCTGACTTAAATTAATATTGCCCACTGTGAGGTTTTACAAAGCTTTTCCCTGAAACAATAGTCTGCACTGGGAATTCAGCATTGAGTTGTTCTGTAGCCAGGCATCAAACAGAGATTCAGGCATGACCAGGGCAGGGAGCAGCTCTAAGCCCAGCTCAGGGTGTTTGTGCCTCTCCTTTCTGCTGCCCCCAGCAACTTCTGCCACGGGAAGGGCAGGGAGAGGTGGAATTTCTGTGACCCCAACTCTGATCACTCTGTGAGTCTCCTTGTGCCTGGCAATATTCCTGCAATAATTGCAATAAAGGTCCAACCAGATGGATAAAACCCGAGTGTTTGTTCACAAGAGCTCGGCCAGAGATAAACCTGTGCTAACCTGGCTTAAGGAAACCTCTGCCACAGCTGAGCACTTCTCCAGTACTTGCCAGGCTGGAGCTGGGAGCATGTCAGGAGTGCAAAGGCAGAGTCACCCTCTCTAAGCAGTGCATGTGAAATGTGGGATGTGGAGCATGCAACTGGGCTCAGAATTGCACAGAATATTCTTTTGTTTTGGGGTTTTTTGTCACTTTGACCTGAGCAAATCAGAGGCAATCAAGTCAAGTGTCACTGATGGAACACATATTCCCCTTTAATTTCTATAACTATAGCTGTCATTACTTTTTTTTCCTTGCTTTTCTTTTCTTTTTTTTTTTTTAAGGAAACAATTTCAAGAAGAGCAGTTCACCCAGAGCATGTGTGTAAACAAGGCAGTGACCAAGTTTCACTTCCCTTCTCATTCTCTGCAACTCTCAGAGATGTGCTGTGAGAAACAGGAGTGATGAAACACAACTGGCACTGCAGGAGGTTTCTTTCTCCAGGTTTATCTTTCCATTCTCCTTTCTCCTGCACTCCTGGCCTCCTGAAGATGCCCAGGGCAGGAGCCCTTCCTGTGGGGACACTCCTGGTGCTGCTGCAGCTGGCATTTGTCCCACCCCCGCTGGCAGGCTGCCTCCTCAGTCCCTGTTTGGAGGTATGTGAGCTCCAAGTGAGCACAAAATCCTTCTGTTTCTCTGGTGCAACTTTTCCCTTTGCTTGGGAGATTTGTGTCTCAAACCTCATAGTTGTCTTAGGAAAGCCCAGCTTTTTTTTTTCCAAGGTTTTTATCAAGGTGATTGAAGTATTTGAAGTAAATTCTGGTCTCGAAAACATTTGAAAACCAGGACCAGCAGCATTTATTCTCATTGGTTTTCTGAACCTCTGAGGGTGCTGCTGTGCACTTCTTGTAATAGATTATATTTCCCTTGGAAGGGATCCAAACCTTATCTCATTTCTACAAAACACAGATTTTGGCCTGATTTGTGCAGCAGAGTGATTTCACCAAGTACCTGACACTGACCAGCTGCCTTTTGCAAAGTTTTGCTGACAATTATTTGCTTGCAGAATAACTTTGGTTCATGCTGCCTGGTTAAGTGTAGGGGAAGAGAGCTGAGAGCTGGTGCTGGACATGCAGGGCATCCATGAGTGCTTGTCCTGCTGGCTCTCTCAAAGGTTGCTGCTGGTTCATCTGTAGCCTCAAGGAACACTGTCCTGAAGTTTTGTCCCAGCTTCAACCAGCAAGAAATGCAGCTCTTCCTGGGGAGCAGGACTGGTTCTATTAGAAATGGGGAAAATGCTTAGGATATGTAAGATTATTTGCTAAAGCTCAGAGCAGCTCTTTTAGAAATAAAGTGGAAGGGGGAGGTCATTCTGCTCCTGTTTTCCTGGCAGTGACATTTTCTGGCACTTCACAAAGAGCAGATGTTGAGCATGAGGGGACCTGCCTCTGTTACAGGTCACCCCTAACACAACTTTCAGATGCACTGGACTGAACATCTCTGGAGTTCCTGATGGAGTCCCAAACACCACCCAGAACTTGGACCTCAGTTTCAGCAATCTGAAATCACTGAGCTCAAATTATTTTGCATCAGTCCCTGAGCTGCAGCTTCTGGATCTTTCGAGGTAATGGGATCCATTATGTGGACACTGGTTAATTTTTCTTTCACCAGCTGGGCTGCAATGGTGGCTTATTTTGGGGTCTATTGGTCTTGGCTGTTGAGTTTTTTTTCTTTTTTCTTGTGACTTTATCCCTGTGTCTGTCATTTTGCACGTCCTCATGGAGAAGTGATGTGCAGCTTTTAGCTCAGTCACTGAGCGCACACTCTCCACTCAGAGCTGGGTCTGTCAGTCTGATCTTGTAGGCTGGGATGTGAGAAGGAGGAGGAAGATATTTTACTTGTCTCTGAACAAGAAAAATTCAGACTTTTCACTATTACAAAAACTCTGAAGTGGAACATCTTGGATGAGCTGTTTTTCTAATCACAGTTTAAAAAATAACATGAAGGTACATTCATTTTCTAAAAGGCTGTTTTAAAATATCAACATATTCTCTTCTCCCTTCTCCTCACATCTCTGGGGGAGGAGATGGGGGAGGCCTATTAGCAAATTTGAATTGATGTGTAATTTCCATTGACTTCAGACAACAATTTCTTTGGGTAAATTGTTTCACTGAGAAATGTCACTCAGTCCTGTCACAGCTCTAGCTCCAAAGTGGCTGAGTGGTGGAGCACGTTTGCTGTGAGGCACTGGCTGGATTAATAAACTTATTCTGCTGGGATTTACTGCAGAATGGATTTGGGTCTCAAATTCTAAATCTTCCCACATGAAACAAACCTTAGGGGGCCACCCTCATTTTCCTCTCTTCCTTTTCTCCTTCAGAGCCAGCACAGACTGGGGTCTGCTCCCTCTGAGCCACCACCAGATAGCAACTGCTGACAGATTGTGAGCTCTGCCACAGCTGCACCACTCTGGTGCCAGTGGGGCTGCCCAGATGTGGCTGAGGTGGCAGTCTGAGGGCTGTGGGGGTTCAAGAGGTGAGGGAATGCTGGATCTGGTTGGTTCTTCCATCAGTGATGGTCATCACAATGTCACTTTGGCCTAAACTGACAGCTAGGATTCTTCTTTCCTGCTGCCTGCATGAATTTTTGATCTTCACCAGGTCTCCAGGTCTCTTGCTTTGAATTTTAGATTAGAGAGGGAGGAGAGGAGGATGTGAGAGGAGGTCTCCTGCTGTAGGAGCCTTCCCTTTGCACATCCAGGGACCCTGGCTCTGCCCACCACAATGAAGTCAAACCAACCCCCAGCATGAGGCAGAGCCTGAGGATGTCACACCAGCACTCACTGAACAAGGCAGGGACAGTGTTTCATGCACTTATTTTTCTTTCCATGCCCAACAGGTGCCATCTCCATACTGTAGAAGATAACTCCTTTATGGATCTCCAGCAACTTTCCACCTTGATTTTAACTGCCAATTCCCTCCAGCACCTGGGGAAAGCAGCTTTCTATGGCTTAACATCGCTGAAAAAACTGGTTCTGGTGGAAACCAACAGAACCTCTCTGTCTGAGCTGCCCATTGGCCACTTGCATACCCTGCAGGAGCTGAATTTAGGCCACAACAGCATTACTTCATTGAAGCTTCCTGAGTATTTCGCCAACATGACCTCCCTCAGGCACCTGAGCTTTTTCTCTAACAAGATCACATTTATCTCCAGAGGAGACCTTGATGCCCTGAGGGAAGGGAACCTCACGCTGGTGCTTTCCTTGAACAATATAAAATCCATCGAGCCGGGGGCCTTTGCAGGGATCCACCTCGCTGAGCTGGCTCTCAGGTCTGCTTTTGACAACTTCAGCGTGATGCAAACTTCTCTGCAAGGCCTGTCTGGTTTGCAGGTCAGCAGACTCATAGTTGGGGAATTCAGTGACATTGAGAGACTGCAGGACTTTGAGAGAGGGCTCTTGAGTGGACTGTGCCAGGTACAGATGGAAGAGTTTGTCTTAATCTGCTTCAGGTGGTTTGAATATAACACAGACACTCTCTTTAACTGCGTAGGCAATGTCTCCACTATTCGCTTGGTGGACCTCGGACTTAGGAACGTGTCAGAGGTTCCTGTGTTGTCCCAAGTGAAACACCTGGAGTGCAAGAAATGCCAATTTGAGGACGTGCCTGCCATGAAGCTGTCGCTTTTCAAGGAGCTGAGAGTGCTTCGTATTACCAAGAACAAAAGACTCAGAAACTTCAAGCAGACATTTAAGGATCTCAGTAACCTGGAGGTCATAGATTTGAGTGAGAATAGCCTCACCTTTAGCAGATGCTGTTCTCCTCAGTTTCAGAATTGTCCAAATTTGAAACACTTGAACTTAAGCTTCAATTCCAATATCAGATTGACTGGAGATTTCACTAATGTGAAGAATTTGTTATATTTGGACCTTCAGCACACAACTTTGTTTGGTCCTGGCTCTTACCCTGTCTTTCTGTCCCTTCAGAGACTTATTTACCTTGATATTTCCCATACTAAAACTGAAGTTAAATCCCAGTGTACATTTTGTGGCTTGAACTCTTTGCAAGTGCTCAAGATGGCAGGGAACTCCTTTCAGGACAATAAGCTGGCAAACAACTTCAAAAACCTAAGTCACCTCCACACCTTGGATATTTCAAGCTGCAAATTAGTGCATGTGGATCAAAGTACTTTTGATGCCCTCTCTGAGCTAGAAGAGCTAAACATCAGCAACAACAAGCTCATGATCTTTGATCCTGGAGTCTACCAGCCTCTCCAGTCCCTCCGAGTCCTGGATTTCAGCAGAAACCAGCTGCCTGTTCTGCTGGACTCAGCACGGGAAATCCTGCCTGACAGCCTGGTCCTCTTGGATATCTCTCAAAACCTGTTTGATTGCTCCTGTGTGCACCTGGACTTTCTGACATGGATCAGGGAGAAGCAGGAGCTGCTGCAGAACAAGGAGCTGATGCTGTGCCACACTCCCTCGTACGTGACGAATGTGAGCCTGCTGAGCTTTGATCTGTCCTCCTGCCACATCAGTGCAGGCAAAGTTGTCTGCTCGGTGGTTGTGTTGCTCTGTGTAGTGGTGCTCCTCTTTATGATTTACAAGTACTACTTCCAGCTCTACTACTTCCTGGTGCTGCTCAGTGGGTGCAAACACTCGGCAGAAAGAGGTGACACCTACGATGCCTTCGTCATCCACTCCAGCAAAGACCAGGAATGGGTGATAAAGGAGCTGGTGGAACCCTTGGAAGGAGGAACACCTCCCTTCCACCTGTGTCTGTTCTACAGGGACTTCCTGCCAGGGGTGCCTGTTGTCACCAATATCATCCAGGAGGGCTTTCTCAGCAGCAGGAATGTCATCGCAGTCATCTCCACTGCCTTCCTGGAGAGCAAGTGGTGCAGCTTTGAGTTTGACATCGCCCAGTCCTGGCAGCTGGTGGAGGAAAAGGCTGGGATCATCATGATTGTGCTGGAAGATGTGAATAAGGCCCTGCTGAGGAAGAGGCTGGGGCTGTCCCGGTACCTGAGGAGGAACACCTACCTGGAGTGGAAGGACAAGGAAATAAGCAAACACATCTTCTGGAGGCAGCTGACAGGAGTCCTGCTGGAAGGCAAAAACTGGAATCATGAGGAGGTAAAACTCATGTGAAAAGAAAGAGTGGTGATTCCTGCCCCATCTGCCATCCTGGCCTGGGCTGATGGATGGTGCTTCGAGGTGGGTCAGAGCGTGTGGATGGAGGCACTGCCAAAGCACTACAGGAATTCCTGCCTTGCTGGTCACCTTTTCTCAAGGGAATTTGCAAATTAAGGAGTGACAAGAGCCAGAAGAGCTGCCTGAGCTCCGTGTTTGCCCATGACTGTCACCCACAGGTGGCCCAGCAGCACCTCAGGTCTGGTGGGCCAGGATACAGACCAATGCTCTTACTGTCATCTGGCTGCTTCTGAAACTGGGTTTGGGTCCTGAGACCATTTACCCAGAGGAACTTCACAGTCTGTTGCTTTGAGTGAATCTCAAAGGCAGAGTAGACACAGGATACTTGGCTCTAAAATGGGCATGAAACAGAAACAAAGTTTGGATTCCAAAAGTCTTGTGTCTGCTTCTGTGAGCACCATGATTCAGGTGACAAACCCTCCCTGCAATGAGCATGGGGCATCCTACAGCACCACTGAGAGCTGCTCAGGGAACCTGAGTAATTTTGTCATCAAAATTGGAGGGAGGTTTCTTTTGGTGGGAAATTTCTCCAGCACGTTTCTTTCCATTTTCTTTAGACCAAGACCAAATATTGAAACCGTCGCCTGAAAATCTTACTTGTATCCAGATTATATAGCATTTGAGAGGGCAGTTTGGGGTTTTCTTGGGGGGAGAAGAAATGTGTAACACTTTTAAAGTCAAATATTTCTTGCTCCTACTGCTTCTCCTCATGCAGTGTTTGTGGATATGCTCTGGGACTGCCCTAAGTGAGCAAAATTGAGCCTGAACAAAGTGTTTTGATGTTTACAGTCAGCCAGTTCTAGATTAAGCTTTTTCACTCTCTGGACCAGCCTTAATTCATTGTTGGAAGGTACTGCAGGAGCCTCCAGGGTTTGCAGTGGAGTCAGATCTGCCTGTCTGCTCAGCCTTCCCCAGGGGTCAGCTGCCACCAGGAACAGGACTGCGTGGGGGAGTTTGGCTTTTGTTCCTCTGGGAACGCGCCTGACATTTTGCAGGGAGAAGAGATAGAGGGGAAAAGTCTGGGTTAGCTGAACTTAATGTAACCCAGCATGATCCTGAATCCAGGGAAGGAAAGTCTAAATGCCATGGCATCATGTCACAGAGCCCCCCATCGATGTGTGGGGTACTGGATGGGGCAGGAGTATTGCTCTCTGTTTATCAAAGGCTTTGGTTGGGATTAATCACTGAACTACTCTGGTTTTGAACTTGCAAATCCTTCTATAATCAGTGATGTTCTGCAGAGGTAAAACAGAAGCAACCGAGTGGTGAATCAGAGCTGATATTTATCCAGAAGGAATGCCTGATCCAGCTCACTTTTCTAAGCACCAGACAGGGACATTTCCATGGAAGCAGGATCAGGGATCGACATCACTCGTTATTGCACAGAGAGGGAGAGCCAATTCCAGGCCTTGTGCTGGCAGAAGTTGAATCACAGCTCCCTCCCTATGTGCTGTGTCAGACAACACTACCAAAAACCCCCACAGCCCTCCCTAAGCTTTTTTTGTGGCCCAGGAGATAAAGCTTTAATAAAACTAAGCTTGATGCTGCGTTCCCTCGCCCGGAGAGTTTGTTCTGCATCTGCTAAATACTATTCCAGCAATACCCAAAATGAAGTTCTTACCTCTGCTGGGATTGATGGATCCTGCAGACCTTTTGCCTCACCCTTCCACCCCCACCTTCCACCTCCTCCAGAGGCTGCTGGAGATGGTGGGGGACAAACCAGGGCACAGCTCAAGGCTCCCTGGACTGAGGTCAAAGGAGAGCACAGAGGACAAAGCAAACATTATCTTGAATTTCAGCAGCTCCAAGTTAAATTGGGAAACAAAAGAGGAAAAATTAAATAGAGCAGGAGCTCCTGCTCCTGCGTTGAGCAGCACTGAAGCTGCGTTTCTCCTTCACTCTTTCTCTCTGTGGCTCCTCTGCAAACAATTCAGTGGATGTGTATTTCTGGCACAAAGCACAGAGTCCTATGATTCTTGATTGTAATTATAACAATGAGTTTCAGAAAGCCTGTGAGTGGTTCTGGGCATTTATAAAAGGGATTTAGGACAGTATTGTTTAAAAAGTCAGTGTTTTTTTGAATATCAAAGCAACTTCAGGAGAGCTGGAGTGCTGCTGAGACAAGGCTCCCACCAGTACAATTTTAAAAGAACCTGGTCACTTGTTTTTCTCTTCCTATTCAGTCTCCACAGCAGAGAGGGATGCATGAGTTGCCCCTGGCTTCCTTATTGTCCAAGAAAAACCTGCAAAAACCATCATAACTTCGGATGACCTTCTGTGGTCCTTTCCAGCCTGACCCACTCTGTGATTCTGTGACCTGCCCAGGCAGTGTCTGTCTGCTCTGTACTGAGGTTTATGAGTCCAAGATGGACAAGACTGTATGAACAATTTTATTTTCACCATTTATCCAGCAGAGAAACAGTAGATTTTTTTTGAAGACTCGAAACAGCTTTCCCCAATACTGTAAATGGGGGAATATTGTGGTTCCCACAGAAACACACATACTCATTTGCCTTCATTGTAGGAAGCAAATGTCCAGAGGAAAACTCAATGTTCTCATGTTTCCAAAGCTGTTGGCGTGCACTGTTTGAAACTGCCAACTCTGCAGCAAGTGGCTTTGGTAGGATTTACTCATTGGGTGAAAAAATGAGCAGCCAAGCAAACACCCGTGCAGGTCTGCATTCATCCTTCTTGTAAATGCCTGAACATATCCTAGTTATTAAAGCATCTCTTTTGCCCAGGTCATGAGAACAGATGGAGACAAAGCTCCAAAGGGAACCTGTTGCATCCATTTGCAATGGGGATGTGCCCTGATTTCACTCTGAGCTCCATTTGACCCATGGAAAATGCCAGGACAGATGCCAGCTCTGGACAACTCTCTTGCCCTGAGGAGGGTGCAGTCCCAGGGACAGGACATGCTGATGTGCTGGCACTGTCCCCAAGCTGTGCTTTGCAGCCAGGGCTCTGAGCAGAGCACGCCCTCATTAGTGTGATTGCATCTGTGCTCCCCACACTGCAGCAGCTCTGAGAGCTGGAGAGCAGAGCCCTGTGAGAGCTGGAGAGCAGAGCCCTGTGCAGCCCTTCTCACCTGGATCTGGCTGGAATGCTCACCTGCCCCCCCGGGGGGGAGCACAGACTCCCAGTGTCACTTACAAACACAAGGGAACCAGGACAAGCAGCTGGCTTCCCTGGACCGACTGAGACTTGACAGGAACAGGTTGAAACTTCTCAGGGAGAGCGTTTACCCTCTGGGAAATGCTATTTTGTAGGTGGTTTATGGAATTTAATGAGGTAGCATGGGGAATCTGTGGAACGGGAATTGTCACAGCAGAGTTTCTGGTTTAGTGTTGCATGGGGCTGTAATTTTGGAACAGATATTTTTCATGGAAACAGTGACTTTTAAAAGTGCTTTGGAGGGGCTGTAAAGGAATTTCTAATAAAAGTTAAATTGCTCCACAGTGTCATTTAAAAAAATGTCTGTTTAGGCTTATGCTGATGTTTTTCAGGGTGCGTTTCCATTTAAAATTTTGTTTCTATTTATACAACCTGACTAGGCTCCCAAATCAACACCAAAATGTAAAAATGTGTCCCACACACCCAAATTAAAAATCTTGGATTTCATTTTGTGGGAAACGCTGTTGGTTTTTTTTGGCACATGTTTGGCAAAATGGAAATTCCTCTTCTATGACATCCCTTACCATGACCCTCTCAGAGACAAACCTTCACCTGCCTCTGTCTCATGTGCAATTCAGGCAGCAAAAACCACTGGAATGAATTTCACTAAGTGCCTTTTGCAAAACATCTTGAGTATGTGCAGTGGATCAATAGGAACTGCCTGAGCCTGAGAGCAGCTGAACAGGGGAGGGAAGAAGCAATTCCTTAATAAGTTGTTCTTTGCCATCGCCAGCTCAGGCTGGGAATTGGGACAAATGACAACAAAGCACGATTTGCAGAGAGGAGCTCATCTGCCAGGGGCCCTCACCTTCCTCAGCCTCAAGGTCACCCAGAGGGCACAGTCAATAATGCTCCAGCCTGGACCTCGCTGTGCTGCTCTGAACACAGAAAAACATAACTGAGGACAGCTCTGTTAAAACACTTAAAAAGCAAGAAAAAGGAAGAAAATGAACAGGGAAGATATTAGTGCAGGATCTCAGGGTGGGAAAGTGGCCACAGTTCAGCTGGGTGGGTCCCAGATGCTGGAGGTCCCAGGGTTTCCAGCACTAACCAAGGCACCTGCAAGGCAGAAGGTTCATGGTGAGTCTGTAAGTGTCACTTTTTTGCATAATGGTAATAAGAGGGATGGAAATGAGCATTGCATGGGTACCAGCCATGTTTTGAAGGTGAGAGGATGGAGACTGGCAGCCCTTGGGGTCCAGCTGGAACAGGTGACTGGGAGGAAAGAACTTCAGCATCTCTGGGGGGCAAAAGCAGCCCAGCCCAGCTCTGCCTTTGTGCCTGCCAGGCTACCCAACACACAGAGGGAGTGACCTTCGGTCACATGCCTTTCCTGTGACCAAACACTTGACCATGTCTACAAATCAAACAGCAGGGAGAGGATATTCAAACCCCACACTTCCAAGAGCCTCCCACCAGAGCTGTTCGAAATACATTTATTATTGGTGGTGAGGTGATCCTCAGCTGAGGCAAAGGGTCACCCTGCAGGACTGGGCCCACAGCCCTCCAGCCAGAGGATTTCCAAGGATAACAACTGTGTCAAAGGTCTGGGCCCCCTGTCCTCTGCCCTGGGGCTTTTCTTCCTTTGGTTTGTCATGTTGGAAAAAATGCAGCAAGAGATCTTCTGCTGTTTCAGAGTTGTTTTTATTTGTCTTATCAAAACTTTGGAGGGAGAGACAGCATCCCCCAAGGACACCAGGGCAGAAAGGCAATGGCTGCAGATCAGCAGCTACTTTTATATCTTACTAACAACCATTCCAGAAACAATAAGTATCTTATTTTCTTTTCAACACCAGCAAATCCTTATCTTATTGAGATGTCTTTTCAACACTAACCTTTTTTCACCAACCAACACACCACAGGAACTGGTGTCAGAGGAGAGAGGAAGAGAATGAGGAGAGAGGAGAAGAAGAAAGAAGGAAAAACCACACCTAAAAATCTCCATCTTGTCCCTATGTAATACATAGAGCAAGATCCTAAAACTACAACTAAACTCTCTGTGGTTCACTAAACAAAAATCTCTTCACCTCTCTGGTGCATTCAGCCTCTCCCAAAAGTGGAGGGAGCTTCTCCAAAAGCCTAGGTTGCTGGCTAGGACACTTTTGAGGAGCTCTGGGGATATAAAGAAACCACGAGAGGAGCAGGAGAAGCTTTCAGGCTTCCCTGGACTCCGACACAACTGCAGCCTCCCCTGCCTGCAGCTCCTTCCTCCCTTATCACCACATCTCGAGTACTAACAAATAACAATAGGGTATTGTTAGGCAAAAGAGATTTAATTGCAGCCTACACTCCCCGAGAGAGTAAGATCCGATTTTCTCCAGATCTAATCTTCAGTCTTCATCTTTTCTTCTCCCCCTCTCATCCCTTCCCTCTCCTCGAAGTTTCTCTTTTCTGTCTTTCCCAGTCAGCAGCGAGTGACCAACCTAAAACGTAAGAAAGAGGGAGAGGTGTCCTTGTCGCTTCTTTTTCTACATTTTTGAATAGCCTTTAAATCCTTTGGAGTGTTGTGTCCCACAAGAAAGGATTAGCAGTAATTCCCCTGCCATCTCTTTCTTCTGACGCTCTGACAATTCATTCTCCCGAGATCCCCTAAACTCACCGCTGAATACATTAACCAGAGGACATGGAGCAGGCTTTGGGAGAGTGGTACCCCATGTCCCCCCTCCCTGCAGCCTGCTGGTCCAGCTGAACACACCCACCCATCCACCACGGGCTCCTGGACCAGCATTTCTCTTCCTTAGCGACCCAAAACAACCCCGAACTTGCCCGATGTGGGATGCTCTGGGTGGTTCAGCTCCCCTGCCGTGAGAGTCACAAGGCAATGCCTGGAACTCACTCTCCTTTCCATGTCTCACGATGGATCTGGTGGGAGCTTGTGTCCCTCCCTGCTCCCGTACTGCAATCCCTCTGTTTTCTTTCCCAAGCAGTGTAGTCTGCTGGGAAGGGCTCTCTGACACCTCTGCCTGGCTCTGGATGCTGCCAAGCCCCCTTAGATGATGAATGCTGCCTGTTATCTCTGCCCTGCTTTGCTTTCTCTTGTGGTTAAATGGGGTTCACAACCTGCACACTGTGATTTGCTGGAGTGGAGCACTAAGAGACAGACAGAGTCTAGATCAGAGCCCGTGAAAATGGCACTTTCTGTTCCTCAACTACATTTCCCTCGTCCTGGGATTTTGAAATCCTCCTCTACAGCTCTCCCCCAGGCCAGTAAATGTCTGTCTGAAGCCAGATCCTTCCATCTCCTTTCCTGTCACTGGTTCTATTTGTGGTCACTTAAATTCTGCCTTCTTTAAGGGAAATAAGTGCACTGAGAGTAGCACAAAGAAAAGAGCAGTGTTCAGCCCCCAAGACTCTCTTTGCAATTCTGCTTAGCAGTAAAGCCTTTCCTGCCCAGGTATCTCTTCCTACTGCCCCTTCTCTCATGCTGTAAGTATTGAAATAAGCTGTTAATAAGAAAACCCACAGGTGTTACTAACCCTGAAAGGATTTTTAGGCATCTTTATGCCTCATTGATTCTCACAGCACTGGGTTTGTCGCAGTTGTTTTCAGCTTGACAAAAATGTAAATATGTCAGATTGTTTTTCCTCTTATGTCTTTGCCCAGAAAATCCCTTCTATTTTGGGATTTGTTTTCATACTCTGTATTGTACACTGACACTGGTTCTGTTCTCTTCACACGGACAGACACAGAGGATCCCAGCAGCTGAGCAGGCTGAGGGGATCTCTCTCCCCTTCTTTCTATCTTTCTTTTTTATTAATATGTAATCTAAATATCAATTCATAATAAAGCCTTCTGATCTCTGATCACTCAATCAATGGACTCTGAGTTTTTGTTGGTGAGGCCCTGAGAACCAGGGCAGCTCTCAGCAGCACACAGGCTTTCCCCTCTCAGCTCCTCCTGAGATTGTGGCCCACATCTTTCTGTCCTGCATGGAGTCAGCAACTTTCAGTTCCCCCTCTTGCCTGCTCCAGCAGCCCAGATTTTGCCTGGTGCTGAGCTGGGCCAGCCCCACTCTGCTGGTTCCCACCTCTCAGTGCCCCAGGGAAGGAGGGTGGGTGACAAGATTCACCCCTCAGACAGAAAGTGCCTGAGCTGTGTTTTTCAGAGCCCTGATGGAAATTGCAGGATGTCTGCCTGCTGAAAGGGCCCTGGCAGAGAAGTCACCCTCTGCTCTGGCTGGGGTGGTGCCACAGGGTTCCTCTGTCTGAGGTGCTGTGGGCTCTGGAGGTGCCCTCCTGTCACATCTGGGGCAGTGACAGGGAGACAAGGATGACCAAATGCTGGGACTGAAGCCTGAGCCAAGTGTGAAGTTTCTTGCCCTCCTTGATAGCCATTTTTCCTGGAAAAAATGAATGTTTTATAAAGAGCATCATGAAAGCAAAGTATATCATGATTTCAGTGTGAGCAGACAGCAAGAGAGATAGGAGCATCCCCTTGGATTTGCCTGCCTGAGGTTATTTACCTCAGGAAGCTGCTGAATAAAAGATACAAAAATACTGCAGAAAGTAGTATTATTTGCTCATTTCAAAGCATGATGGGAGGCAGAAAAACATTATAAGGGGTATCTTTGAGCCTTGCCAGGCTGGATTTGTCAGGGCAGAGTTTTCATGGAGCTCTCTACGGGTGACCCAGTTTTTGAGACAGGCACAGACACACACACATTCACACACACAGCCCAGCCACAATCCACAACTTTAATAGCTGTGACATACAAAGGAGATTTTGATGCAAAGTGGAGCTGACAAAGAAGTGGAAGAAGTATCTGGGGTTTTTTTTTGCTTTTTTTTTTTTTTCCATCCAGTGGCACACCAAGATTACAGTCAAGGTGGTTTCAACCTTCAGCAAGGACTGATGTTACCATGGGTTCTGCTTTTAATGACATTTAGCAAGAAGCAGCAGCTCGGGGAGGGGGAACAAGGGTTTTCTTTTCAGGAGGAATTTACTCGGGCTGTCAGGATTAAAGGCACGAAGCGAATGCATATGGGGCTGCAAATAGGGCTTAATGGCTTTGCTGCTGGTGAGGGCAGCAGAGCTCTGAGACAGGGTGTGCCAGCCCTGCCAGGCACCTGATAAAACATCTGTGGGTGTGGATGGGTGCAGGGAATGGACATCATGGCAGTGTGGTCATGCTGGGCTGACTCTGTCATCGAGGGTTTCCTGTCTGTGGGTGACATGAATGTGTCGTTATGTAGCAATAATCTCTGTTTGGGAGAACTTCCCCCCCGAGGGTGAGGTGGCTGCTCCAGCCCAGCTGATGAGTGTCACTTCTCTCACCATGACTCCATCAGACTCCTCCACAGACCCTGCAGGGAGCAGGTACAGCCTGGGTGGGCTCCACAGGACACCAGGGCAGGCGCAGGCTGGATTGATGCTCCAGGTTGGGCACCCAGCTGTCCAGCAGGGCTGGCCTGGGATGGGTCCAGGCATCCCCAAAAGCTCCTAAATCATGCCAGGTTTTTGGGTTGAGTGCACCCAGGCTGATTCCATGTCCTCAAAGCAATGTAGACTTTATTATTGCAGCAAATGGCTAAAAGTGAAACAGCCTTAAAAAACCTGGGGCTTAGCAAGAAGCTGTACTTGGAGAGGAAGAAACAGCAGGCAAAAGATCCAGAGAAGGTAAATGCTGGGCCAAAGTGCATCCCTCCTCGAGCTGTCCCAGGATTTGTTCATGTTGGGAACAGCCCTTGGAGTGGTGTTTTGGCTTGGGCCTCCATTTAGGAAACACTCTTCAGCTATAAATATCCTGGTGATGCCTACAGGAAGTTGCAAGTGCCTGGATTCAAACAGCAAGGGATCAGTGGTAAGGCAGCACTACCACAGAGCCACTGCAGCCCTAATGGTGAGAGCTGGCAGAGGGCAGTGGGCACAGCTCAGCAGAGATGGTGCTGGAAAAAGAGGAAACTAAAAGGAGAAGGTGCTGTTGTCTGTGGGGTGTGGTGGCTCTGCAATTCCCACGAGCACTGCAGCCACATGAACTTCAGCAGATGGAGGTTTGTGTTTGCTGGGAGACCTTGTCAGAAATCCCCTGGTGTGGGGAGGCCTCCAGCCTGCTCCTCCAGAGAGATCCAGGCACAGAGGCTCTGACAGGAACCTTCTGCTCCTGGGGACTGGCAGCTTGGGGTGAAGGGACCTGGCAGAAAGTGCTCAGGTTCAGCAGGAGGGTCTGGTGTGAGAGAAAATGAGCCAAGCGGGTCCTACACATTGAGCAGGGTGGTGGCAACTTGCTGTGAGAGAAATGTGGTGGGTTTGACCCATTTTGGGGAAAACCATTTGTTTTATGGCTTGGGGAAGTTTTAGTGGGGCAGGCTGGGGCTGTGGTGGGGAAGTGCCAGTGCTCAGGGGTGAGTGCAGGGCCACGTCACGCAGTGGGGAAACACAGCCTTGAGCTCCAATTTCTCTGCTTGGATGGGAATTCCTCTCCCCACACCCCTCCAGCTGGAGGGGACAGCACCCACCAGCCCAGGGACCCTCTTCCCTGTGGGATGGACTCTCTTGGAGCTCAGAGCAGAAGCACCAGGCACCAACCAGGCTGCTGTCCCTGCCTTGATGCGATGGAGCAGGGATAGCTCCGTGTTGCGTGGCTGCTCTTTGCATCCGTTATACAAACATGGTGCAGGGAAATGACAGCAATATGTGTCCCCCTGACACCCAGAGAATAAAGTGATATTGCTGTGAAAATGAGGCTGCTGCTGCACGGCTCAACTCTGAACCTTCCGTCTGCGAAGGAGCTAAGATTAGAATCTCATCTTGCTCTCTATTGCACAGCACCTGCGGAAGAAAATCCCACCCAGCAGCACGGAACTATTTTTAAAGGCCTTTTTCCGACAGGCTGGGAGATGGGGCTGCTGAGAATCCTGCTGGTACTGTGGAATTCTTTCAAACCCCCTTGCAGAAGGGGATGGAGCTAGACTTGGGGACCGTGACTCAGAGAGAAAGGAAATGGCTAAATCTTCTTGCCAAGTCTGAAGCTTGTGCCAGGTCTTTGCCTTGGGAAGCTGAATTTCAGCATGTTTGGGGTCTGTTGAGGGAGTATTTTCAGGTTTGCTGTACCTGAGTCAGCGAGACACCTCCAGCTGTCAGAAATTTGCTGAGAGAGACTTTTGTGCTTTGAATGGAGGGGCACAGGGATCCATGGCATGGGAAGTGTGGGCAGGAACGTGCCCAGGGCTGCTGTGCTCTCACCCAGGGCTGTGGGAAGGGGTTGCCTGCAGCTTCTGGGCACCACAGAGCAAGAGGTGGGGGAAGCAAACAGGCAGAGAAGACCAAGGAGCTGAAAGAATCAAGTCCATGGGGTGTGGGACATGATGAGCAGTGAATTCTGGGCTGCCAATGCCAAAAGGTTTATTCACCTACGTTTTGGAGGTGAATAAATGTACCAAGAAGCCTCAGAAGCGTCTGGGGATGGAGAGGGAGAGTGAAGTGAGGGCTGGTGGAAGCAAAGCCCCACTTTCCTCTTGATATGCTGCTCATGGATGGGGTTTGACGCTGTTCAAACATAATTTGCTCTCCCTCTCTGAATGGGAGCAGGGAAGTGTATTACATTTATCTTAATAAAACAAGGGGCTTTGGAACGGTGGAACAGAGGAAGCCTGGTTTTCCACAGTCGTCTCCCATGTGTATTCCCAGGCTGAGCTCATATCACACCCTGGGAGTGGGATGGAAAATGGAAGGGCAATGAGAGAAAGTGCTCATTTGAGAATATTCTTCTTTATAAAGCTTGTTAGGACTTAATTCCTCTGAGCTGCCTCTCTTTCCATCAAATCTGACTGCAGGCCAGCAGGTTTGGAAAGCTACTGTGCAGTGCCCATGGGGCAACAAGCCAAATCTGGTAAACCTCCTTTCCATGGGGAATTATGTTAAAAAACAAATAGAACTAACCTGAAATCCCAACAAATTACTTGTCATTACACCCCCCAGAGTTTCACCCACATATATGTGCTTTTCATGCTGACATTTAGCGCCAGGGCTCTGGAGCTGCAATGGAGATTGGCACAAACCTGAGGAAAAGTCCCACTCAGGATGTACCAGGGAGCATAGAGGCTGCAGGTGCAGCATGCAGCATTAAATCGATGTACCCAGCCACAAAACTACTTCCCATTTTGTATAATACCGGCCAACAGAGGTTTGAAAAATGTTCCCTTTCTGTGTAGAAAGACTATTTTTAAAATTGAACAGTAAGTTAGTCCTCTATTGACTTTCAATTTCCATCCTCTCCCATTTCCATAGCAACTCTGGCCATTTATGCATTTATCTTCATATTTAACTTTCCTCTCTCATATAATTTCAAGTGGACTCAAGTGCTGCAAAAGGGTTAAACCACTCTTTCAAACACCTTCCTGTTTTTTAAGAAATTACTTGAAAATACATAGATATATGTATATATGTATATATATATATACACACACTAGGCTAAATTGACAAGCTTGTGGTTTAATGAAAAGTGCAGCTTGAGTATTTGCCCAGAAAAACCCTTCAGGGTAATAACAAGAACAAGTCACAGCCTCTCTTCTCTCACCTTTCCTGGTGTTATGACTGTGTTCAAAATTCTCCTCTGGAATCTGAACTTGCAGCTGCGAGAGCTGTGGCAGTCACAGGCTGGGGATTGACTGAGCTCAGGCTTTGGCAATTTGGGCTGGTTTTCTTTTTTTTTTCTTTTTATCTTTTTTTCTTTTAATTTTTTCCCCTTTTTTGAAGTGTTTGTGTGTGTATTTGGGAACAGTCAGAAGGCAGCAGTGCTTCACCAGTTTTGTGCATCTGGGCTTGGGGCAGAGATGTGAGTTCTCCATGACCATTTACAGTGCACTGATAGAATTATCCCAAGGATCTGGGGTTTTGGTGGGAATGCAGTGACATTCTGGGGGACTTTGCTGTCCAGGAGAGCAGCCAGGCAAGTGGCAGCCTTGGGGAATCTCCATGCCTGGCACCAGAGAGCCCTTCCAGGTAGGCATTGCTGGCTGAGCTCCTTGGAGAGCAGATTGGTATTGAAGTCTTGGTGCTGCCTGCACGAGGCACTGGGAGGAAAGCTTTGAGGTCAATAATTCTCTTCTAAGTCCACACTTGATGTTCCCTCCCTATATTTTCACAGTGCTTTTAGCTGCAAACTCCTGTGGGATTTTCATTCTGGGACTCTCTTAATTCTCAACTTCCATTGTCATCCTGCTTCTCCTTTAGTGCCTTCCCAGCCCTCCTCCATCCAGCTGATTATTTTTACCAGGGAAAAACATCCCCATGTCCCCAAGAAAACATGGATGGCTTAATTGCAGCACGGAAAAAATGGGCCATGTTTCCCTGGAGTGCTGGTGACACATTCCAAGGCAGCACAAGGTGACCACACTGCTTTGGGACAGCTCTGTCCCCGTGGCTCTGTTCACTGATAACCTGCACAAGGACCTGCCCAACTGACCAAGGTGCTGGAGTGCCACAGGCATTTTTAAATTTTTATTTTAATGGGCCTGAGAGTCTAAATCTCATTGACTTTCAAATTGGCCGTGCAGATCAATGCACAGTGCCCTGACGAGGCAGGATGGCTTCCTACAGAACGTCCTCCTGCACACCAGCCATCCACCCTCACACTGCTCCAGCAGCTTGGGATTCAGGTCTGGTCTTCTCCTGCTGGGGATTTCTGACACGTCCTGCAGCCAGACCTTCCAGCTGGTTTGTGCAAGGATAGGAGTCAGCAACCAGTGGAACTGTTGAAGTTATTTAAGTGCCTAATTCCCATTGAAACCTGCTTAGATGCACTTGAAAATCCTATTAGAGCACTTCCCTGCACCTTTAAGCACCTAAATACCTTTGAAAATGCACTCTCTGATCATTTAGGGATGGAAAGGAAGAGTGTTTCCAGAGGATTTGTGCTCCTAACTCTCTTGCTGCTCCCAAAAGAAATCTCTGGTTTTGCCTGTGTTGTGCCAATGTCCCATGTCACCTTCTCCTTTCACTGCATCACTTGTGTTGTTCCTTGGTGAAGGACTCTAAATAATTCCTCCCCCTGCCTTACTGTTGACACCTTCCCGAGTATTTGCAGGGCATTATTAAATCACCTCTTTACTCATCCTTTATCTGAGCTGTACATAATTAGTTCCTTTAATCTTTCTTCATAGGTCAATCCTTCTAAACCCTTAATCATCTTTATCTCCTTTTGCTGGAGACCCTCCAATTTGCTGACAATTTTTTTTTTCTTCTTCATTTTATTTTGCATCAAGAAACAGCAAAACCCTCAAGTGCCAAGGACTCTCCATGCTCACTGGTGGCAGTGTGGGGCTGTGGCTTTCTCTGTGGAGTCGCCTCTTTTTGTTTCTGTCCCAGCCTGGGGAACAAAACTGGTGTTGGAAGGGAGAAAACCATCCCTGTCCCATCCCTGGAAGTGTCCAAGGCCAGGCTGGATGGGGCTTGGAGCAACCTGGGATAGGGGAAGGTGTCCCTGCCATAGCACAGCCTGTTTTGATTGGCTTGCAAAAATTCTCTTTCTGTGCTTTACATTTTTTAAGAGTCTTTTATTTAGGTTATATTTGTCCTCAGTTCTTCACTCCAAGGGTCTGTGAATGTGTCTCAGCTGATACCACATTCAGCTTCACAAATTCCTGCACCAGCAGGATGAGGGAACTGAAGCACCATGGAAGGAATGGAAGGCAGGGCCCTGATCCCCAGCCTGGCAGCAGTTTGGAAGCACAGGACAGTGACCCCAAAAAGGGCAGAATTCCTGGGGGAACAGAGGGGATCTGTGACCACTTGGAGCCTGTTTAGGCAGTGCTTTTCTTGGTTGTCTTATCCAAACAAACACTTGCCATTCCTCAGTGGGAAGCACAGCTTCTTCCTCCCACCAGCGTGCTCCCTTGTCACACACTTGCCTGAAAAGCAGAGATCACTTTCATCTCCTTTCCTTTTATTGATCATAAGTGACCTCTGGCTTGAACTGATTGCAAAACCAACCAAAGCCATGAGAGGGTGGTACAAATTTTCATCTCAAACCTGTCTTGTGGAGCTCCTAAAACATTGGAAGCCTAAGCCTGTTCCATTGAACTGGGAGCTGTGAGTGACCATGACCAGCCCTGGGGACAGTCCCAAAGTTTCTGTGTCCCTCGGTGCCAGGGAGAACTGACAGAGTCACCACAGCCACGACTGTGATGATAAAACCCACACCTCGAGGGATCTGTCACTCTGCAATGACTTTGCTTTCCCTTTTTCCACCCAGCAAGACCTTGCAAATGGCATAATAACCATCCTGACTCCTCAGAGGGTGGAGGGAAGTCACACCTGGGCTGCCACACCACACGCAAGGTGGGACGTGGCTGGCTCTGTGGAACGAAGCTGGGTTTGTCCTGTGCTCTGCACAAGTGGCTTCCAGATGTGCTCCAGGTGTGGTTTGAGGGATCAGGCTGTGGAGGTGGACAGGTGGGGTTAAACAGAGACTGTCCCTTCAGGGGGCTGAGGGTGTCCTCTTGTGCAGAACGAGGACGGAAAGCTGCATGTTTATGCAAGTGCTCCAGGAGATCGTGGGGGAGCTGCTGACAGGGAACTTTCTGCTTGTCAGGGATGTGAAAACTCAATCAATGCAGCAAGAGTCACTCTGAGCCTGAGGAGCTCAGGCTGGGGGCAATGTGACCCCAGAGAGGAGATGAGAAGTTGTCGTGGTGTTGCCATCCCTTTCTTGTGCCCCTCCCAAAGCCCAGCAGCACAGTCCAAAGTCCTCAGGGAGCCCACTCTTCACTGTTCCAAGGCACCAGCAGCAGGCAGACAACCCAGGGATGCTTCTAGTGCCCTGCATCACTGGGAATTCCTAAAGATGCACCAGGCTGGTAAAAAGAAGGCCTCCAGGCCATTTCCAGTCTAGGAGCCACATTGTGTCCTCTCCCTGTTCCTGGAGCAAGGGGAGGTGAGGACTGCCTGTGTCATATCTTTGCAATGACTTTTATGGAGCCCCATCCATCCACCTCCTGCTGCTTGGAATTGCCACAACCATTTCCAGCCCCCTCTGAGTGCTGATGTTTCCAGATGGGACTATTAGGCTCCCTAGCAGTGCAGCTGTAAATATGTGCAGAAATGACACCAGTTCTGCCTGGCTCCTGCTCGGCTCTGCAGGCCTGGGAGGGGCTGGGGCTCCCTGAGGACTCCAAAGTCAGCAGAGCTTTGCAGCAGCTCCATTAACAAAGGTTGCACTCCATAGAATCAGAGAGTAGTTGGGGTTGGAAGGGACTTTAAAGCCCACCCCATTCCACCCCTGCCATGGCAGGGACACCTCCCCCTGTCCCAGGCTGCTCCCAGCCCCAATGTCCAACCTGGCCTTGGGCACTGCCAGGGATCCAGGGGCAGCCACAGCTGCTCTGGGCACCCTGTGCCAGGGCCTGCCCACCCTCACAGGGGAGAATTCCTTCCTAATGTTGAATCTAAACCTCCTCCCTGTCAGTTTGAAGCCATTCCCCCTTTGAGCTGAGAAAACCAACAAAGCCAAAGCAATCGGGGCATGGCTGGAGCGGCATGGAGCCACCCTGTCTCTGCCACTTCTCCCTCAGGTGTCCATGGTCACCTCACTGGATTGGTTTGGGGTTGCATATCTTTTAGTCCTTGCAGTGTGGGAATGTTTTCTGTAATGTCAACAGCCCCCACACCTAAGTTTTAGTGGAACCTTTACCATAATGGGAATAATAAGCTTATCAGCGTCTTTTATTCTGCCAATAAAAATAGCATCATCATGCCCTTCCCAAGAGACTTCTTTTGCATATTTCCCTTCAAAGAAGCACAATTGTGTTGCTTCTTGCACCCAAAATGGGTTCTGGTGGCACTGTCAGTGCTGGATGCCTGGAGGCAGCTCCCTGAACGTGAATGCACTGTTTGTGCACAGCAGCCGTGCCATGAGCTGGTTCTGTGTCCCTGAGCAAGGGCAGGCTGTGGTTTCTCCTCTCCCCTGCTCCCCTCTGCAGTGACTGCCTGTTGCAAAGGCCTTCTCAGAAAGGGGGAGATCCCAGGCTCTACTCAAATGGGTGCAAAACTCCTCCCGAGTTCAAATGTTCTGTGCTGTTGGCACTTTAGGAACACAGCAGGGAGAGCCAGCAGCAGATGCCTCACTCTGGGAGCTGTTTCTCGTGAAGGATCCAAACTATTCAGTTATGTTTTACTTGGGGTGCTGTTCCACAGGGCTCCTCGCTCCCCTTCCTGCATCACAGCACAAAGTGGGATGACTGTGACCTTCTCCTGACATGCAGAGGAGGGATTCTCCTGCGCTGGGAATGCAGCATCCCTGCAGCAAGCATTTCCCAACAGAACACTGGTCCCCAAATCACTGCTCTCTCAAGTCATTTTAAATACCTGTGTCCATCCCCCCTGGACACGGATCCTGCACAAGGCCTTGGGAGATATGAGCCAAGGCCTGTGGCTTAGGAAAGGCTGTTGTATCTACAGCCCTCCCCTCCACTCTCCTTCCTTCTCCTCCCCTCTCCTCTTTTTTCTTTTCCTGTTCTTTTCATTCATTTCTTTCTTTTTCTTTAGGTCCCAAATATATTCCCATCCCTCCTGGAGCTGCATTTCATTACACATCAAATGGATGGATAGCGTGACTGACAAAGATTTAAAACTAATTTAAAAAGTATAAAAGGTTGAAATCTCTGGAAAAGCCTAACTGGCCCCATCCTGAAGGACAAAGGGATGGATCGTTTTTTTCTATGTGCACTGATTCAGCTGCCCACAACAAACTGAGACCCAAATGGGGCCTCCTCAGAAGCCAAACTTCTTGAAACAGCCTTTTTCTAAATCAGATTCCATACAACAGCACAGAGCTCCCAGTCCTGTCCCCGCGGTGTGGGCAGCAAAGCTGTCAGCAACAATCAGCAGCAGCTCTGGCTTTAGCAAAGCAAAAGTCACCAGCGAGCTCCTCAAATCCCCGATCCCTTCAGCGAGGGGCAGCAGTGATGACCCTGGGATCTGCTCCCCTCCCCGGAACAACTCCCCCTGGTAAACACTTTCAAATAAATGGCTGAGCAGCAAGAACTAAAACCTGGGAGATTCGATAAGCGAGGCTTTGTCCCCTCCTTCCGGGGATTGATGTGCAAATAGGGGCTGGGGCTCGCAGCCGGCCGAGCTGAGCACCTTTCGCTCAGCCTCTCGCACGGTCCCGAGCAGCGGAGCCGCGGCATCTGTGCGGGATCTGTGCGGGATCCGCACGGGATCTGTGCGGGCTCTGTGCGGGATCCGTGCGGGATCCGTGCGGGATCCGTGCGGGATCAGTGCAGGATCTGTGCGGGATCCGTGCGGGATCCGTGCGGGATCTGTGCGGGATCTGTGCGGGATCCGTGCGGGATCTGTGCGGAATCCGTGCGGGATCCATGCGGGATCCGTGCTGGATCTGTGCAGGATCCATGCGGGCTCTGTGCGGGATCCGTGCTGGATCTGTGCGGGATCTGTGCGGGATCCGTGCGGGATCTGTGCGGGATCCGTGCGGGCTCTGTGCGGGATCCGTGCTGGATCCCTGTGGGATCTCTGTGGGATCTCTGCGGGATCCCTGCAGGATCCCTGCCGGAGCGCCCGCCCCCACCCGCGCACTGCCCCTCTCAATAAAGCGCATTCGGGACAGGCTTTGAGTGCCCCCCGTCCCTTTCTAAAGGCGACTTTGAAAGCTCAGACTCCCTTGGCTCTGTAGGGCTGAAGTGAGCCACTTTTACGCCTTGGAGAAAATGGTTTATAATGTATTTACGAGAGAAAAATAAAAGATAAAGACTATTCTCTTGTCTGTCTTTTTTTCCTTCTCCTTTTTTCTTTTCCCCTTTTCTTTATTTACCAAAAGTACCTCCAGGGCTAATGGCATTTTCTTTGGCCGCTGGGAGCAGAGGAAGATAGAAGTCTGAAATATGAAAGCTTTTCTCTTGGTTTTTAACAACTTTGGATCACTCTAGTTAACTCTCAGTCTCAGTTCAAAGCAGAGCTAGAAACAGAAAGGCTGGTTCTGTTTTTCCCTGAGAAAAACTACATTACTATAAATGATTGCTTATCCCAGAAAGAAATATAGAAGCTTAAAGTTCCTTGTCCTGGCATGAAAAAAGTCAAAATCACTGAGACTTCTGTGAGCTGTGACAAAAAATAATAAAAAAAATAGTCTGCAATGCTTCATTTTGATGATATCAAAGTGTTTCATGCATGACTTGTTTTTCATTTTTAAAATATATTTTTATTGTAATCAGCTTAACTTTCAAAACAAAATGACTTTGAATAAAAAGTTAAAACAAGTTGTCTGAGTCTTGATTTTTTTTTTCCCCAACAGAAAAATATCATCAAACTGGGTCTCTTTCTTCCAAGCATTTCAGCTGAGATGAATCTGCCTTTTCCAAACTGTAAGAGGTATCTTAACAAGATATTCCTGCCTGGCTCTTGCTGTTCCAGAAACAGTGAGTTTCTTGGGATTCTGGTGCCTGATGATGGCAGTGCAGAGGACACAGGTTTTGGGACAAGTAGGGTTCAAAATGTAGAATGGAAGTCTTAAGGAGCCAGGGGTGACAAGGATTTCAGCCTTTCCCAAACTCTGAGGACCTGGAGGTCTTAACCAATCCTAAAACTAAGGGATGGGTGTGTTAATGCTGCTGATCAAGCTGTGAGATTCCCAGCTTGCCTGCTCAGGAGTAAGCAGGAAATTTGTCATGAATGGCCCTTGATGTGTTATTTTGGTGTTCCCACTCAGGATATAAAAGTCCAAACCCAGCAAATTTGGGCAAATTAACAAATTCCTTTTAGCTTCTGAAAAACTCTGTGATTTCTACTTGGAGTGGTTGGATTTTAGCCTTGCCTCCACGACATTGTTTGGCTCAGGCAGCAGCTCCTGAAGAGAAGTGCCAGGATGGGAAAGCAGAAAGGAGCAGTTTGCTCCATCTTGGTGCTTCTGTGAGGAGCCATCCTGCTCCTGTGCCTTACCCACAGCAGGGAGCAATGGGGATGGAAAGGCAAAATCATATATTCAGTGTTAGGAGGCTCATAGAAACTTTTTTACCTCCCACCTGATTGTATCACCACTGTATTTACAAATAAAAAGCACAGGACAGCTTGGCTAGGAGCCACAGTTCAGTGATTAACAGAGAGATCACTTGGTGCTCTCATCTTTGCTCTTCTGACCATAATTTCCTCCACAATCATGAGCTGCTCATTTAATTCCCCTTGCATACAGGTTCTCCAGGAGTGGAATAGGTATTCAAAATCTCCCTGGAGTTGACCTGTCCATCCAAATGGTGACCAAAGATGAATGAATTTTATCACTCCTGAACCAAGTAAATGTACAGCTTAAACCGACTGTAGGAGCAGACTAATTATTATATTATCCTCTTGTTCCAGCTTTAGCTTTCATGAACTTGAGCCTTGGCAAAGTGGACAAAGAGGGTGAAAGACTCTTTCTCCAGAGGGCATTTCATCGAGGTGTTTCATCCTGACCATGACAGATGTTCTTGTACCCAGCACCCGCAAGAGGGAGATTTGTCCAGAGTCAATGCATTCAGTTTTAGCTCTTGTTGAGTTTGTGGATAATCTAGGTGAAGTGATGCTTTTTAAAAAATGGGAAGAAAGAACCCCAAAAGGTTTGAAAGGGAATTAGCTTCAACCTAAGAGAAGAGCAGTGCTAGGAATAGGATGGAGAATGGTCTCTGGGGGGTAAGAAAATAGAAAGGAGAGGAAAAAGACACATTCTTAAGGGGATGAGGCCTTGGCCTCAGCTATGGAAACAGGTAATTTCCCAGTACAGACAGATAATAGGGATGAGGATTCAGGGAATGTGGCATCTGGGTCTGCTGCGAATCAGCCTGGCAAGCTGACACCAGTGAAGAGATCACAAATGCTTTCCCTCCCCTCCTCGCCTTTGCCTTCTCCAAAGTTTAAAGTTTACCTGCTAATTCCCTTATCAGAAGTTTGTGCTGAGAACCCTTATCTGGATTTTACAGGCAGCTCCTGGTACCAGACCAAAAATGGGAGAAAAGCATTTAATTCTTCTCCAGCTGTTCAATGAAAGCAACATTTTAAGCCAACAACATTATTGTCATTAATGGGATGGGACCATTAATGATGGGAATGTGTGTTTGGCTTTCAAATGAGACCTGCCATCTATCCCTGCTCCTGACCTGGTGCAGCTTAGTGGGGCTAAATTGCTTTTTAAAGCTGATCAGAATGAACCTTAATTGAAGCATTAATCCCAGGTTCAGTTGATCTTCCTGTCCCCACAGCCCTGCCACTGCTGGTGGCTGCCCTGGGCTCACTGGGGAGGCGAGAGGAGCATCCCCAAGACAAGGCCAGAGCTCCAGAGTGTCTGGGTTTGGAGTTTTTTCTATCATTCCCCCCAGCTCTCCCCATTTTTCTCTTTCAAATGTAATTAAAAGTCATTCTTTTAACTTTATTTATTTATCAGCTTGATACATTTGGACTTGCAGGCGCCTTCATCTCAGCACTCATTTCCCTGCCCTTTAATGTGAACCTGACTCAATTCCCCATCCCCTTCAAAGCTCCTTATTAGTTCTGCAGCACTTCCCCCACCCCCAACTCTTTTTCTGATTCCACCTTCCTCTTCATCTGCCCTGCAGACAAACAGCCCAGGGCTCTGGGCCAGGCTTGGCTGGAGATGTGACCTGGGCTGTGAAGGGGGTGACATCCCCCGAGTCCCTCAGGACGCAGCTGAGGCAAAAGGCAGCCCTGAAGCCTCTCTGCCCAGACCCTGTTGCTGATGAAATCACCCCTGCACTTCATGGTGGAGGAGCCCACCACTCCCTCCCTTTCCCTGCTTTGAGGTGCTGTCTCCCACAGGTTTGGGGGCAGCTGTGCTCCCTCTTCCCCTCCTGTGAGCTGTAATGTTCCTGACTCCAAGATGAGTTGGGGTCGTTGGCCTTTTTCTCCTCTTTGCCAGCAACCCCTCAGTGCCAGAACACACTACAAAGAGCAGAGGATCCAGGGGAGGTTCTGCAGAGCAGCCAAACACAGAGAACAATTCAAAACAATGCACAAGAAGTCCTTGATCTCCAGCTTCCTTCACGCCTAAGTCCAATGTTGATTTTCTCTGCCAGCTGAGGAAATTGAGGCTCGCAGCAAGGAGATACTCTGCTCTGTGTAGCTGGGATTCCAACCCAGGCTTATTTTCTCTTTAAATACCTCTGCCTCCCCCAGCAGGAGCTGAGATCCAGCTACAGAGCTCTGAGGGGTTATTCCTGCAAGGTTCCAGGCTCTGGCCCTGCTTTGCTCTGACTCCAAGGCACGGAGTCAAAGCTGCCTCTAGAGAAAATAAACAACCTGCTCTGGGTTTGTCTTGCTGGGAGTTGAGAAGCTTCACTGCCTTGTCACTGAGCTGTGGTGATTAAAGAGATCAGCTGTGGAGCTTGGGGCACAGTGAGGGGACCCAGACACTTTGTACCCTGTCACCTCACACTGCCAGGGTGAGTCTGGTGCAGAGGAGAGCTGTGATAAGGCAGCTGTGTGATGGGACATCAGTGCCTCAGGCACTGTGAAAGAGTCCATGGACCTCTTCTTACTGATGAAAATGAGTCTTTTACTTTGTTCCATTTTATTTATTTGATTTGGTTTGATTACTTTACTTTATTTTGGTTTATTTTATTATTTTTCCTTCCCCACCAAGCCTCTTTTCATCCCCTTATCTTCCCTGGTAGTTAGTAGATTAATGCATGTCTCAGGAAGATAAATGCACTTTCAGATCTTCAAAAGGCAAGGCAGCCTCTAAAACCAGTGTTTACAACCTCCTCGGCAGGCAGCGTGACATGACCTTCAGTTTAGCCTCCAAGGTTGAACTGGAATGCAGATCCTGGTCCCTGGGAGCACAGTGGGTGCCAGTGCTCCCAGTAGCCACATAGAGTTTGGGTTTACCTCTCTTCCCTGCCAGGGCAAACTCCCTCCCTCTGCCTGCTCTCTTTCCCCAGGCATTGAATGAGAGTTTGGGGATGGAGGCGGAAAGAGAGAGGGAAGATAGAGTCAGGGAGAGGGAGCAAAGCAATCCTCCCCAGGATTCAGCACTATACAGATACTGAGATGTACTTCGGCCGAAATCCTGGGCCAGGACACAGCAGCTGGAGATGTCCAGCCCCAAAGGGCAGCGCACCGAGGGCTGGATCACATCAGTGCTTGCCCTCCTTGAAGGTACAAAATCCAGTCCAGGCCTGTCTTGGCCATCCCTGAGCATCCCATTACACACTGGGATAGTCACCCACGGGCCCATGATCCTGGCTCTAGCCTGACTTTTCCAGGCATGCTTTGACTCTGTGGCTAAGCCACACACAAACTCCTGAATTTTATCTGAGCGCCAAGGTGGCTTTGAAATATCCATCTTTTCACTTCAGCTCTATCCTCCACCATCAGAGGCAGATTTTGGGATCCCCAGCTGTAGTTTGCCTGATGGCACAGGGAGGAGGAGCAGGGCTGGGGATGGCAGGTCCTGCAGGGTCAGAGGAGCAGGGCTCGTGTGTACAGAGCTTAAGTGGTGGCTCCAAGGTGGAAGAAAATATCTTTGTGTGCGACCTGTTCTCAGGCATTTCCAAGCGGATCCCTGTGAGTTAGGGGCCGAGTGAAGTCATTAAACCCTAATCAAAAGCAGCTAATCAGGAATCAGTGGGAGATGTTCCAATTAATCACTGCTGGAGCCAGTGGAGCCGGAGCTGGGGAACGGAGATGGCCATAAGGAAAGGGCAGCAGGATCCTGTCTTCTGCCACTGAGACACCCCAAGGGAGCTGTGCCCGTTCAAATGGTGGGCCTCAGGGTCTCAGAAGTGTTTAGGGGTTCTCAGAGGACACTTTGCTGTTGGGGGTTCCCCATGAGTTCCAAATGCACTTCGAAGCAGCTGCGGTGGTGTGGATATCCTGCTGCCCCATTGTGACAGGGTCTTACAAGGCTTCTCTGCCTGTTGGAGGGGGAGAGCTCTCACTCAGAGCTCTTAGCAGAGATCCATTCCCCCACATGTCTTTACAGCTGAGACTCTCCAAGTGCTTTATGGATTTCATAGGTAAATATCAGCATCTCGACTTTACAGGAAACTGAGTGATGTGCAAGAAGTGCTCTGGCATGCCAGACTTTGCTCAGGCTTTGTCTGCAGCCCAGTGAAGGTTTCACTGCCGTTAAAACAGAGGTTTAGGAGCTGGATGCAGTCAGCCTCAGCTGTGTCAGGATTCTCTGCAAGGGAGGACACTTTTGGCTGACATTTTCCTCTTCTGCTAACCCATGGTCACAGCTGAGATGAGAAGCAGGCTCTGTGGTGGGTCACTGAGAGTTAATAACTTCCCACAGCCCCGAGACACTGCTCTTCTGATGGGACCATTAACGGGAGCAGCGTTTGCATTGCATGTTCTCCTCAGTTCAGTCAGGGTCATGCTTTCCCACCATATCCTTCTAGACTTAAAGTCTTTTCCCTTCACCATCCCTGAAGTCAGCAAACAATTGTGCCCCATGAAAGCAGGCAGTGTGTGGTGTGGAGAATTGGGGCATTGAAGGTGCCTGGACCCCTGGACACCCCCTGTGTCATTGAGTCACTGGAGCATAATTCCACTTTGTGTTCCTTTCTATTTGATGATAAAAACCCTCAAGGACACGATCGACTTCTCTCACCATTAAAAGCATCTGGAGAAGAGCAGAGGTTTTCTGCTGCTTTTGGAAATTCCCTTGCTTCCTGCTCCAGAGAAACATCTTTCTTCATAAATCTTATTGAACATATAAAATTCCTTCCTGTTCTTTCGCCTCTGCTCGGCTCCCCCCCAACGTGCCTGTTCCACCATTGCATTCAGGCTGCTCTATAAAAAGAATAAAGTGCATTGTGCCGGATCGAGCTCGGCTGTAAATCCCTGCCAGCCCCGGAGTCGACACAAATTGAATTCCATCATGGCTCCTCTTCAGAGGGTTTGCAGGCTGCCTTTTAAATTTGCCAGGGATGAGATGCAATTTAGTTTAAGTAACTAAAGTGGAAAGGTGCACAACACTGTTGTAGGGCCTTAGCTGAGAGGTTCAGGTCTGCAGGAGAAGGAGCCCTTCTCTGTCCAAGGAACCATTGCTCAGAAATGCAGGTGAATGCAATCAGCAAGCCTGAGTTCAGGTTTGCAGGTACGATCCAAGGATTTCAACCCCAAAAGACAGGAAAGCCACCTCCTCAGAGAGCAGAGTGGCAGCAAAGTCTGAGAGAACCCCAAGCATCTGCAGTCTGCCCTCGGGTCTGTTGTAAGGTGAGTGTGTTCAGGAAGGTTTTCCATCTGGCTTGAGATAAAGATTTCAAGTGCAGCTCATGATCTAAAGCATTTCCTGCTTTATTGCATGCCCACGTTGGCCTCGTTGAGGAGGGTGCTGGATCAGGGATGAGCCATGTCTGAAGGTCTCTGTGTGACCAGGGCAATTTTCCGTGGAGCTGCTGAGTGAAGAGACCTCTGAACTGAGCCTGGATCCTGGCCCTGCCTTCTTTCCGTGATGTTGGGCAGTTTGGGACTACCAAACATCCCCACAGACACCAGTTCCCCTGTTCCCCCAGGGCCAGGGCTGATTCAGGGCTTTTAAAATGTGCACACCCAGCAGCATGAGAGGGGAGGCTGAGCACTACTAGAGCAGCTGAGGTCTCCCAGATCTTTTCTTTCTGACATGGACATATCTTCTCTTCCCCAAATGTTGGTTTCCAGCAGCCAGAGGATGATTTGCCATCCCTGCAATGTGTGTAGAAATCTTCTGGTTTGAAGTTGTCCTGGTGTTGTCACAAGGATGGCATTACTTGTGACAATGGATGCCACTCTCTTCCCTCCCCTGGAAGAAAAATCTGGTTTCCCCCCCAAGTTTTGTTTCCTATCTGCCACCCTGTGCATGTGCTGCTCTCCTCCTCCTCCTCCTCTCTGTGGCTGTGCTGAGCTATTGATTCCTGCCTTGCTCGCTCTGTGGATTTGGGGAAGAGGGAGGGACGCCTCCAGGGCAGGTCAGGATAAATCAGCACTTTGTCTGTGCCTCGGCTTCTGCATCCCTTACTCGAGGTCTCCATCGCATCCTTGTCCCTGTCGCAATTTTTCTGCCAAATGCCATTTTTGCCCTCCCCGCACGTCCTGGGAGAGCTGTTATTTATGGCCAGTGCAACAAAACTGAGCAGCACCAGCTGTTTCCCAGCCTGCAGGAGCACATCCATCACGGGGGGCTTTAGAGAGAGCCTTTTGTTTAATTATGGGATCACTCCTTTCCTCTCTCCAATCCCTTGCCCCTCCCGGCCTCTCCTCGCATCACTCCAGTGACAAGGCCAGGAGGTTTTTCATTCACTGCTGGCAACTCAAATGATTTCTAGATGTTCTCAGTTCACTTTCCTGCTGGTGCAAACCCTTCTTCATTGCTCAGAACACTTAACACCTGTGAGGAGAGGGTAAAGGATCCTTCTCTGCACAGGCAGTCTGGGAACAATAAATATCATCCTACAAATACTTTTGTGGAAGGACACAACAGTGGGCCTGATATCTGCCTTCTTTCCCTCCTATGTAGTCAGGATTTAAAAAGCAAAACAAGTTTCCTAAAGGTTTCACTGAAGGAGCATGAGAGCAATTTTCATCCAATCCTTCCCTATTTAGTCAGTTTCTGATAGGGCAGGTGCCTTAAATGTTTGGGGGTTTTTTGTTCACAGATCCCACTGTCTGGAAATGCATCTTGAAGGAGACTGAAGTTCACCCTCTATGGCTCAGACTCTGAAAAGTCACCCACCAGGACAATATGCAGGTAAAACACCCTTAGGGCAAGTCCCTGCACAGGGATGAATTCAACACCTCCTGCTCCCTGGCAGAACTTGTTTATTATGGTCTGAGAGTTATGAGGAGGAGGAGCAGATTTTTCTTGTCTGGACCTCTCACAGCCAGAGAAATGCATGGTGCTGGATGGAACATTTGGCTTCTCTGAGGCACTGACATCACCTTGGTGGTGATCTGAGGCAACAGGAATGGAAATGCACTTCTCCAGGAGAGGGAAAAGCCTGTGAGCTCAGACTTGACAATAATTCACCTGGCTGTGTGTCTGGCCCAGCTCCCCAGGATCCCTTCCCAGCTCTGCTTTGCATTTTGCTAATTGTTTCAAGAAATGCCCAGTTTTCATGGGCCTGTCGCGGGCTGATGGATGACTGGGGACGCCCAGTGAGGATATCTGTCTCCACCAAGGCTCTGTGAGTCAGCTACCCCATGTCTAGCTGCTACTTTTCTGCCTTAAAAGCCTTAATATTCTCCACTCAGCTCACCTTCCTGCTCTTTCCTGGTCTCCAGATCCATTAGTCTGTCTGGGCTGGTACCCATTAAACTGCTGAACATGGGCTACTCTGAGCAATCTTATCAGAGCTGCTGCTATTAAAGGCAGAAATAGTAAGAAACTGAGTCACCAGTGCAGGCAGTCTGGCACTTGGATTTAGACAGAAGTTTTGTCAGGGCTCGTTCTTGTTTGTGGAGAACCACACAGACTGCTGTGGACAATATTTGATTGTCGTGACAGTGGTGATTAATAAATAGTTGGCTGATGCAAAGCAGCAGCACCCTGCATCCAAAAGTCTGAGTTTTACCAGGCTCCTGGTACCCCTCCCAGAGCAGAGAGGGTTCTGTGGGGGCAATACTGCTGCCCTGCAGCTCCAGGGGAGGAAGCTGGGGCACAGGGGCTCAAACCATGTGGTGCCAGGCTGCTCAGGCAGTGCCTAGGACAGGTAGATCTGCAAATGGGCCAGGAGGCTCACCCCTGACTCAGATACCTTTTAACCTGCCCTGTGTGGTTTTTTCTCATGCAAGGATTTCCAGAGTGCTTTTTCTGCTACTGATGGTGCTGAAAAATAAAACAAAACCCCAAAGCCCCGAAACCTTTGAACCACATGTTTGTTGGTGCCCTGTCTGGGATGTGTTGCTGTGTTTTGGGGGGGGGTTGGGGTGCAGGTGCCCACAGCCAGGCTGGCCCTGGAGCTGTCCCCATCAGCACAGCTCTTGTAAAGTGTAAAGGAGGCTGCAGGCAGGGCTGAGGACAGCACTCAGCTCCGTGTGCCTTCAAACAGCCCTCTGAGCCAGCCATGATTAGGAGCACCCTTGTTCTGCCCAGCACAAGCAGAGCCCAGCGAGATTTCCCAGGCTGAGGGCAATAACTTGATAGTGACTGGGTCTGATGGGAAGGCAGAGTGGAATCTACCTTTTATTCTGAATGTTCACCCTTGTTGACTTAAGACATAACTGGATGGTTTCGGCCCTGAATCTTCTGGTTGTTCTGTGCCACCCCTACTCCTGTTTGGATGCAGATTTATCTTCGATTAGATCCCTCCTTTTCTTGAATATATGTCTATGCTTACTTGTGTGCATCATCTGTTAATTTCCTTGGAATTCCTTTCAGGAAGGAATGTCTTTACCTTCACACTGTGTGCAAGAGAGAATCTTAGCTGATGTCTCTCTGGAAGCAAGAAAAGCAGTTTTACAAATCCCAACTCTACCTTCGAGTTAAGTGTAAGAGTTTGCCTGGATTGCTATCCTAGAAAGCAGCTCTTCTACCCCTGGGAAAAAATTGCTTTGTCAGTTTAATTTTCTCTCAGTTCAGCAAAGATGTGGAAAACTGGCCAAGAGTTTTATTGGCACATCTGAGTCATAAAAAAAATGAAATAATTAAAAAAGCTATTCACCCTTTTAACTGATCCAGCTCATGCTGGCCAAACATTTACATGTCCACTTGGCCTTTATATGAGAATGCTTTAAAACTGCAATAATGGAGTGTTGAAATGAAGATGTTGGACCATAAGTGTGCCCCATGCTTCAAGAGCTCCCAGGTGAGAATTTGCTCGCTGGTGACATCCCATCCATCAGCGATGCCGAGGGTTTGTCACAGTTCCCAGGAGAAAATTGTCACATAAATCAGAAAAGGTGGGGACAGTCAAGATGTGGGACCTGTCGGCCTTTCTTGTAAAACGAGGAGCTATACACTGGGAAATGCTGGGGTTTGTGCCCTCATGTTAATTTGAAGAGGAAATAAGGCAGTTAATTCCCATTTTGGATAGGAAGGAGTGACTGCAGACCCTGCTCCCCCTCTCCCCTTCCCCATTTGGCATGTGCATATGATTTAACTATTTCACACCTGGCCTTTGGGAATTATTGGTACAAATCCCTTTACACTGGGGAAATATGTAATCACTGATGCCTGAAGATGGGTTTTTCTGCCCTCCCAGATGGTGCAGGAGAGACCCTGCTGGCTGGGCTGGTTTATAGCACAGCCCAAGCCACAGCCCTAGGACACTCTGACTACACAGGATGCTCATTACTGCGACTGTTTTTTTGTTGTTGTTGTTATTCTTAAGCGCAGAGTTCTTTTGTTATTCAGTGTTTTTCTTAAATCCCTGCAAAGGGGCTGCTTTCCAGCTGGGCTGCTAAAATCCCTCACCTCCAGCCAGAAAAGCAGGTTTGAAAGATATGCTGAGGGCTGTGGAATCAGATGTGCCCAGAGAACCTGGGGCTGGGTTTTCAGGTGCTTAAAAAACACCATTAAAGCGAGTTCTCAGATGTGACCAGTCTGAATCCAGCATGAAAATTAGCTGTGAGTTTAGAAGTCCTAATGAACGCTGGAAACCTGCCTAAAAGGGCTACTGCGTGGTGAGTGGTCCTGGGCTTTTAATTGGTGTTCATGCGAGACCTTTTCACTCTTTGGGGAGTTAGCTTTGAATGCGGATGAGATGTGGAAATTTGGAACTTTTCTACGGAACAGAAGTTGTCACATTTTTCAGATTCTGAACAGCCAAGAGTTTCATGCAGCCCATTTGTAATCCCTTCATTTAGATGGAATGAAACGTTTCGTTCTGATAAGGTCAAAGCATGAAAATATGAATATATTAAAATACCTGTCAAAATGAAGGTAATCAAAATGAGAACTGGAGCAAACACTGTTGAAATAATTCATTCGGTTTTTCCCCCCCACTATAAATTTCAGTGCTGTGGACATATCCTTATGAAATGTTTTCATGGGAAAACTCTATTTTTCCAGCAGATAGCTACCCTGACCAACGTAATAAGATTTTGATCAACCCTTGGAAAAATACAAGCTTTGGGAGAGTGATGCCTGAGGTTCCTCAGTGCTGCCATCAATCACATCCCTGCTTCCAGGCTCACTGGAGGAGGAAGCTCTGGCAGTGCTGGTGCTGCTGGTGTGACCTCTGTCACTCAGAGGTCCCTGGAAACCCTTAAGCTTGGTGTTTGTGAGAGGGGCTGCACAGAGGCTGCTTGAGATCAGCAAATCCCAGAATGGCTTGGGTTGGAAGGGATCTTAAAGATCATCCAGTGCCTCCCCTGCCATGGCAGGGACACCTCCCACTGTCCCAGGTTGCTCCAAGCCCTGTCCAGCCTGGCCTTGGGCACTGCCAGGGATCCAGGGGCAGCCACAGCTGCTCTGGGCACCCTGTGCCAGGGCCTGCCCACCCTCACTGTAAAACACTTCCTTCTATCTAATCCAAGTGGACTCTTTCAGATCAACCATCACCCCTCATCCTACCGCAACAGGCCCTGCTAAAAATTTTGTCCCCAACTTTCTTATAAGCCCTGTTTAGATACTGGAAGTTGCAAGAAGGTCTCCCTGGAGCCTTCTGCAGGCTGAACAATCCCAGTTCTCTCAACCCACTGAGGCAGAGCTGCTCCAGTCCTCTGATCATTTTTGGGGCCCCCTCTGGACTTACTCCAAACCAACAGATTGATGTTCCTCCTGTGCTGAGGATCCCAGCGATGCTCCAGGTGGGATCTCCCCAAAGCACCATAGAGATACTGGGATTAATCCATATTTCTCCTCTGGCAGCTCCATAAAGATCTTTTGGCCTCATCAGACACCATCTCTGAAGTTGCACGTGCTGTCCTGTACCCTGTAGGACAGTTGTTCAAGAGGAGGGAATACAATTGCAAATGCACAACCGAAAATTGATCCAAGCTATAACAGTCCACTGTAAAATCCAGTGTTTTAATTGTGGCTCTCTCCTCATTCCATGGCAGTCAATTCTTCTCTGTCAAGGCTCTCTCTTCTCCTTTTCGCTCTCCACTTTGTCCCTCTTGGTCTGAATCCAATCTCAATGCATTTCCTAGCAAAACAGAAACACTGTGTTCCCTTCCAGGGCTGCTCCCTGGCTGCCCTTTCCCAGCCACCAGCAGCGTTTCCAGAGTGGAGGGGGATCTATAAAACATGGCTCGTAAAGGGAAAGAGCTGGCATTTGACTCCTGAAGGGAAAGAGATGGTGGATAGGTGCAAAAAAGATGGATGCCCCCCTCCCTGAAATATAAAGAAATATGTGCAGAAAATGAAGGAGATTTAAAGCAGCTATCAATCGGTCGCTGTTCCAGCTTTAAGAGCTGTTGAAACAACATAATAAAGGGCAATAAACAAGAGATTTATGGCCTACCTGCTGGAAATAGCTGTCTGCATCTCTGGTGTGGGGTGAGCACAGCGTGCCATGCTGGGGCACTCGGGGCCTGGTGAGCACACGTGCCCCTATTATGGGGCCCTGCACGTGGCCACAGCTCTTCCCTCTGTTTTCCTCTCCCTCTCCATCCTCTCCCCTGTCCCTCTGAGCCCTCATATTTATGGCTTTGGCATTTGGTGTGTTAAAGACTCGGTTTTGTTCAGTTTGAGCAGTAAACCCAAGACGATTTGTTGCGATCGATGGCAGCAAGCTGGAATTTTAAGGGCCAGGTATTTTACCACAGGGGCTGGACCCTCGAGCTAAATCTTGAAGGCAGAGAAGGTGAAAACACACAGTACTGCCTAGGGCAGCGTCGGGAAAGGCTTGTAAACTGCTGGCACATATTTAAATTCCAGGAAAATCACCAGGGGGGGAATAAATCTACAAAAAACAAAACCTAAGTGAGAAGAAAGCGAGCGGCTAAACATGGAGATTTCTAATGCCTTCTTCAAGGCTGAAACTGTCCTTGTAAAGAAAATACAACTTTCACTCCTGCCCCAACCCACTGAGGGCTGAAACTGCAGACATTTGCACAAAACTGTAGTGAGGCAGCGTGTGTCTGGCAGGATCTGCGCTGTGTGGTTTAAGGACCATGGACACAGGACAACTACAACTCTGGAAGTCCGAGGAGACAAAACAGCTGGAAAACGGGGCAGGGACTGGACATTTACCTTCTAAACACGCAGGGAAATTTTTCCCAGCCCTGGGTGTGAGAGTGGGGTGTGCTTGGTGTTGCTCTGCTTCTTTCCAAGCCTTGCCACAAAGCCCTCCCTTGTAAGGCGTTTTTCCCTTTCCTCCTCAGACAGAGCTCTACCCTCCCGGCTGTCACTCCGGCGTTCCGGACGGGAGTTCCAGGGTTTTGTTTTGCACGGCACAGTCACTGAGCGGTGACATGAGGCTCTGGCATATCTGATGCTGTTTGTTCTTCGGGAGGAAGGTGGGAGGGAAAGGCTGAGAGAGGTAAATCGACCCAGTTTGTGAAGGGCCGGATCAGAGCGGCACGGCATGAACGTAATCCAGCAGAGCCGGGCAGCGCCGGGGAGACAGATCTGGGACGGGGAGAGGAGGGGCTGCCCTAATCCTGTGTCCCTCTGGAACCCCCAGCATGGAACAAAGCCCTCGTTAGCAAAAAAGGATGGGGGAGTGGTAGCAATAAGCTAAATGAATGCCCTTAAATTCAGCCGTAATGAAAATCCGGGAGCCAGCACTGGAGTCCTTTCACAAACAGTGGGGAACAAGATTGTTCTAATTATTAAGGTGCAATTGGGGGTCGAAGAGGCATGAAGCTATGGATTAATTCAGCTGCTCGAATGCCAGTGTGTGGCAGAGAGGTAGCACCAACCTCCTCCCTCCCTCCCCTACCCTGGGAGAATTTGAAGGCTCTTTATTTGGCCTTGCTCTGGAAATGTCTCCTGACAGCAAAAGGGGAAAGGGGCACAAAAACCAAGAGAAGAAATGGCTTTGGTCCCAGGGATTTCCCCCCATGTGCTCAGGAACCTCTTCTTGGTTGTTCAGACTGTGAGGTTGTGCAGGAGCTTGTCTGTGCTCTGTTTTCTCCCATGTCTGTCCATCTCAGCAGGGTCACGGACTGTGTCATTCATTCCCCTCCCTTTTTTCCCCTTCTCCCTCAAAATAATTCCTGTCTCCATAAACACAGTGAAAAAAAGAAAAAGAAAAGCTTAATTTTTAGGGCTGCAGGTTTGAAAACTGTCAGGAAAGGATTTGGACTCCTCAAAAGGAAAAAAAAAATAATTTCCCTTAATTTCAAATTCAAGGGTCATGTCCTCCTGAAGCCGTGTCTCTGCTAGAAAATATTTAAGATCGATTATATCATAACCCCTGGTTTCTCTCAAACATTTGTAGTTTTAGGATTGGCTTTCTAAAACATCTCTTGGAGACTCCAGAGGTTATAAAGTTCCTGCTTCACAAGAACCACGGAGAAATGGCTCAGTGTGAGTGGTCAGAAACGGCAAGAAAATCTCCCTTTTCTCCCCCAATCACACAACTATCAAAAGAACATCAGAGCTGGCAACGATCTTTGAAAAGATGTTTTGGAAATTTGAGTGGGAGGCTATTCCACATCTGTGGATGCTTGCAGAAAGCCTTGTTGAAGGTTGAGGAAAAGAATCCTCAAAAGGAGAAGATTCCCACCCCAGGTCATTATTTTTACTTCCAGTGTTTCCTCCTCTGCTGCCGCCTCTGGGGATTTCCCTCATTTCAATTTTTCACTGCATATACAACAAATAAAAACAAACCAAATCTTTACTCCTGTCCCAGCCATTTCTCCTGCTCCACCTGCAGCTGCCCAGTTTCGAGGCAAGAAGCACGGAATTAATGGGACTTCTGTAGATTTACAAACAAGGACTCAGAGAGGAGCTTGTGTCTATTTATCTCCTAATACAGTGGTTTAAAAAAGTCCTTCTTTAATTGCATTTGGGATCTATTCTAACGATTTGCCCAGGAGAGTATTAAGATGTCAGGGCTTTTTCATTAGTAATATATCCCCAAACAAAATCTTTGTTAAGATAGGTTAAGGAAGTAAATAGACCATTAATTTACAGAACATAATTAGCACCTTGCAGTTATTCATGGAAAAAGTCAGATTTCTTTTGTTGTTATTCAATGGTAAGATTTAAAACAAATACAGCAGCAGCAGGTCAAAAACCACAGAGGCAAAAAGCATCAGAGGTATTGATTAAAGTTTCAACAATAACCTTAACTCTGCAGCAGTACCCAAAACAACATCATTTACACCACCCAAATACATTCTCCCAGTGGTAAATAATGAACACAGTAAACAGCAGCAAGTTTTGAGCAAATATCAATACAGAGCTATAAAATAACTCGTTTTAAAGGCTAGGGACTCTAGCCCACATCCAAAATTAGAAACAATATTGAGGCTCTTCTTTTCCTAAGAGATTGTTATTATATCAGTGTGTCCAATGAAAATATTTTATTTGTTAATATTTATGTAATTGGCACTATTATCTTTGCAACTGTGGCATAATTTTGATTAGAGAAACTGAAACAATTTATTTTGTAGTCTCATCTACTTTACGGTCTCAGAATTTAAAGCAAATTGAAAACTTTTCTAAAATTGTTCCTAATTGTAGATTGTTAAAATGAAATTTTCAGTTGACTTCAGATTGACTGAAAAACTGATTTAATGAAGAATTTTATATCTTGTTATTAATAAATGTGATTTTACATGGTCCAGAAATCAAGTCTGAGCCAATTTTAATGTTTTATATGTATTACTGCAACTTGCAAAGCAAAATGGAATTTTCAGGGGTCAGCAAAGTACTCAGAGGACAGTAAGGACATAAATCATGGTCAGTGCTCAACAGGTAAAATATCAAAGTGTGTTAGACAGCAGTTAGTGCTGCACTTAGAAATAATACTGAATTATCAAACTGAAAAAAAAAAAAGCAGCAGCAATAAGGTTTTTGTGTGCTGGACCAAGAATTTCAAAGTTCATCTGCATCATGAGATGAATGACCTATTGCTTCCCAGACCAGACCTCTTGGTAGCAGAGGAAATCAAAACAGAACAAATAAAATCTCACTGAAAAGGGAGAAATAAATAAATAAAGAGACTTAAATTTCTTAAATTAACTTCCATTACTTGTTTGTTACTCCTAATAATGTTGAAGTGCCATACAGATGGGTAGAAAGCAGCATTTCCTATATGGAAGTGTTGCCATAGTTTCTCTTTTAAATATAAAGATTGTAACTTATGTTTTTAATTTTACAAAAATGTCTGCCAGAAGAATTTCTAGAAAAAAGGTCTTGGGAAAAGAAATATTCAAAGAAACAGAATAATTTCCCCATTATTTGATTTGCTGAAGTTGCTCTTCTAATGACATTTAAAAGGACCCAAAACTTAATTTTGTCTCCTTAGAGCTTGGAGCTGCCTAGTTTTGAAGGAGAGACCAAAGCAAGACACTGGGATTGGGGAAACTGAGGCACAGAGTGGCTTGGATTGCAAGCTGCAGGGAGAGGCAGCAGTGTCCCAGCTGGACATTCCCAGGCCAGCTCCCCGGTGGCATCAGGGGTGACATTTCCCAGGGACACCCTTTGGGTGCCACGGAGCTGGCCAGGGACCTGCTGGGAGAGCCCTGGGATGCAAATCCAGCCCTGCCTGGCCTGCCTGTGTTATCTCCAGCCCAGCCACGGCGACAGCAGGACAGATTCCTACTGGGACGGGGCCACAGCCTGACCCCGCAGATGGTGATGGCTCTGCCAAGGCTCCGAATCGCAAAGCTCTGCTGCAGGGTGGAGAATTTTAATAAGGACAGGAAAAAAATAGCAGGAGACAGGGAGAAAGGGATACATCGCAAAGAACCTGACCTTATTTCCTCAGAGTGTGTGACTAAATCACACAGCTAAAAATAGGTAAGTGATTTGCTTTGATGCTGGAGGATTTTGCTGATACCACTTTTGTTACACGTATAAGTATAGAGATTTAATATAATATTTCCCTTACTGCAGTGTCTTCTATTAAGACAGTGCTGAAGTCTCGAGAGCTGCTGTCTCTGCCTGCTCTTTTAAGCTGTGAGCTACAGCAGAAACTTCTTGCCTCTGAAACTAATATGCTGCTGGCCTTTGGGAAAGTGCAGAAATTTCTGCCAGGAGGGATATTTAGTGGACAAGCTTTGTCCATTCCTGCTTCTCTGAGACAGCCACTCCAACTCCAGTGTGAACTTCCCTGCTTATTTTTTATGAGTGACTTCTTTGAAAAGTTTTGGCCCCAGTCTCCCCTATCTTTATAATGGGGAAGATCAAAATCTACCTCTGGAGAGTCTCCAGCAAATTAGCCAGGTGGGGCCATGGGAATGGCTGTGAGGGGGTTGGGGTGGGACCTGTGAGCTCACACTGGGGATGGAGAGGACACCAGTGGCTGTGGGGAACACAGGGGTCAGTCCTGGGGTCAGTGTTGCCTCACATCTTTGTTACAGAGCAGGAGGACGGCACAGAGAGCACTGAGGATGAAGAAGATGTGAAACCGTGAGGAGCGTTTGATGGACTGGATGGTTGGGGCACCACTCTGAGGGACCTGGAGGAATGGGCCAGCAGGAATCCCAGAAAGCTAAATGGGAGAGGAATAAACCTTTCCCTGGGGAGGAATCACTCCAGGCAGCAGAACACACAGAGAAGGACATGAGGGTCCTGCTGGGCACCAGGCTGACCATGAGCAACCCACGTGCTCCCGTGGCAATGCCAGACAGCCTGGGGCCCTGGGGCAGAGTGGGCAGAGGGAGGGCTCCTGCTGCTCCCCCCAGCTCCCCCCATACCTGAAAGCTTTTTTCCTTTTCTCACTGAGCAGAGTGTCGGCTCTGCTCAGCGTCTGAGGCTTGAAGGGTACAAATGGAGAGAATTATTCAACACTAAACAATTATTCTGTTGCATAAAACTCGCATATTTGTTACTGAGGAGCCTGTGCTGAATGCAAACCTCCAGACAGAACTGTCAGGGAGCAGGAGAGAAGGGATGGGGCTGTACGTGCATTCAGAGCAGAACATGTCACCAGTGCACATCTTTCTCCTTTTTGCTTTTCTCAGTGCTTTCCCCCATTTGCCTCCACTTTTCCTCTCCTTTGGTAAACTCTGCTTGCACACAAATGTACCAGACCCTCCACCTTCTGCATGGGCTCTGAGGCTGAGCTGTGGATGGGGAAACTGAAGAAATGACCTCACTCTGAGGATTTCCGAGGCTCCAGCCACTCTTTGCTTATCCTGGTTATCTGGGAAAGTCCAAGAGGGTGCTGCTGCTCTCCCACATCTCCTGCTAAATCTGTGCCTCTGGGAGAGAGCAACGCATGCTCGGAGGAGCCGTGCTCCTTGCAGAGGGCTCTGTAAATAAAGGCTCCAGCTGGGGGATACCAAGAGCTGGAATGGCAGGGACTGCCACTCTGTCAACATAACCTTGCTCCTGACAGGGCTTGCTTTGTTGAAACAATTCCTCGCGATGGACTGAGTTTATCTCTAAGTGCCTAGATTTACACCAGAGATGCAAACAGCCTGGTAAATCTGCCACCGAGGCACAGGGGTGGCATTTATCTGAGTGTCCCCGTGCGCGGCTGGGGATTCTCTGTGCGCTGCTCAGCCTGGACGTGACTCTCTGCCCGTGCATCAGGCAGCTCTGTGGCTCAGGGGGACTCTTAGCAGCCATAAAATGTGCAATTAACCCCCCCCCTTCCTACTCCAAACTGTCTCATCAGGCTCCCAGGCCGGGCGAACGCTGCAGCTGGGAAGAGATGAGCATGCTGTGTTCAGCCTCCAGCTGCACAGCAGCTACCCAGTGTTTAAAAATCAGAGCTCTTCCCTCCTCTCTGCACCCAGCCTGTGCCCTCTGGCCAACATGTGCCCTCAGAAAAGCCACCTGTTCCATCCCCTCCCCGACCATCACCACTCTGTACCCATTTTTGGGGGACAGAGCACCTTGTTGCGGTCCCAGTGCTGAGCAGATACAAAAGCACTAAATTAATTTTCATAGAGCCTTTCGGTCAAGCAGCTCAAAGCCTTTTAGAGACTTTAATTGAGCTTTGGAGTTAATGAAGCCTCACTAACGTGCCTACTGGATAAAGAAGTGTTTACGATCCTGTTTGGCAGAGGTTATGCAGGAAGCTGGGCAGGTTGCTGTGTGAGTTGGGTTAAGGTTGTTTTCCCCTTCAAAACTAATCATGAAGCTTAGAATGGCTTGAGTTATCAAAATAAATACTTCCAGCATGTTGTTCTGGAGACAGTAGGATGTTTCTTTTTCTCTTTGTTCCCTAAGGAAATTGCCAGGAAACTTTGGGATTGAATCACATTTTTCATGCAAACTAAGCCAGCCCCTTTAACTCCCTTGGCAGCAGCAGCACCCCAAGAGCAGAGACTCTCTGTGTTCAGAGGTCTCAGCCTCTCAGAGCTGTCAATGCTGCACCAAACAGGAGAACTAAATTACTTCCAGACACCACTGCAGTAAAACAGTCCACACATTCCAGGCTTTTCCTTTTCCAGCACTGCCAAGATGCCCAGGATTTCTGTGTGGACCTGAAGACCTGAACCTGCAGGGTGTCTCCCACTGATGGTGGTGCAAACCCCTCATTCCTTGACCATCTCCGTGTATTTCCTTGGTCCCCATGACCAGCACTGTGCTGTAGCTGCCCAGCACAAGCCCTGGCCCAAAGCAAACTCTCTGTTTTGTTGCTCCCTGCCAGCCCTGGCTGGAGAAAAGCTGCTGTGGAGCAGCAAGTCCTCCCTGAGCAGCAGCACTGCTCCAACATGCTGACCTCAAACCATTTCAATCAGTGCATTCAGAGGGGTCCTTGGTGGCTGTGAAAGCTCAGGGAGCTTGTTTCAAACTTGCCCTCTCTGTATTTTTAACTGTGGCCTCTGCAGCTATGACCCTGCACGCTGGGCTGAGCAGCAACCTCTGCCTTGCCCGGCTCCTGCCCCCAGCGTGGGTCTCCCTGGGTCTTTGCCTAAAAATCAATTCCCTTTGGCACCCTGCAGCCCTGCTGCCCACATCTCCTGTGCCTGGGGCAAAGGGGGCCCAGGCTGCCTGGCATTTCCCAGGTGGAAACCTGTAGTATCCTATACAATAAAATGGATAAAGTGGGCAAGACACGTATCCTGCTTCCCTGGTTTTCCCTTGCCAGGCTCCCTGTGTCTGGGCACAGGCAGAGGACAGCACTGGGATGCTGTGGGCTGGGCCAAGCAATAAAGTTTAGACAAGTGTGCAAGCCACACTGGCCTAGAAAATACACAGAAACCACAGGGAAAGGCCCCTCCGTGAAAAAAATTGTTGTTTTTCCATACAAACAAAAATATCTGCATGGACACCATTCCTCTGCTTCTCCTTGCAGGGCTCCCCAGCTCCACAGACAGTGCTGGGACAAGCCCACAAAGAGCAGTGGGCATTGTCACTGTGTGGGGACACTGGGCTGGCAGAGAGGGAGAGAGCTCTGCACAAAGGGAGTTTTCCTACACCTCAGTTAAGACTCCACGTCGTTGCCTTTTGGGACACACTGAATTAGCATTAGCCCTTTTCCTATCTTCATCTGCTCTTACTGCGGCAGAATTCCTGGAGGATCTAAAGGAAATCCTTCAGATACATTAAAAGAAAAAGAATTTTTATATATATATATAAGTATGCACATATTTATGCATACACACACATATGTACATGTACATTTGTAAACATATATACATATATATACACAAACATACACACACACACGATAGATAGATAGATAGATAGATAGATAGATAGATAGATAGATAGAAATAAAAATAATGGTTTTGTATATAAAATCATGTTTTCTGGTTGTCCCAGGAGCAGGCTGCATCCCACCCCTACAACTTCACAACCCCCTTCTGGCACTGCCTGAAATGGAGCTCGAGGAGGGACTCGGGCGTTTCCCGGCCGGACTTTGGCGGCCCTGGGAGCAGTGTTCGGCGAGCCCTGTGCGCGGCAGGTGGCGTCGCAGCTCCACGGGAGACGGGCGGCAGCGGGTGGGCGGTGCGGGGCTCTGGGGATGCGGGGACGAGGGGAGGTGGGGATGTGGGGATGCGAGGCTGTGGGGATGCGGGAATGTAGGGATGTGGGGATGTGGGGATGTGGGTCAGGGATGCGAAGATACAGCTCAGGGATGCGGGGATGCAGCTCAGGGATGTGGGGATGCAGGTCGGGGATGCGGGGATGCAGATCAGGGATGCAGGGATGCAGCTCAGGGGTGCAGGGATGCAGCTCAGGTGTGCAGGGATGCAGCTCAGGGATGCAGGGATGTGGGGATGAGGGGATGCAGCTCAGGGATGCAGGGATGCGGGGATGCAGCATGGAGGTACAGCTAGGGAATGTGCAGAGCCGCTGGCCAGGGAGGGGAGGAGGGGAATGGGCTTGGTCTCTGCCAGCACTGGGAGTTTCTGGTGCTTCCCCGAGTTTGTCCCCACGGCAGCACTGGGGTTTGTTGGCCTCTTCCCCTTTGTGGTCCTCGTGGCTGTTTGTGTGCATGGTGGATCCCAGACAAAGCTGTTTGGGGTTGTTTCAGCTAAATTGTGGAATCACAGGACAGCTGGGGCAGGAAGGGACGTTGAAGATGATCTAAATCCAACACCCTTTTCATGGGTAAGGACACCTTCCACTAGACCAGGCTGCTCCAGCCTGGAACTGAGCACTTCCAGGGATGGGGCAGCCACAGCCTCTCTGGGCAGCTTGGGCCTCACCACCCCTCATCATAAAGAAATTCTCCCTAAGAACCAATCTAACCCTGACCTCTGCCAGTTTAAATCCATTCCCCCATGTCCTATCCCTACATGCCTTTGGTAATCTGTCTGTATTCAGGAAAATCATCACTCCTGCCTTGAGCGAGCATCCCACTTCTAAAATATGGAAATCTCCTAAAATGAGGATTGAATTCTGGCAGTGTCACCCACGTCACACAGACACACAAACCCCACTTTAAATGTCCATGTTTCCCTCCTGACTGCAGGATTTGCAGGCAGAGGGCCTGGAGTGTCCAAACCATGCTGTGCTTTCCTCTTTTTTTTAAATTTTTCTGCTGCTTTTAAACACTGTTCAATTCTCAACTTCAGAAAAGCTGTGGGGACATTGCCAGAACCACTGCAGTAGGAATTGCACTAAAACTAAATATAGAAATGAAATTTTGGATGAAATACAGGCCTGGGTGCATTTTGGCAGGAGTCTCAGTGTTTTCCTCACAGTGCTGGCTCTGTGTGGAGCAGAAGATTCCCAGGAATAGAAGTGGATGGCACTCGGGGCTGGTGTTTTGAAATGTGGAGGGAAAGTTTGCATCAGCATGAGAGGAGTTAGTAAGTAGAATAGAGCTGAACACAGATTTTATGTCCTGTGAAATTCCCAGAGTTTATTTAATTTCTGAGTAGAATATATATATATATATGTCTTTTTTTTTTTTGGTCTCTCTGCAAGGAGAGAATAACTTGGAGATAAAGACTTGCCTTTAGAACATTTAGCATCAGTGTTGAACTCTTTGGGCTTTTGGTAGTTGATAGCTCATTCTGACACTTCCATCTGTACTTGTGATAATGTGGCAAGAGTACAAAAAAGGGCCAAAATAAATGGTAAAGTGAAATTGTATCAAAACAATAAAATATGAGTGAAATTGTCCTATTCCTGCAAGCCACTTTGCATTCATGAAATAGCATCCACTGCCTGAAAAAACCTTTGGTGGAGCAACTTTTGACCCAGCTCTGTTTAGATTTTCATTTGCCATGGCAAGAGCAGTGGGTGTATGTAATTTTCAGGTCCAGGTGAATTGCAATTTATAATATTGCTTTTAAATGAAGGTATACTCATACATAAATATTTGCATATAAATGTGTGTGCATTTATAGATTAATTTCTAATTTAATTTTTTTTCAGCTGCTGAATTATGATTTAACAGGTGTAATGTCTGTGGGTATCCTGCAGTTATTCCGTGGGTTCATTGCCTTCAGCCCTTCCCAAGGAGCAGGGCTTTGAAGGAGCTTTGAGGCACAGATGCTGCTGGTGAGAGATATGAAGGACCTTGAAAATCAACCAAATGAATGCATGTCCCTTCATACCTGCAAGCTTAATTTTACTGAGGAGGTTTCCTGTGCCTGAGCAGAGCAATACCTGTTCCCTGCAGGGGGGGAAGGTGCAGGGGAAGGAGGCTGCCTGTGGTGGGCTCCTCTCCTGCTTCCAGCTCTGTCACCCATCTCAGTGTCCTCACCTTACCAAGACACCCCAAAAGCAGAGAGGCACACACACCAGGGTGTGCTGATGGACTGAGATCCATGGACAATTTCACTGTGAGTGCACCTGCGTGTGAAAAAGAGAATTTATCTCCATTTATCTTAGGCAGCTCTTGGAGGATTTGGCTAGGCACGTGCCTGTCCCCTGCCATGGGAGGATGCTGTGATGGAGGTTAAATCATGCTGGGTTTGTGTTTATTTACCTGTTTGAAACCCCAGCCCCTGACCAGGCATGTGGAGCTTCACGTGTGTTTGTGACCCCAGGGGCTATCCCCACAGGCACAGCTCCCTTTTTCACTGACTGCTCTGCTTTTCACCTTGCACTGCTGTTGATGCCCAGGGATGCTCTCACTGGGGACATCAGTGCCACCACCTGCAGCAACCCCACAAATCCCAGGACTTCCCCAGGACTGAAACTCCCTCCTCTCTCCTCAGTCCTCTGCTCTCTCCCACACTTCTCCTCTCAGAAACACTGTGACCAAGCTGAACTCACAGGGCTTTGACACTGAGAAACCTGGAATCCAGCACCTCGCCCATTCCCTGAGCTCCCAGCAAGTGGGAAACTGAACTGAGACTGACTAAACTGCCATATTTTGTGGTGAGCTGGAAGTGAGGAGGCAGCACGGAGAAGGAGGAGATGAAATCTGGGCTGAGAAGGGAGGTTGGGGTTTGCTGAGCTTCCACAGCATGGAGGAGACTTCCTGTGGTGACTCAGCCTGCTGATAACTTTTGGCTTGCATGCCTTGGTTTCATAGTGCTGTGCTTTTCCTAAGCTCCTTCACAGCCAACAGGACCTGTGAAATTTGAGGTTTCTGCTGGTTTTAGGCTTTTTGTGAATTAACTGAGCACTTGTGAAATACTTAGTGTCTTGTATTTCCAGCTCCACCAGGATAAGGAAGGGGCCTGATGAGGAGGAATGGCTGAGAGAGGCTCAGTGTTTCTGCTGTGAAGTGCAGGGTCCAGTGCTCAGGGAGACTCTGCCTGATTAGATGACTCTTTATTGGAAAAGGTTTCTCATATTTTGGGTCAAATTTCTGTTAAAGAAGAAAGAGAGTGGGAGTAGAACATCTGAGAAGCTCTGGAGGGAGATGTTCACCTGGTACACCAGAGAACCTGCTTTGAATCCTTGGTCTTAATTAGAAAAAGAGGGGAAATGGATCTCCATGTTTCCCAGCTCAGTTATCCCTCTTTATCACCAGCACATGGATCAGTAGCACGGGCAACGCTCCCTTAAGTGTTACGAGAAAATTAAAAAGGCCTCATTATATTCCACCACGGAAGCAAATAAATAATAATATTATTATTAATATCATACTTCATTCATCTCTCACAAGAGAAACAATTCACTTGCAACTATAGCCAAGGCTCATTTTGCTGGAGGAGAATTGGGAATCTCAGGGTCATCCCAGCCTCTGCTCGTGGTGCTTTGCTGCTCCCCCGAGCCCCTCATGGTCTCTGCTCAGTGCCATATCCTTGGCCTCAGCCTGTGCTGGAGCTGCTCACACATTCCCTTTGCTTCCCTGGGAGGTGGAAATGGCCCCTAACTGTCCTTGACCTACTCCAGAGAGGGGTTATAAAGCATAATTAATTTCACTTTCAGAAGAGCTTCGAGTTCCCAAGAAGAAAAATGCTCAAAAATTGAAAATCATGATTAATCATCATTATTATTCCTATAAATTCCCACTTCAGCTTGGTTGGGAAACAGGGTATTTAGGAGGTAGAAAGGATAGAGTGGCCTGACTGTGCCCTTGGCCCATGGGGCTGCAGTCAGTGGAGTTACACCCGATTAACATCAGTGCAGGTGGGAAGAGAATCAGAGCCCAGAGTCCCCTCTGTACTAATGGTTAGTGCTGTCAGTCTCTCCCTGAAGCCTCCAGGAGACAGTTCAGTACTTGCTGTTCCTCTCTTTCCCCCCTGTGGAGGGCTTGGAAGGTTTAATTCAATCAGATTCCTAAATGGAAAATAACAGTGCGATGAAGAAACCCGCCACAGATGTCTGTGAAAAGGATTTTGTCTTCGGTGAGTTTTGATCTGGATCCTGAAAGAGCAAGACAAAACCCTGTGATTGACACACTTGTTCTGCAAAAGGTGCCTTGGAGGAAGCTCTTAGAGCCAGAGGTTTCCTTTGCTGGAGGGGGTGTGGAGAAAGTCCAAGTTTCACAGCTTTTTGTTGTTTTTTTTTTCCCTATTTGCTGTGTAAAGATGTGAGACCTTCTGAAGTTTTATTTTTCTGGAGACAGCAGCTCACCTCAGCGGAAAAAATTTACAAAGGATTTACAAATCACTGCTGGTCTCCCTCCTGACCACTGATTCCCCTGGAATGATGCTCTTATCTGAGCAAGGCCTCTCCCCTGAGAGGTCCCAAAGCCCCCAAACCCCTCTCAGCCCTTCTGAGCCTGAAAAACGACAGCAAGAAGGGTCCAAAGTGATCCTCCCAAGGTCTGCCAGGAATCCATGCCACCTGCCTCCTGGGATGCTCCTCCAAGCATCATCTTTGTGCAGATACTGGGAGATTTTTATTTTTATTCCCTGCTAGGCTGAAATCCGGGGGTTTTGACTTGTGCCATAAATCAGAGATGTCTTCTCTCAGTGCCAATGACACTTCCCTGCTGGGTGCATGGTGCTGGGCTCAGGCTGGGCAGGTGCTGGGTCAGCAGGGGTGCAAAATACCCTCACTTTCCACCTTTAGATGGGTGTGTTCAGCCCCTTTCTCTGGGAGAGCCACAGAAATCCCATGACCTTCCCTCTCCCTTGCCACCAAGGCTCTGAGGGGGAGAAGGGGTCTTTGCCAGAGCTCCCTGTCCATCCATCACCAGGAAAGTGCTGCCGACACACAGCCAGATTCATGCTGGTGCCAGCCAACCAGAAATTGATTTGCTTGTTAATGCAGCTTCTCCCAGTTCATGTTTTCCCTAACGAGGAGCATCAAAATGCCAACCTGTCCTCAGGGGTACATCAGCCTCCCAAACTGAAGGCAGTAACGAGATTAGAGGCCATGCTGCTCACAAGTGCCTCATGTGCTCTCTCAGTCACTTGCACTTATTTTTTTATTATCTGGGCTTTTTTTTTCCCCCACTGATGTATTTTTTTTCCCTTCCTCTCAATTGGTCTCCCTCGGTCCCCAATGAAACAAATGTGATCTGACACACACACACACACCCTGTGTCACCTCCCCCTCCCTGTTTGTCACATCTCCCCTGGTTCTTCCCCAGGCTGCCCAGCCAGACGGCTCTGGTGGGGGACAGGGATGGCTCCACTCAGGTCATGCTCCCCAGGGAAAGTCTCTGACCTTCCCCTGATGAACTCTTTCTGTATGAATGGGAAATAAGATGAAGAGTTGCTTGAAATGGAATAAATATGCAAACGTGGGCTGGGGAGAGGGCAGGTTTGTGGCTGGGAGGAGAGGCAGGGAGAGTTACAGAATCACAGAAGGGTTTGGGTTGGAAGGGACCTTTAAGATAATTCTGTTCCATCCCTGCCATGGGCAGGGACACCTTCCACTGTCCCAGGTGGATCCAAGCCCTGTCCAACCTGACCTTGGGCAACTTCCAGGCATGGGGCATCCACAGCTTCTCTGAGCAACCTGTGCCAGGGCCTCACCATCCTCACAGGGAAGGATTTCTTCCCAATATCCCATTTAATCCTGACCTCTGTCCTTTTGAAGCCATCATCCTTTCTCCTGTCGCTCCAGCCCCATGTAAAAGAAGAGAAGAGGATATCCCACCCAGCTGGATGCAGTCTGTGGGGCTTGAGGATTGTGAGCACTGGAAGGAGAACTTGTGGATGAAGAGGTATGACCATGGTAAAGCAGGGGAACATAATCCAGACTGGAACACCTACAAGACTAGGAGAGGAAGCCTCAGTGCTGGGCAGGTACCTCCTTTGGATGCAGAGAGTTTGGGATCAGAGTCAGGAGTGCAGGGTGCTCAGGGAGCAGTGACAGCCCTGTCCAGCTTGGCAGCAGGGGACAGAGGTCGAATGCTTTGGTGGCCAGAAGGGCACAGCCTCAAGGAATAAACCTCCCTATACTGCCCCCCCAAAACTGAGCCAACAGAACTGCTCAGCCCCTGCCATCCAAGGAGGAGGAAGAGAGTTTGCTTCCCATCACACTCCACTTTTGGGTTTGATTTCCATCTTCTTTTGTTAACCTGTGGTCAGCTGCTGTACAGTGAGCTGTGCGTGATTAATGGCCCCGGAAACATTCTGGGGTTTGAAAGATGCTTGTTTGGGATTTGCACTGAGTGTAGGTAGCTGGATTTTTATTTTTTTTACATCTTGGCAGCCACTTCACATCACAATTTCCTCAGTTTGGAAAGGCTGGAGGTGGAGGGGAGTGACAAGGAGCAGGATTCCTACACTGAGGGAAAGAGCTTGCAACTATCTGTACCTCAATCTTGGCAATGTTTACTTTTCCTAAACTTCAAAGACACCTTGGATCTGTCTGTGGGACTGACTCACTGAGCAAATAGCAAACCCAGACCTTTTGGAGGGATTGTCCTTCTGGGAACACACAGAGTCCCCTGAACAGGTGACTCAGAGGGGCAGTAGAAGAAAGTGGCTAAAAAGTTATTAAAGTTCTCATGAAGTAGAAACATGAAAACTTTCATTCTCTAAGAATTTATTTTCCTGACTTTTTAATAAAATTTTTGACCTTCCAGGATAAAGTTTCTTTTCTCCCTAGAATTCTATAAATAACTTGACATTTTCCATGGAAGAAAATGTCTCCTATCCAGATTTCATTTGGTCTTATACCCGCAAAGCACACTCATACCACTAATTCTTTGCATTTCTACGCATGAAATTCACCCATGAAATGAGGGAATTATGAAATTAACTGTCTTGAGAACTCAGCCTGACTTGGCTCAGTCTAATAAGATGAAGGTCCATGGCAGGCACCTATAGATATATATATATTTTAAAACTATCTGTGTGGTGCAGCTGGGCTCAAACTTGGACAACCCTTATGTTGCATCTCTGACTTCTCTACCTCCTCCCTGAGCAGCAGTTCTGATGGAAGAGGAAAGGTATTTCTAAAACTCCCTTTCCCTCACCCCAAATCTCAGGCTTGGAAAAGCAGCAGGAAGCTGCTTCCACCAGCATTGCCCACTGGCTGCTCTCGAGGGTTTGGTGTCTGGTCCCTGGCAGCATGGGGAGTTACAGCCCCTCACCATGAAATACCCATGGGAGCTGCAGCTGCTGCTGCACTGGGATTTCTGGGCCATTTTTCAGGGTCTGCCAGCGATGTGCATCCTCCTGGAGCAGCTTTCAGAATGTCCTCGAGCCTTCCCCTTGCTCCTCCCTGCCTGTGTGAGCTGCAGTCCCCCCTGGACAGATGTGATCTCTGCCCAACACCTGACAAAAGTTGGCTTTTAATTCCTAATCTTGTCCCACCAGGACACTTTTTTCCCCTCTTTCCTGCATCTCTGAAGACCCTGACCCCACTGGCTCCCAGGGGAGTGTCCCACTTAAACCTTCCTTAAACACAGCCTGTGCCTCTGGGGTCCTCACCATCCCCTTCCCAATCTCTTCCTAGGTCTGACAACTCTAAGGACAAAATACAGGAAGGGATGACATTAAAATGACCTTGGCAATGGGGGTCTTGCAAGTTCATTGGTGATTTTAGCTCCCCCCTTGTCCTCAGGAGCATTATCTGCCTTTCTTGCAGCTCATGACTGGGTATGGAATCATAATGGCCTGCACTGGGGCTTGGAGGGAGGAGGAAAAAGAAAACAGATGCTACAACTAAGCTGGGATTTCCCTGAGTAAATAAATTATAAAATTACATTAAAACATCATTTGAGTTGCATATAAAAGCTAGAAAATGAATGTCTCCTCCATAATTGCTGCAAAGGGCCCCAAACAGCCATTTCTATTTGCAGTTTCATATTTCAATAAACTTTTTTATTTCTGTTTGAGTGAATCTTCCTGTCCATGAATATTCTGAGGGATTCAGAGCACTGTCTTAAACTAACACCAATTTTCACTGGGGTAAAGCCACATTCCCCCTCAGTCTGTGCTGACATTCCCCCCTCCATGCCCATGGAAAAGCAGTGAGAGGACTGTGATAAACATCTCCAGATATAATTGCTTTAGCTCAGACACAAAATCTACTTTCTGAGAGGTTTTAAGAAAACAAGTGAGCAAGGAAATGAGCTCCCTTTTGCCTTTGCAGACACCCCCTGTTTGCCCTTTCTTTTCTCAACTCACTTCCTCTCTGGTTGTCCTGATTCAATTTACAGGACCCCCCCACATTCCCTCAGAGCCCCAGTGCTGCCAAAGATTTATAAAAATGCTTTCCTTAGGATACTATCCAAGTTTTCTCCCTTTTTTCTAGTGGAAACCATGTCATTTGTGGATGTAGCCTTTCCTTTGGTGTTTAAATCGAACCCAGCTTGTGCAACATACTTAACTAAATTAGGGAATGGAGGAAACCACTTGCTCACCTTGTCCTTAAAGCTCAAGGCCAGGAAATGAGAAAGCCACGCTGCTCATTTTTTTTTTAAATCCAGGGCTGAAATAAGAACTTGTTCCTTCAGATTTTTCAGAGGAAAAGAGTTTGGTCTAGCAAGAAATCAGCTCAGTCAGGGGTATGAAAGAGACCCAGTTTAGGTTCCTGCTGTGAATCACGCAATGGATATCACCTGACTTTCCTTATCCTAAAAGGTTTCTGGTCCTTCTGAGTTTTGAGCAGCAATTCCCCTCTGAGAACATTTACTCTTGAACCTGTCACACATCTGCAGAGAAATTTCAGTTTCATACATCTCTCAATAAATAGAATTAATTCCAGGCTGACCTATTTGATGATTGAGGCTGTGCTGTGCAATGCTGGACCCAGGAACTTCACTTTTCCTTTAGACTTGTTACACAAGGACCATCGAATGGATTTCACTGGCAAGAACTTCCCCTCTCCCCATGCAAGGACCTCCCTCTCTCCATGCCTTTGCAGACACTCCCTTTTTGCCCTTCCTTTTCTCAACTCCCTGCTTCTCTGGTTGTCCTGAGTGCATCTACAGCACTCCCCATGTCCCCTCAGAGCCTCAGTGCTGTTGCAGACTTATAAGAACTATTTTGCTGGATTGCCCTGTCCCATGGGAGGCACTTAAGCACAGAGAGGATAAATATGGGATTCAATCCCCCTCAGACATCCTGGTATCAGCCTGGTGCTGCTGTGGAGCAGCTCTGGTTTGCTCAAACCTCCTTCTCAGGGCTTTGCCCAGCTTTCCTTGTCAGTTTAGCTGAGGCACTGCACTTTCTTGCAGGATTTCCAGTGAGTGACTATGCATGGAGTCTCCATAACCTGATTGCTTCAGGGAATGTTCCCGGTGGTGTTTTTGATGGAGGGCTGTTTTTTTTTGGTGTGATGCCAAGACCTGTTTTTTGGGAACCTGGAGGGCCACTGGCTCAGGACCACTGGGATGGGAAAAGTGCTGTGAGATGGGGCTCCAAGGGGAGCTATCCCTGTAATTGTTATTTTTGAGGAGCCAGCACTTGGCTGCCTGATGGTGTCTCCTGCTTTGCTCCGAGCTGGCTGTGGGGAGGCTGAGGCTCTGTGCCTGCTGCCAGGGAGTGCAGGGTGCAGGGGAGTGGGGGCTGCTGGAGCGAGCTGGGTCCATATGTCCGTAGGCATCCCGGAGACTGGTGCAATATGGAGCGGTTCAGGGTTTGATGAATGTTGTCATTAGTGTTCGTGGCACTTACGGGCTCCCATTTATCCTGAGCTACAGTGATTTATGTCCGGAGCACATATCCAGGCACAAAGTACTTTAAAAACTGTGTGGGGGGGTGTCTCTAAGAGCTTTAGCCTCTTCACCTCCTCTCCTTCCCCAGAAACTAATCTTGCTTAAAAATAAGCTGGGGTGCCACTGTGAGAGGGAGCCTTCCCTTCTCCCCATGGCTGAACTCACTGCCTCTCTCCCTGCAGCTCCTACATTGGAAGAACCCTTATCCCTAAAAAAATTGACTTTTAAAGGTTCCTGACATTTCTCCTGTTCTTTACACAGCCTAGAGTGCATTTTCAAAGCTGCCTGCTCATGCCAGGGTGGTGATGCAGGGCAGGGATTGCACCTGGCTGGTGTGGGAATGAGCTTGGAAACCTCACTACACAGTGTGACAGTGGGAAATGCAGGAGGGGAAAAGAGATGGAGGACAGGTTTGATTGTTTGGTAAAAACCCCCAGAATTCTGTCCTCCCTAGTCCCAATTAATTTTCAGTTCAGCAAAAGGAAAACTCGAAGCCAAGAGTTGCATTATGACACCAGGAAAGTTGCCTTCCCTACTTTTGTTAGATATGAATAACTTTTTAAAGAGTCAAAATGACAAATTCCAGGCATTCAAACCCAAAGTTTTTATTGAACCCAAGTGAGGTTTTTCCCCCCTCTTTCTGTTCCATTTTAAGAAATATAGGCCATTTTTGTCCTGATTTGGATGGGGAAGCTGATCTCAATCTTTACAGAATGGGAACTCAGCTTTCTGATGAGCTCTGCCTGAGTATGGACTCCCCAGTCAGCAGTTTAATGCCATTCTATTCATTTACACCCGTGTAAATCAGGAGTAATTGTCCTGAATCAATGTCACCGTGATTGACCAGATTTTCAGAAGAGCTGAGCTCCCAGCTAAGCCCCTGCCATACGTGGCCAGATGTATTTATTTATTTCATTTAAAGAGCTCCGTGGGTACCTATCCCCTCTGAAATTGGGCACTGAGTGACAATATTGAATGCTGATTGCAGCTTGTCAGAAAATGAGGGAGGGGAGGAAAAGCAATATTTGCAAAATGCTTTGAAAAAGAGTTGGGGTTTTGTTGTTTTTTTTTTTTACTCTTTCTTTTCAAAGAGTGTTGTGTTTTTCTCAGTTAACTTCCATCCTCCTCCCCCTTCCCAAGATTTTGTGCGCACTTCCTGCTTTCTATTCCTGAATATCTCTCCCTGCCTCTGCCTGGGAGATGCACAGAATGTGCATGAGACACCCCACGGGTGAGAGGCTGCAGAAAAAAGACCCCAAAGGCAATGTGCTCCCCAAACCTCTGCTGGGGTAACAGTGGTCCTCCTTGGGTGTGAGCCTTCCTACAGAGCCAAAGGGTCAAGCAAGTCTTGGGGCACATTTTAAAGATTTTGAGTTTGTTTTCCTCAAGGGTAGCCTTGTGGCAGAGGTGATGGTTGGGGATGGGCACTGGAAAGGACAGAGTCCATTTCAGTGACTTTTAAACAACCTGATCTAGTGGAAAGTGTCCCTACCCATGGCAGGGGGTTGGGATGCCTGAAATGGCTCCCTAGAAACAGAGAGCAGACAGGAATAAAGGAATCAAGGAGGGATTGGTTGGAAAGGCCTTCAGAGGTACACTCTGGGCTCCAGAGGCTCCTGCCTCAGTGCATCCCAACATGGACAAGGACAGCTCCCGAGTTCTTCCCACTTGGATCTCAGCATCAATTCCCCAAGCAGAAGCCAGGCAAGGATGGAATTTGCCCAAGCTTGCCCCCCTCTTGCCAAGATTGTGGTTTACAGTTCTTGTTTCTGGGTGTCCTTGGAGAGCAAGTTAGAGGTTTTGTTATGTCTATCTTAGCATAGAGAACAGCACTTAACAGCTACAGAAAACTTCAAAGTTACACTAGCAGTACAGGATTTGAAAAGTATAAAAGTTAAAACCTAAGGCATTAATTGGACTGGAGGATCTTGAGGGTCCCTTCCTACCAAACCATTGTAGCATTCTGTGGCTCTTGTGCTTTGCCCAGATGTGCTGTGGTTGGATTCCCCTCTGCAGCTCTGCCACCATCCGTGAACACTGCCCTTGAAGCCTTTTCCAGCCACAGAAGGAAGATGAGTGCCCTGGGGCAGCCACTGAAGGGAGATTGGGGCACCCTGTGTGGGGCTCCTCTGGCTCTGCCTGATGCCAGAACCCAGCAATTTGTCCTCCTGCACCCACTTTAATCTTTGGGGCAGCCTTGCTGCCACGTACCTCACCTGTGGTGTGGCGTTCCCAGTCTGGCTGCACGAGTTCCCTTCTTGCATGCACAGAAAGGCTGCAGGGCTGAGGGTCTGCCCTGCATGAGGAGTTTATTAATTGCTTCTCCTCTAACCTCCCTGCTGTTCCCCTGCTCTCCCTTTCCCTTTGGCTGCTGCATGGATGGCGAACACCTCGGGGATCCAGGGTGTGTGGGTGAGGATGTGCCGGAGCCAGCATGGGGACAGGGCAGCATCCTGGGGGAAGGAGGAGGTGTGTGTGTGTGTGTTGAACCACATGTCCTCATTTGGATCCACATGGAACAGGAAAGGCAAGCAGAAACCCAATTAGTAACCTCTGAACTAGCCCCGTGTTATCTCTGGGAACACGCTGCCATCTGCCAGCTCCTCTGCCACCCCACAGCCCCTTCCCTCTGCCCAGATAAATGAAACAGGTGGTGGAGCTGGAGTCTGGAGACACCCCACAGGGGCCAATATTTAATAAAACAAAGTGTAATCACCTCCCACCCCCAAAGCATCCCCCAGCCCATGGTTGTTTGCATCTTCCTCTCTTTCCCTCAGTTGTCACCCTTTGCTCGCTCATCCTGATTGACTCAGCTTGGGAAATCCTGGCTTTGCTGCCCCTGCAAGGGTCGAGAGCATCTCAGGGCCCTGATGAGGAGATCTTTTGACTGCTGCTAGCTGGGCTGACAGGGCTCAGCTCACCCCAAGGGCTGCTGTCAGTGTTTTGCTGTCTGCTGTGGTCAGAGAAAGCTGCCCCCAGCCAGAAAGAGGGAGATTTCCAGGGAGAACACAGAAAAAACCATTGCAGTTCTGGCATCGGATCTGGGCATTGCTGCAACGAAGCCCAGCAGTGGGGACAGGCAGAGTTGGCCTCAGAGATGCTGCTGACATGGACTGGCAAGGGAAGGTTGTTCCCTGGTGCTGACCTTGCTCTCGGGTGGATGCTGTCCCTGGGATGTTTGCAGGGATCTGAGCGTGGGTGGCCATGTGCAGGTTTGCCCTCCCTGCCTTGACATGGCAGAAAGAGAAGCAAAAGGGGATGGCATGACCTCGGTGCCACGAGCTGGGTGCTGGCAATGCATGGAGCTCCCCACCAGCCCCTGCCTGAGCTCCGAGTTTGCCCCTGTGTTCTGAGAGGCCCTGAGCATGGACAGAGGGATTGGTGGCACCCACAGCTCGTGTGCCACTTGGAGAAGGAAGGAGAAAAAGGAAACCATGGCTCCCTCCACCAAGCAGTGGAACAGTGAGGGACAGTGGTGGAACAGTGGTGGAACAGTGAGGGACACTTCTCCCAACTTGTCCCTCTCTACAAATGGCCGAGATTTGGCTGTGCCACTTTTCCCCCCCAGCAGCCTGGATAATTGTGTGTTTACAGCAAAATTGACAGATGGGAGTTTCAGTGTTTCACGGAGGCAGATGGCATCAGAGGAGGGTGGGAAAAGTCTGGCAAGGAAATGCCAAGCGGCTCTCCTTGTGCCAAAGCTGCAGCATATGCCTGCCTTATGCAAAGCAGCCCTGTTTTCCTCCAGAAAAGTTCAGGGAGGTAGAGCTGTGAATCAATAACCTGGGTCTCCTGTCAAATGCTGCACGTGCCTGTGGTCTCTGTCTTTCCCAGCTAGAGAGAAGTGTCTGTGAACAGAGGAAGGGAGAAGGAATTTAAAAATTGGCCCCTGGTTCCAGCTGTGTGTGGGCCCAGGTGGAGCTGGAAGGATGTTAACACCTCTGTAGTTTTGGGATCATTTATGACTATCCTTGAACACTTTTCCCTCCTCCTCCCTTTTTCTCACAACTCCAGCTATGGAGCAAGGACCTGGATTACCCTGAGGTGTGGCTCTCTCCAGGGCATGACAAGGGGTGAACAGAAAAGAGGAGAAGCTGTGTGTGAACACAGAGAGCTGCAGAGCACTGAGGTTTGGCTGCTGAAAGGAGGGACAAAGCAGGTTCATGGTGGATGTGCTTTGGGTCACACTCACACCAGTACCTGCTGCCCTCACACTCCCACTGCAGGGCTGGGGCTCTATCAGGAGCCTGTGAACATGTCACATTTGTCACTGTGGTTCTACTCAGCTCATTGACCTATAGATTTTCACATTTATTCTGCTAGTGACCACTACCCTCCCCTCTCCTTGCCCCTGGAAATCTTTGAGTCCTCTGGGACAGGTGCAGGGATAATTTTCTATTTTATATCATGCCCGAGCTCATGTGAGGGCAATCAGCTGAAGCACCCACCTCTAGGCCATGGTGGGGGCCAAGCATCAGGCAAAGAACAATTTGTGCAAAGCAGCCTTTAAATTCAAATTACTGGGCTCTCTTTGCCACCAAATAGGTCGTAGAGAAACTTAGAAACTTTACTGGGGCACAGACATCAGAATCAGCTTCTCAAAAACCACAAAAGGAGAATTTATTAGCCAGGAATGACCAGGATTGTGTTTTAAGCCTCCTCTGAAAGCAGTTTTCTCCACTGAGGCTGCCAGCACAGTGTACAGCTTGTTGGGAGAATCCAGGTTTTCAGGATCTTTCCAGGTTTTCAGTATCTTCTTCAGAGCCTCTAATATTAAGCTGTCAACAAGAAGGCTGGTAAGTGAGTAGGACTCCACGTTTGTGAGAAGCAATAGTAGATTTGGGAATTACCAGGCTGCTCAAACACAAGATAAATCATTGGGGGAGGTGAATATTTCTCTGTTAAGGACAAACCACACTCTCCAGCAGTGGTGGCTGTGTGCCAGGGCTCCCAGCCTGACCCTGCAGTGTGCAAGGGAAGCAGCACCATGTGCTGGGCCCCCTCAGCTCCCATAAAGTCCAAGGCAGGGTTGGTGTTTCCGTGTCTCACGGAAGTTTTTCAATCCAATCACCAACAGTTTAAGCTCACTGCTGAATCCTTCAATGGGGATTTAAAGGAAATCTGTTGCAGAACAAAAATTGAGGTGAATTAAGTGATAGCTGCCAAGGAAGAGGAGCCAGCAGTCAGGGGAATTGAGAAGTTATCTCCCTGTGGGGCCATTCCCTTTGCTGGGCTGAAGGCCTGGGCTTTATTACCCTGCTTGCAGGGTGCAGCTGAGTTCCTGCATCCCATCGAGATGGTGGGGATTTGTGAAAGAGAGAAAAACAACCTGAACATGCCCCTTTCCCTCCCAAGAATAATTAACTGCAGTTAATGAGCAGCCAGAGCTGATGCATCACATTCAGTGAGGGGCTGAGAGCCCATTCCTTACAGACCTGGGCCACCTGTAACACAGAGGGAACAGAATTCCTGAATTACCCCATGGCACCAGCATCTCAGCAAAGCTCTGGAGCAGGGAGGGAGCAGAGAGGATGATGCTGCAGGTTTGCTCTGCCTTTCTTTCCTGCTCACCCCTTTCTTACTCGGAGGAGTTCACGTGGGGATCCTGGTCCTCAGGCAGGTGGGTGGCTGGGATGAGTGTTCTTGGAGGCTGAAAACATCCAGGTTTTTATATCTCTGTAGTCGATATCTACATATGCATAGAAAAGCAAGCTCTTTACCAGTACTTCTCGAAAAGTGGTACCAAGATACAGCAGAAAAACACAACTGCCAGCATGAAACTCACAGTTACAGGAGCAGATTTTGGAACAGAAAATCCCAGACTGTGTGAAGTGGTAAGAAAGTGAAATAAGGTAATCCCTTGGGAGCAGCCAAGTGTCCCTGTCCTTTCCTGACCTGGGGAGGCAGGGTTTGCAAAGCAGTGACAGGCTGAGCCTTTTCCAAGCCTCTAGATGTAATTATGGGATTTTAACCAAGTAAGTGCATCAAGATGCTCTGCAGAGGAAAGCAAAGTTCAGCCCATTCCTGCAGAGCCCCCTCGGTGCAGGAAGGGGTGCAGGGGGGATACAACACCAGAGAGAGCCTGGGGAACAGGGGATGATGTATCAAATATTCCAGTATGGCTTTCCAAAGACAATCCCACACAAAGGGATGAAGTCCCTCTGAGGGACAGTGACCCTGCAGCTTTACCACTGCCCGTGTTCCTGCTGCACAGAGAGTTCCCTGAGGCATTCCAGCTGCCCTTGGGCACTAATCACAGCTTCTGAGGCCTGAGGCTGTTTCCCAGGGCAGAGGAGCTGCGTTTGCTCTGCACAGAACGAGCCAGGGCTGTAAAGAGCAAGAGAAGAGCAGGCGGGGGATGGAGGAGAGCAGGACACTCCTTAGATCATGCTTGACTTCTAAAGCCAGAGTCATCCTTGATGGAACTGCTGCAGTCAGTGCTCAGGAACACTGACTGATGGCTGGTTCTTTGTGGTCAGGAGAGGATTATCCCCCAGCCCAAGCCTCTCTGGATGCTTTTGTCATTTGTTTACAGAGGTCCAGTGCGGCCTCGTGCTGGGAAGGGTGACCAGAGCCAGTGATTCCTGTCCATGCTCCTGATCAGGACAGCAGCAATTCTGACTTTGCTGGGAGTGCCACGTGTGGAGCAGCACAGGTGGGAGACACAGGAAGCTGTGGGGACCAGGACATGTCCCATGTGCCTCTGCTCGGTTCCTGGCTCCCAAGCCCTGCTTCTGCACAGCCCCAGCCATGGATCTGTCACTGCTGCTGTCTCTTCTGCTCTCTGGCTTTTCATCTCTGCCTTTTCCCCCACTTCTTTTATTCTTCTCTTACTGTCCTTATCTAGTCATGCCCTATTACCTGCCTTTATCTGCAAAAGCATCTAATCTCTAACACTACCTGGGTTTGGCTGGATATAGGCAGAACACCTCAGCTCTAGCTTTTGTATTTTTAATTTCCTTTTTGTGTGTGTGAGACTTTAAGCTGCCTGCTGGCTCTTGGGATCCCACTTGCTCCTTTTTTAGCTTTGCAGCTCCAATCCTGCAGGAAGAGGGCCCTGTTTGGGGCATGAAGGACCAGGATTGTGGATCAGTCACTCTCCCTGTCTGTCTGAATAAATCCCCTGAGTCTGGACAAGGTAACCAAGGGGTTCAGAGCCTGGGTAAGCACATTCCTTCTGAAGAAGGAGGTGAACAGGGAGTGAATCTTTCCCTGTGCTGTCTGAAGCCAGGATGCCATCCCTGTGACCTTGGAGAAGGCGCTGGCATTTCTCCCTCAGGCTGTCAGTGCTCTGGGAACAGGAACAGTCTCTCATTACGTGGTACATATAAATATATCATTTAGCACAGTGGTGGGCGTCTTTCCTGCTATTATAGTAACAACCTGTCTGCTCCCTTCCCATCTCCTGAGAAGAGTGAAGTGCTTCTCTGTCTCTGGGTATGAATAGCAGGATGGGCTTTGCTGCTGGATTTTGAGCTGAGAAAGGACTCAGGCTTTTCCTTTTTCCTTTAAAAATGGATTGGCACTGGTTCCTGAGGCTGGCTCAGGTGGTTTAAGCCTGGTGAGTGGTGGTTGATATGTACTTGTCAGGTGAGAGCAGCATGGACTATCCTTGTGTTCACCCTGCATCAGACTTTCTCCCTTGTTAGCAAAGACATCTGTGACATGTGAGCCAGGACGAAGTGACCTCCTGCTGGTGCCACCATGTGTGTGTCCTCCCCCAGAACCTTCCTCAGTTTCCCTGTACATAAAATGATAATATTGATCTGCTATCAAGGTGGCTCTTAAATTGACCCTGGGCCTTCAGAGCTGCACCACAGGACCCTCCCTATTTCTGATCCCTCTGGGAATGCAGCACAGCGAGAATGGGACAGGAAGATGCAGGATCCCCTGCTCAGAGCTGCAGCTGCAGCAGCTGCCAGGAAGCCAAGCAGGAGTAAATCTGCCACTGGCAGAGGTGAAGGGGGCATGAGAGAAGGACATGATGGTTTCTTCCCCAGAGGGGGAGAAGAAAGGGAAGAGATGGAAAATTCATTCAGTGACGCCCAACTGCTGGAAGAGGAGTTCTGTGTAGGGTACAGCGTGGGAGCTGTAAGGAAGGTGAGGAAGGAGGAGACAAAAAGGATCTCAGATCTGTGGGGTGGCTGAGTCTGTGAGTTGGCTGACCAAGAAACCTTTCCCTGGACCAAAAGGTCCTGCTCTGGCAAGGCAGAAATGGTGCCCCGATGCACATAGGACCAAGAGGTCCATGTGCCAGGAGTGCTGGAAACACTGGGATACAGGAAGGGGGACCAAAGGGGGAGGGAGTGAGAAATACGTGAGCTAAGGAGGTGGGCAGGCAGGCTCTGCTGCGGGGGAAGGTTAAACTCATATTGATCTGTACAAGGAAAACACATTCTCACTGCTTCTCATCGTCCTCTCAGATGATCCCGCATCAAATAAAAGAAGGGCTGTTTTCCAAGCCTGGCTTTGGAGATCTTTTCAATGATACAGCAGGTAAACAGCTGCTTGCTGACAGTGGAGGTGCCAAAGTGATTTTCTGATGATATAAGCTGGGCTTTGAGGGAGGAGGGACAGGGGAGGTTGCTGAACATGATGGAGTGAGGAGGGAGGTGACAGGCAGTGCTGGAGCCAAGGACACCAGGCTGAGGAGAGACAGCTCAGTGCAAGGTGGGGGAATGCATGGTGGGGAAGGGAATGCCCAGTGCCAGGGGCTGGATCCGGATTCCTCTCTCAGGAAATCCCAGCAGTGTTCAGAGCTCTGACCCCCAGAGAAAACAGGGTCTGTACTCAGCTCTGTTCCAGGCCAGGATGCTTAGCAGAGCACAAACATCTTCATTTCAGGAATAGACACGAAGCAATCACAAACCTTCTGCCACTTGCAGCTTTGCAGGTTTTTATTCCTCGCACAACACACACATGTTGGGTGTAGGATAGATGAGGTAGACAGGGAGCTGAGTTCCCATCCCATGGCCACAGGACAAGGATGTATTTCCTCTCCACAGCATGGCTGGTTCCCAGCACTGGTGGGCAGTGAACTTGTGAGAACTTTAGAGGCAAAGGAGAGCCTTCCTGGTGTCCTGGACTCCAGCACAAACCCTACATGCCCCTTATTGCTTTGGGAAATTCTCTCCTGCACCCCTGGCCTCGCTGCTCCCAGCTGTTTGATGGAGCTGAGTGCTTCCCTGCACACAGCCCTGAGATATTCCATGAAAGGCTGTGTCTAACTGTGAAGTATTATTATTGCACACCTTTTGGAAAGTGCCTTGAGACGTCTTGGAATGATAAGGTGCTATAAGGCGGGGAAGTTGTGCAGAGATAAATTCACTGTGAAATGTGTTTTGCTAGAGACATTTATGTAGCATATCATCTTATCAAGGAACTTTGCCCAAGAAACAAATTCTCATGCCTGTATAAAGAGACTATAATTGAACTGTTGACTCACAGTTATGGGAAAAGACAGAGTGGGGGAAAATTTCCAGGGCCTCTAGGACCCCAAGGAGGGATATAATTAAGAAAGACATAATTGGAAACTTAAAGCAAGCCCATTCACTCTGAGTGAGTGCTGAAACAGCAAGGCAGGAGAGCTGGGCGGAGGCTGAATCTGCAAAGCAGATGGCTGAGGATTTGTAGGTCACCAGCTCTTGGATCTGCTGGGCCAGGATGGGGTCAGGCTACCATATGGATGAAGGGCAAAAAAGACAACACATCTGAGCAAGCCACGCTCCTGCTTCCACAGAAGGGCTCTGCTCGCTCGGAAACACCACAAACTCTCACACAATTTTTTTTCACATATTCTCAAGAAGACATTGAGTCCCAGGCTTCTTCACTGGCACCGGGGCCAGCAGAAGCTTCAGTTATTCGAGATCACACAGCCAAGAAGGAAACATGAAGAGGTTTCAATGCTAAATGGACTTGAACTCTGCCCCTGCCCCTGCTTTGGGTTAGCCCAGGCTTGATCCTGCCAGCTTCTGCAACAGATCTGCTTTATAAACTGATTTTCCTCCTTGATGAGGATTTTTATGAGCTTTAATTTATTTTTTTTCCTCTGTCATTGGGAATGTATGTAAGAAATGCAAGAATGTAAGAAACCATCAGGAAGCAGGGGAGAAAACCATCTCTGTATCTGTAACCCCCAATTTATGGCTTAAGACAGATTTAGGATGGGCAAGTGCCACACTGAGGACTCTATTGGGGATTACTTAGGCTGGGTTTCTTCTTGTTAGTACCCACACTCACCAGATTATCCAGAGCACCAGCAAACCCTCGAGAACATTGTGGCTCTACCCTAAGCCAGAAGAGGGGGCAGAGGAGAGCCAAGTCTCCTGTTCAGAAGTTGAGCCCCTCATCTCAGGTGGCTGCAGCTGATCTCTATTTTCCTTAAACTCTACAGACAGCATCTTCAGAACTTAATTTGATTTTGATTGATTTTTTGAAACTTGAAACACTTCTAAACTAATTTTCAGTGTATTACTCTTGTCAACTCTTAAAGATTTTGTCAGTAAGAATTTGCTGAACAGACACAGTAATTTTGTTTCTCATTTTGGCAGATCACCCCTAAAGAGGAAAGTGGGGAGGAGGGGGTGTTATTATAGATGCAGTTATTAGAATATACATTGAAATTACTCTGCTCCTATTTATGAGACCTTTCAGAGCCATTTCTGAGCACAGCCTCGAGGAGCTCAAGGTGTACGTGTGCGTGTAACTAAATAAAACCTCACCATTTGCTTGTTCACCCACTCCTAGAGTGACTTTTAGCTCTGAGTTGGAGTTTGGGCTCTAAGATTCACCTCACAGTGGCCTCACCAGCACAGAGTAGGAGAGCAGCACCCTCCAGGAGTAATCCCTGCACGAGGGCTGAGGAGAAGAGCTGCTAACACTGCTGGCAACACCAGGGCCTGGGCACTCCTCCAAATGCCATCCTTGTTTCTCCCAGCCAAGGCTGAAATGCTACCCAGGTGTTTTCCCTCAGTATGGACGACACCACGAAAAAGAAGTTGGGTGCAGTGTTTCTTAGGACAGAGATATTAAAAGTTCATCCTGAGCAGCTGGAGAGGATCAGTGTTAAGGATGCAAACCAACATGCCCGTGGTGCTGGGATACTTAACATGGAGCGAGGAGAGTCAGTGCTGGAAGCAGAGGCTGTGCTGCTGCAGTCTCTGTTTCACAGAGCACTAAATCAAGGTGGCTTTTCAGGGAAGTTTACTCCTCCTGGATGTCTCAGTGCAATCTTTGGATCATGTACTCTGTTGCTTTTTGAGCTGGGGAGTTTAACTCTTGACCTCTCGTCTCTATGTGCTTTCCAGGTTGCCCTCACCAGCAGGGTGTCTGGGGGAGAGGTTTGTATTTAAAAAGTGGACAAAATCCCTCCAAGCTTTAAGCTCAGCTGTTCAGGTTTTGTATTGTCAATGGCATGTTTATCCCACCTTGTTCCCTCTGTCCTTGTTTTGCTTTATTCTCTCTCAGGGAAAGGCTTTTCAACTCAAACACTCAAAACATGCTGATTGCAAACTGGAATTTTGAAAATTGCAGTGGCCTTTTCCTAGGGGAAAAAAAAAAGGAAATAAAAGGTTTTTTTATTTTTTTCCCTTCTGAAATAGCAAATGGGATAGGGATGAGGCACAGCAAGGGGCTTCCTGCCATCTGGGCTGGAAGATCTGCTCAGCACTGCTCTCTTCACTCTTCCATCACTTGCATCTCTCATCAATTATCATCACGGAGCTGGTCGATATTGAAATGAAACTGCCAGGAATTGATAGCAGAGTCACTGAAGTGTCCTGCAGAAACGACATTTTCCTTGTTTTGGGGCCAGGGAGGATGAGCCAGGGTGGGGGAGGTTGGGAAGACATGCATGATGAGGTATTTGCCTTATCAGGAAACCTGACAAAATGTCCAAACTTAATGCTCTGCCTCGTGGATCACTAATGTATTTCTGGGGACAGTTTGTGCTCCTAATGGAGTATTTCTCAGAGCACTTTTCAAGCCCTCTGCTGGGACTTGCTGCTTTCTGTGCTTCTTGAAAACTGTCACGGGCAGCCAGAGCAGGTAAATCTATGTAGATAAGTTGGGCATTTCGAGCTGCCTTAGTACACACAGGTATTTAGGGTGCATCTGTGCCCATTTAGGTTCATTGCATTCATATTGCACAAAGGGTGAAGATGCCCAGCCTGTCTGCAGCAATGGTTTGCACATCCTGCAGTTGGTTGGCTCCCTAATTTTTCCCCCAGGGGAGGAATAGACCCTGCATGGCAAATAAGAGCTCTGGCACAACAGACTTGATCTCTGTACTCACCACTCATGGATCCATCAGCAAAATAATGGAGGCTCTCCAAGGATTTGCAAACTCCAGGTGGAAAACCACGGGGTGACAGATTTACAGGCACATCCCTTTCCTGTGCCACTCTCTTCACAGGGAAGGGAGAGGAGGACTTTCTTGGGATGAGGGCAGGTCCTGTTCAGCAAAGTCCTGCTTCTCATGGGCATGTCCAGGGGAGCTTTACAGTGCTGGTCCCACATCTTAGCAGAATTTGGACCCTAAAGCTACAAATCCATAGTTGCTCCCTGTATATAACTCCCTCCACATACGAAGATGAAATGTAAGTGGAATGTTTCAGGACAGAAGATGGAATCTCTCTTGAAAAAGCATGCTTAGTTATCTTTATAGAACAAGGTCAAGATGTTTCCATTAAAAAAACAAAATAATTGAAAATCTCGTTTAAATTAAAAACTTAAAAATAAAATGTACAAGGTTGTCAGACCAAAAGGCACAAAAGCATTTGTCAGACTGTTCCAGACAGCAACACAAACCTGGCCACCACCAGAGCACTGGCCTGAGGCAGCCCTGCTCCCCAAACCGAGCCCACACAGCCTCAGCAAGGCAGTTTCTGACTCAGCAAACTGTTTCCAACTCTCCCACAAAGGACTGGCTCCTAACTTTCCACCTGTTTCCTTGGGAGGTCACAGCTCAAACACTGTGACGCTGCTCCCTCGAAACCGAGCGGCAGAGCTCCTGTGCTCAGGGCTGGGTGAGCTGAGCCCAGACCTCTGATCTCAGCCCAACAGCTCAGGGCCATTTCTCAGCTCCCCAGTGCAGAGCTGAGCCCTCTCCCTGCTCCTGGCAGGGGCACCGAGTCACGCACGCCCACCTCGCCCGTGACCCAAATATCTGCTACAATCTTAGTCCCTCGCCTGCTGCTATTACCAGGTGCTGTTGGCAGTGGAAGGAAGGGATTTTGCTTTGAGCACGGGGATATTTTCATCCCTGGCACGGCTGTGCTGAGCTCACCGGAGCTGGAGCTGCTCTGAGCTTGGCCTGGTGTGTGCTGCTTTGGAGGGGCTGGTTTTTGCCTGGCCACCCTCCTGCCTGCTCATCCTGGGTCCCCAGCGAGGGCTCCTCCAGCATATGCTGCTCCCCAGCGTGGTGCTTGCACAATGTAATTATCTGGAGCTGTTTCCCCCAGTGCTCACTTTCCCCTTGTTCTGTCTTTATTTGGCTTCCAAGCCCCTACTTCCTTCTCTGGTTTGGTCTGGGTTGTTTTCTCTTCCAGAGAAATTGGTGTATGCAGTGATTCGGTCCCATCCCTAGGCTGCATTTGAAAGATATTGTCTATTTTCAGAATTCTCAGCTGTGTTTATGCTCCAGGCTCCAAACCTCTTTCTCCCTTTGAAAAGAGGGAGCAAATCCTCCATTTGCCTCCTGCCCTTCAGAGGCACCGGCTCAGGAATGTATTGTCTGAAATAACCATTAACCTCCCCAAAATGTGGGTCACTTTCTGTTGCAATGACAGATCTTTATCTCCATCTTTTCTGCACCCCTTTCTGTTGGCTACAAACACAACAGCACACGAGTCCATGTGAATGTGCCCAAATTGCTGTGGGGCAAAAAAGCTCTGCAGAGAGGGGAGGTGCTTTGTGGGCCACAGAAAACAAAACCAGGAAATCACCAAAAGTGATTCCACTGTGATCCCAAGGGTGAGAGAAATTGTTTAAAGGCATCAGACACTGGGGCTTTTTCAGGGATGAGTGTCTATGGAAATATCTCTGCTGTTGGATAATCAGCAGCTCCTGCCCATTAAGCCAATTTATGTTACTCAGAGCTGGGAAATTTAGTTGCAGTTCTGCCTCCTTGGAGTAACCTGCTCTGTCCCTGCCTGTACAGAGGGTCAGGGATTAGGGGCCCACTGTGTTCATCTACTCCCTTTACCCAAAGCCATTTAAAGATGGTCCTAGTGGATCTGAGGGTGCCTTGTTCCATATCTGGTTAATTGTAGACCTGGGGCATTGCTCTGGTTTTACCACCAGACCCCTTTTGCATCAGTCCCCAGTGAAGAGTGTGAATGCCAGAGCTGGAAGACTCTGCCAACTGCTTGTTTGTTTGAGGTGAAACCAGCCCAAGGTCATCAGTGACAAGTCACCTTGCTAAGGGACTGTCCCCCCTGGTCTCTGGGATACCTGCTGGCTCTGGAGCAAAGCCATCCCCTGTGTTCCCTTGCAGCCTGGGTCCCACAGCCCCTGAGGATGTCAGGCAGCCAGCACAGCACATGGAGAGAATCCCAGCCCCTCGCATTAATTCTCTCACATCTTGAGAGGAGTGTGACAGCAGCAAACCCTCCAAGTGAATCCTAGCCCTATATTAATTCGCTCCTAGGTCCAGCTCTCTGATCTGCTGTCATCTGAAAGTGATACTAATGCCAGGTTTCCATATCCAGCGTCCCGCTGTGCCTCCCGCTGCAGTCAGAGTCATGCTGCGAGAGATCAGCTCTGCTCGAGAAGGGTAAACCAAGAGCTTGATTTCAAACAGCATCAAGTAAGGAAGGAGAGAATATGGAGAGGGGGAGAGGGAGGGAGTGAAGAAATGAATGGCTGGGAACACATTCCCTTGAAAGGGGTGAGTGGAGATGAGTGCAGATGGGCTTCTTCCTCTCTCTCATCTCTGTCCATCTTTGCTACCCACACCCCTGGCTTTATGCCTCCAGTTGTCCCAGTCCTCTCTTGCAAGACAGATTTCCTTGCCCCACTTGAACCTAACGAGGCTCTTTTCACTGCAAAGAAAGTCTGAACTCCCCAAGGAACAGGACTGCCCCAGCTCTGAGGAATAAGCATGAGGCTGCTGGCTGCAAATCTTCCTTTGCTATCAGCTGCCAAGCCAGCTTCATGCTCAACTGCCCCAAGCACTGCTGGGGAGATGTAAGGTCCAGTTCACCATCAAAGTAACAGGCACTGGACAGGTTGGGCTGGGCTGTCCAGCTCTCTCACCAGCTGACAGTTTCTGACAGCCAAACCCTCTTCCTCTTCTTCATGTACTGCCCATCCTGGCAAGAGGAAGGTGAATGCTGATTTAATTTGACACTTCAAGAAAAGAATAAAGATACCTCAATAAAGACATCACCTTTCCTCCAGAAAGTTCTCTGAATATTTTACTGGCCAGAAATGCTGCAATATTTTTGTGAAAGTCAGTAAATGTTACTTAAGAAAGCCAAAGAAAAAATATTTGTAATAAGCAAGAGTCACTCCTAAAAGGAGCAGGAAAGAGCTTTCAACAGATCCAAAGTGATTTGTAGTAATGCCTGCTTTGGGTTGCTTTTTTGATTGTTTTTTTCCCCAAGTGTTTTATTTACTCTGTTTCTGAGATACCTTCAGAAACCTAATTCCCTGAGATTTTTTTCCAGCAATTTTAGAGAATCAGCCTCTCGAAGGGGTCTCAGATTGAGAAACCTTAGGATAATGTCCTCCAAACCTCTTGTCCTTTCTGCCAGGGCTGGCTGCAGACATCCAACACACCCCACTGCAAAGGTGAAGCACAGAGCCAGAGCAGGACTTGTGGTCCCAAGGGGTCTGTCAAACACAGACTGGAGGCTCTGCCAGGTGGGGCTGGAGTCTCCTCCTCCCCTCACTGTGTCTGGGCAGCTACTGCTATGGCTGAGTGGGGACAGTGGCTCCGTGCCAGCTCTGGGGGCTCAGCACAAGCTGCCAGAGGAAGGGTGGGGGTGTGGGGTCTGGGCAGGGAGAGGGACTGTGGTGAACTCTCCAGTTCCTCATGGAAGCTACCACAGCACATGGATGCTTTACATTCCTCCATCTTTCAGGGAAAAGTGGGAACCAGCAGGGCAGGGGCAATAAAAAACTGTGTGGAGATAATATCTCACATCTCCGGAGCTGCTTCTGATGTCTGCCTTGCCTGAGACCCCAGCTTCTGAAGTGTTCAGGGCTTCAGTCTGACAGCATCCCCTCAGAGCATCCCTGCCGCTGGGCCAAGCCTCCCCCAGTCCTCCCCAGGCCAGCCTGTGGCAGGGGAGGGGGCTGGCCCCCCTCAGCTCCCTGTTTATGGCATCGTGGCTCTCTCCACTGGCTGCTACCTTATGCTGTGCCACTTCATTTGATGTTCCTTTTTCTAAATGGTAGGAAATCAGTACTTACCAAGTGCTGGCCCAGAATTTATTTGACTTTAATTTCCCTTTATGACCCCGTCTGCTAATCTCTATTGCACAGATAAAGAGAGGTAACCCAGGCATCATTACCCGTGATGTGGAGAATTTTCTGCAGTTCAATTATAATCTCTTTTTTTCCCCTTGAGCAATAAAATCTCTCTGTCTCTCTCCCTTTCTCTTCCTTTAAACTTGTTCTCATAACTCTTCCTCTCCCGCTCTCAAGATGAGGTTAGGCACTTTTGTGATGTCTTCCTGGCCGGGTGTTTGTGGAAGTCAGAGCAGTTTTCGGGCAGGAGCAGAAGGCTCCGAGACGTGCACGTGTTGTTTAATGCCTGCTGGGAGATGCAGGAGGCACAGGTGAGGCACGAGGAGGGAATGGAATAGATTAGCACATGGGAAGGGCTCAAGTTCTGCACAGACAGCTCCTTATGGATTGTTTTCAGCCTCCCTCACTCTAGAAATGCCACCATGATGGGTAGCAAAGATGCTGCTGAGCTGCTGGTTTAATTTGCCTTTTAGAGGTGTTTTAGGGAAGGCATCAGGTTCCAATCACGCTGCCCCTTTGAAAGGCCATTCTCATTTGTCTGCAACTTCTTTGAGAGGTGAGTAATTCTCAACATATTTTTCTTGGGCACCGCTCACCCTGGCAAGGAGATCTCTCATGTGTGCTTGTGACCTTTAGGACAGCAGAGCCATCCATACATCTTCGGTGCATGTGTTGTCCTTGTCATGTGGTAATTATTTACAAGCCTTGATATTGAACTTCAGGCCCCAGGAAAAAAAAATTATTTATTTACTTTCTATTTATCTTTCTCTAAGCTTTTTTTTTTCTTTTTAATTAGGAAGTCTCTTTTTTTAAATTTTTTTTTACATTTTTTAGTTTAATTTGACTTAAATTTAAACCAAACAGAAGGGAAGATGTACAAAAAGAAACAGGAAGCATCTAAGTAATGGTGAAGCTGGCCTTTAAAAGGACATTAAAATGACATAGCTCTGACTTGTGTATTTTATTAATAATAGTAGTCACTATTAATAATAGTCACATTAATAGTAGACTTATATTATTAATAAAATATATTAATAAAAATAATAAAAACAGCTCATCATTGCTTGGAGATGCCAACTGGACCTCCTCTGAGTGCAGTCTTCTGTATTCATAATGAAAGATAACCTGTCCATTAGCAAAGATTGGTTGCACCTGAATTCAATTAGGAAATTAACAGCTGATGGGATCTGGGGCTAAACCCCTCCCCAGATTCAGATGAAGCCTAGCAGGAGTCAACTCAAATGTCTCAGCTGCATGAATCAAAAGCCAGTGTACCTACAGGACTCCAGGCTCGTGGAAATACAGGCTGAATCCAAAAGGTCCTGTTGCATATGTAGGAAGACAGATGGTGGTGGAGCTTGCTGCCTTCTGGCAAGATGAAATGATTTATCCCTAAACTATCTCTAATGGAAAAACATCCGAGGGCAGCCTGAAACACGGGCACTCGGGGAGGGAGGGACTGCTTGTAGAGACCAGGCTGGCTATGGCTGGAAATAAAATGTATCTGCAATTGTCCTTTATAAAGCAGCAACTTTTTAGCATAGACAGCACAAGACACCCACGTCCTGATTTCTGTCCTCAGGCATTTCATCCAATTTCATTGTCGGATTAACTTCCTCGCCATAAGAGTGGCCCAGAGCATTTATTTCTTCAGTGCTACTGCAAGATTTTTCTCAGCACAAGCAGCAAAACAATGACTTGCTGTGTATTCTCAGGGTATTTTAATGATCCCATCTCCATATCTGTTTAAATTTACAGTACAGCAGAGCTCTGACTGGCATATGGTTGTCAGCCAAGAGAAAACTGGGCGTCTAGGAAGCAGATCAATGTTGACATTGTGAAGGCACCTCTGGAAAGAATTAATCAAGTCTGATCTTTGCATACCCTCTCAATATGGATTTTCATTAGACTGGTGCTGTCTGCACACGGAGAGTCCAAGGTGCTCTCCTCAAGGTCAGCCACTGAAGGGGATGAAGGTTGGAGAGGCTGTGGGTTCGGGGGACACAGCTTCAGCTATTTCTGTGCAGGAGCAGCTGCTCTAGAGGAGCTGGGACATCAGGGCAAGGGACTGAGCCTGGATGTAGAAGTTTAAAATAGCCTTTAAATGTATGGGAAATGGCTGTGGAGGGAGAATGGTTGGAATTTCATCGAATCATAGAAAACATGCACAGGGATCATTAATTCCAGCCCCTGTCCCTGCCCAGACCCCCCAACAACCCCACCCTGTCCATCCCTGGCAGCACTGCCCAAATGCTCCTGGAGCTCTGGCAGCCTCGGGGCTGTGCCCATTCCCTGGGGAGCCTGGGCAGTGCCCAGCACCCTCTGGGGGAAGAACCTTTCCCTGATACCCAACCTAAACCTCCCCTGGCCCAGCTCCAGCCCTTCCCTGGGTGCTGTCCCTGTCCCAGGGAGCAGAGATCAGAGCTGCCCCTCCAATTCCCCTTGTGATTTCAACTTGTGAAGGAATTCCTAGGAAAAAAAACATTCTTCTTTTAATCAGGGGACCAAGGGAACCATCAGGCCCCTGGCTCAGCCTTCATTTAGGTCTATTAAGTGGTCTTGAACTCCAGGAGATGCCTGAGCTGAGCTCTAGGCTGACTCAGGCTATGGCCACGCTGTGTCATGACTTGTCACCATTGATTTGGGCTGGTGGTACCAATCTGTGCCAGGGCAGAGTGAGCCCACAGCTCCACTGCCCCTCGAGCTGAAATCAAGCCCTTTATTAGTGTTTGTTACTAGGGGCTGTTAGTTGTAGTGGGGCTTAATGATACCTCCACAGTGAGGCACAGAACACTTGCATTCCTTAGGCAGGACTCAAACCACCCAGAAAGGAGAATGCACAACACACCATGTTTCACAAATGACAGGGTCAGCGTAGGCATCGTGAGTTTGGGATCTAAAAGGTAATCTGACTAATTAACAAAACTAAAGCTATCTAGTAAACAGATTCTGAATTTGTAATAAATAATTAGCCATCACAAATGTTTCTTAATGAACTATTAAGTGACTTAAGGGTGGAATTCTCAGCTGACATGAAAATATCTGACAAAAAAACCCTCTTTTCCAAATAAATAATGGCCTCATTAATATTGAAAAGAACAGCACGCTTTCACTATTTCTTGTGTCTTTAAGAACTGAACAGGTTCATAAAATAGGAATCTATCCAGTATGTGCTGACTGCTGCCAGAAACCAATTTTTTTAAAGAACTGTTATTGAGAGTCATTAATTATCTGCAGGTCCCATTTGCTCTGAATCAGTGACAAACTTTGCGAGATTTTGGACGGTTTTAATTAATGCAGGAATATGAGATGTAATATGCTTCTTGTTTGAACAATTATTGTCCTAACACAACCCTTGAATTAAAGGATTATGGGGAAAATAAAAGTAAATGAGATGCTACAGATCTGGGAGCAGAACCGCCTGGGAAGGAACATGTGAGTCTGTGTAGGCTCACACGCTGCTGCCCTGATCCCACAGCCTGGATCTCATGCCTGGAAAATCTGCTGTGGCTCACACACCTCGTTCCAGCACAAAGATCTTCTGAGGACAACAGACAAGATGATACTGAGAGGCAATGCACATTTTTTGAAACTAATGAGACAAACAGCTTATGCTTCGATTTCAAATCTAATCAAGCAGTTTGGAGGGGTTCTTTTCTCTTTTTTATTCAACAAAAGCTGCTTCTCCCCTCCAATCCTGTCCTCTCCCTCTCTTCTTCCTCTCCCTTTCTTCCTTTTTTTCAGTCTTCCCCTCTTCCTCTTTTCCTTTCCCTTCCTCAGCGACATAATTACAAATGCACAGGAGGAGTGAGCAGGACAAGCAGAAAATCCCAGTGTCATTGCCCAGGCTGCTTTCCCCACACAGGCTGAGCCAACTGTGCAGGGCCTCGTGCCTATGAACAGATCCCTCCACGGAGATTTTGTGTTTACAGCTGTCCTAATACGACTACTTGGCTCCCAGATGGGAGATATCTTATTTCTGGCCAGCTCAAGCAGACATAAAGGACTTTGGATCTTCCATGTCACTGGTTTTAACGGGTGGGGTTTCTTATCTCTCCCGAACAAGGCAGATACTGCTGTTCCAAGCAGAATCTGTGCTGTATTTAACAGGCACAAACTGCACAGTGGAACAGACAGCAAACACCGAGCAGCACTTCAGCATTTAGAGAGACACATCAGGAGGGTGTTGAGTCCATCAGAGCCGTGCTTTGACACTGCCACAGCTCTGCTGGCCAGGGAAGCAGTTGGGGTTTAATTCACAGAGTTCCTTTGCCTTCACAGTGGTGTAAAAAAAAAACTGTGCCTGGATGTTTGCCTTTGATTTCTCAAGGACTGCACTTCCACTCATAATTTCACTCAAAAGACTAATATTATTCTGCTCCAGTAGGATGCTGGATCCTATTTAACTTTCAGACCTTGTCTTAAGCTGCCACATTTTCATGAATATACTGGTGCCATCTGAATGCTCACGAATAAGGGATAACATGACTGTGCATAGCAGATGAGTCAGAAACCTGGAGCTTTTGCTTCTGATAATTTTTTTTGTTATTATTTTTGCACTCTGCCAGCTGTTGATCTTGCTAATGTGCTGTTTAGCAGCCAAGTTTTGTTCCCTCTTGGTTAATGAACTATCGCAAGAAATCGCTGGCCAGTGACCGCTTTTAAAGTTAATAGTGAATGGTCCATGAAGCAGAAATGGCCCAGACCAATGGATCTGGAGACCAAGCAGTGCTGTTGTCAAAGATGATGGAGAGAAAAAGGTAGAACAGTCTCATATCACCCATGGTGTAACACTTCTTGCTGAAGTTAGAGTTACTGCTTTGGGCTGGACAAGAATTTGTGGTCTGCTGAAATAAGCCACTCTTGACCCAAAAAACCTTGCATCTCCCTGGAGATCCCCTGCTTCACGTGACAGAGCACAGCCACACATGCTCTCCACACCCTCATGCAGGCAATCCTCAGCCACAGAGCTTGGTGAACACGGCCTCAAGGCCAGGAAAGCTGTGTACGTTCTGGGACTCACCTTAATGACAAATACCTTGGTGAACACTCTTGGGCAGTGTGAGCCCTGCAAACATGCCCATCAGGGGGCTGAGGCATCACCCCCAGGTCCGTGCCATCAGGCACAGGGAGTGCAGGAGGAGAAGGGATGGCTGGGTCTGTGCTGGATGGAGCTGCTCCCTCTGCAAGGGAGCTGGGCGCCGCGGCAGCCGCGGTTCCCTGCCAGCAGCCGGCCTCATTGGCATTCCAGAGCTGAAACCAAGCCTGCTGACAGCTCACCCCTCCTGCAAGGGCTGCAGGAAGAGCTGTGCTTCCCTGAAGCCCCTTCTCAAACACGCTGGCCCTCTGCTCTGTGCAGCCAGCTCTCTCTCCTCTGCCTCTTGCATCTTCTCTTGTTGGCACTGGGATTTCTCGTGGACCCTCTGCTCCCCCTTCCAAGCACCTCTTGGTTATTAAAATGCAGCTCAGGATAGTTCACTTTGCCTGGTACATTATCATTCCTCGTTAGAGACCCCTCCAGGGCCTGTGATATGCCTGCACCGACTTTATAATTACAAAGTCAATTTCTAAACAGACATTTGCAAATAAGTCAATTTAAATACCGAGATTTGCAAACAATAATTAAGCAGTAGCTTCTTTTTTAATATCTATATATATAATTAATGCCCATGGGCTTTCCATTTTACCTTGCCACTGTGTAGCTTGCAATTGTTTGTTGAACTAAACCATTCTTGGGAAGCAAATCAAATCACTGATGGATTTTAAAGCTGTTTAAGAAAATGCCCTACCTCATTTCATCCCAAATCCATATGTCCTCTCTTACACAGTCCCCAGTCCACCCTGCAGCTATAGGGAAATAGCAGCAGGTGCCTGATGTGAGCTGAGCTGGGGAAGTTTTCCCCTTCAGTATCAGGCTGGTGACCCAGTCTGCCCAAAACTACCCAAAACCATGACAAACTGGGGAAGACTGAGTGGATAAAGCTGAGCAATAAAATAGTTGGTGAGTACAAAGGCAAATGTACTCTGGAGGAGACGAATGTGTCTACCTCATGTTTCCTCCAAGGGTGTGCAGGGATGAGAGGAACAAATGGATTTCATCCCAAAATGGGTCCAGGAGAAGGAGGAATGTTTCTCCATTTCTTTGAGGCAGGTTCTCATGTTATCCCCTGGCATGGCACCATGGCCTCTGTCCATCACCCCAGCTCTCCTTACCCTCCTTCTCTCCCTGCAAAGAGAAGAAGGTGTGGCAGGACTCCCCTGCCCCACCAGGCTGGGTCACCAAAGCACTAACACTGTTGGGGAATGCAGGCTTTGGGATCATGGGAAGATGAGGCACTAATAGCTGACCCTGGACACAGAGGGGTGGAACAGAGCTGCATTTCTTGTCAGGAGGCTCCTCCTCTAACCCTCCCCTGCCACCTGGTCCATGTTGCCTTCAGATTTGGTTTGCCACAGATTGTTTTCATCCTCTGGCTTTCCTGCCTTTCCTCCAGTCCCTGCAACAGGATATTTTTTTGTGGACTTCTATAAGCTGCAGAGTCCATGAGGAGAGACCACAGCCTGATGGTTTCCTGTCCTGCACTGTCTCCTGTCCCAGCAGGTTGTGGGTGTGTGGTCAGAGCACTGAGCCTTGTGAAGAATGAACACCACAAGGTCTTGACTAGAAAACTGTAAGGAAAGGCTGAGTGCAAACTCTTTGCATGTGCTTCACGGTGCATTAAAGATGGATTATTTCCTGGTTCGTGCTTCTGCTCAGTAATTTCAAAGGGCTTACTCATTATTTTTGCGTTGGTTCCACTTTTTCGGGCATGCTCATATCTTAGCTCATCAAACTTTAGCCAGCTGGGGCCAAAAATATCCCTGGCATAATCAGTTCGTTCATCCAAGCCCTAAACCTTCATTTCCCAACTCAAATAGACATCCACCATCAGCGTATTTGAAGGGAACATGGTCCTCAGGATCATCTTGGGTGACATTGCTGGAGCAGCCTTTCTTGCACCCTGGCACTCCGCATCCAATCACTATAAATATGAGCAACAATTATCCATCCCTTCTTTTGCCTTTTTTATGGATGTGCAAGGACAATAACTTAAAGCTCTTGCTGCTATTCAGCACAAAAACAAATAACAGAACCACTCTGGCTGTGATGCATTTCAACAGCATAACTTAGACATGCCACTGTTATATGAAGTTATAAATACCTATCACTTGACAATGCCAGTGTTTTTCGGCGGGGAAAGGAGAATGAAAAAAATAGGAAAAGAGCCTAAACCTTGAGTGGTGGTTGCTATAGCAATTAACAATGCGTCCTTCTCCAAGAACCGGGCATGCTGATGCAGCTAAAACAAATGTTTGTGTTTGGCCGTGGCGGGGACGGTGACAGATTAGGGAGTGCTAGCCTTGAGCCTTGGTGTAATCCAGTTCTAAATAAATCATAGATCTAAGTGCAGACTAGCGAGCTGGAAGGAATACCAATATGAGGAGGGTGGCACCAGGGTAGTTTTGGTTTCTGTGAGGGGCAGGGGTGAGGAGGGAGTGATAGTGGGATGGGTGTAAAAATCCTGATGGAGAGGTTTGTGATTGGGATTTTTTTGCCAAAGGACATGACCAGCCTAAAGCCACCACCTCTCACTGGTCCCCAGTGGAATTCCCTCCTGTAGGAGTCTCTAAGCACCATGGCCCTCTTTATTCAGGGCTGAACCACATACCCACAGAGTGGTTTGGGTTGGAAGGGACCTTAAAGCTCATCTTGCTCCAACCCCCTGCCATGGGCAGGGACACCTTCCACTGCCCCAGGTTGCTCCAAGCCCTGTCCAAGCTGGCCTTGGACACTTCCAGGGTTTGAAGCCTTTGATTCCTTCCCATCACTGGAGGGGTAATCCATCACCTTCCACCTGAGCCTGGAGTACGCTGTCATCAGAGGTTTGTGAATCCTCTGGCTCCAGGCCATTGTGAGATAATGCCAATATCCCCACGGGAGCCTTGGGGTCAGGGCAGGACTGCACACCTGGGGTTCCTGCAGGGAGAAAGAGAAACCTCTGGCCTGTGGAAGATAACAGTGATCTGGTGTCTCCTGGCCTCTCTGACACATGGATTCAGCCTTGATATGGAGTGAAAAATGAAAATGAGGACAGCTCAGTCAACAGCATGTCTCAGAAATTAATGAGCCCCTTTGCCTCCAACACCTGATAATTACATCTTTCAATTAAATGAACTCTCTCCCTGTCCAAGTTCTTATAAATTAACTCAAAGTGATGCATCTTTGTGGGCTGCCAAAGCTTCCTTCTGCCAAAACCTGTGCAAGCTCCCAGACCCTCGGAGTGCTGGAGAGTCTCAGACATAGGTGTCACAGGAGGATGTAGTCCTGGTGTCACAGCAGCCCAGCTCTGGGTCACTGCCACATGCTGAGAGCAGGGCCCTGAGCTCTGCACCTCATCTCCCTGTGAAATGAGAGACAACAAAAGACCCTGGAAGATCCCAGGCAATCAGATGCCACTATGGGAATGCCATGTACGGGGGTGTTTCTTAAGTCCTGCCCTTTTCTTGGACTTTTCACTGCAAAGTTTGGAACTCCTTTGACTCAGGTTACAGCTTTCATGTACTGCTTGGAGATGAGAACCTTAGCAAGGTGGTGGAGTGATGGATTCTGCTTTCTGGAGGGATTACACCATTATGGACAGTTGGTTACAGTTGTCAGAGACCAAAAATAGTTCATGCTTCAAACATTGATATAAAGTTTTGCTCATTATAAAGAAGCTACAAGCAAGAAGCTTGCCTGAAGACTGGGACTTTGAACTGGAAAGTCAAACTGCTGATTAGATAAAGGGAAACCCAATTGTTCAACCATCTCAGGTGGAGGGAAAGGTGTGCATCCACCAAAAGGCCAAAGTCACCAGCTGCAGCCAGGTTTGGGATGGGGGCAGAGCACAGCTCACAGAGGCCAGGTTTGGGGTGGGGACAGAGCACAGCTCACAGGAGCCAGGTTTGGGGTGAGGGCAGAGCACAGCTCACAGGAGCCAGGTTTGGGGTGAGGGCAGAGCACAACTCACAGAGGCCAGGTTTACACAGACTCTCCCCCAACCGATGGGGAGGAGGAGGTTTTGGGTGTGTGCTGTAACCTCTGGCCAGAGGCACTGAACACCCACCCCCTGTTACACAAACTGGCCCAGCTGTGGAACCCCAACCCCACAGGCCACATCCACAGGACTCTGGTGTGAGAGGCAGCTGAGGGGGAGTCACAATCCATCAAAGATGCCCCAAAGTGCTGGGCCTTGCACCCCAGGGCTGCAGGGATGGAACAGATCCAGAGTCTCCTGTAAGAGACTGCTCCCCTCCTCCAGGGGCCATGCCTGGACATTGCCACCTGGCTCCAGGGGATAACAACCCACGGGATTCTACACCTTTTGGGGGGACCTGCACCACCAAGACAACCAGCTGGAGAGGATCAACAGAACATGGTTGGGATCCATGGAGTGGTGATATTTTCCTTATTCTGTCCCTGTCACTCTTTCTGTCCCCCCCACCTATTTTTTATTGCTTTTCTTTCTTTCTCCTTTTCTCTTAGTCTCATACTTACTATACAATAAAATCCATATTATTGTCACTGGCGTATGGTCTCGTTTGCTCCTTAATTTGGGCAGAGGAATTTCTAAAGAACCTTAATAATAACTGGATCTTAACAACAGTAAAGGCACTTGCTGGGGAGAAGGGACACCTGTCAGGGCACCTGCCACTGTGCTGAGGCCAATTACCATATTTCCCAATTAGTTTGGGTACAGAGGTGCACTGAGATGGGTGTTCAGTTTCTTGATGAGATGGCATGAGGTAGAGAGGATGGATATGTTGCTGTCTCCCCCTGCACTGAAATGTACCATGATGCTTCGAAGGCTCCCAGTTCTACCCCTTCACCTTTTCAGCCTGGAGAAAATCCAGACATGAAATGGGGTCTCCTGGTCTAATCCAGGTTGGTGCACACACAAACGCTCCCAGCTGGAGAAGGCAGGCTGAGTGTAGGGAGAGGGGCTGCAGGTGGAGATCCCATCTCAGCAGGGTGAATGGGACAAAACCAAGCAACTGCTTCGTTCTCTTTCTATTCTCCTCTTCCCTTAAGTAATCAAGTGCCACCAGTGCAGGCTAAAGCTGGGTCTTTATTAGCTTGCAATAAATCCACCCAGCTTTTCTAAAGCACAGCAGGCAGCTGATGCAATCACAAAATCCAGCCCAAGTCACTGGACAATGGCTGGGGAGGCTGAGGATGGATTTTCCTCTGAAACCCACACGGACGCATATTCCCATTTGCGCACTCTCACGGCATCTCAATTAAGGCAATTAGCAGTGACCAAGGGCAACTGCAAAGCTCCAATTAAACCAGCACAAAGGCTAACATGATCTACAGTGTCATGGAGCAGGTTTGGAGCATGCTTCCCCGACAGCCACTGCCCGGCAGATTAAAGGGTTTGTGCACTCTCTATCGTCCCCTCCCAGACCTCCTACAACCTCCTCTCCTTCACTGAGCCCAAACATTAATCCCCAGTCTTTGTATCTCCCAGTTAATTTGCCCCCTGTCAGGGGTCTCGGGGGAGGGTTGTGACTTTTCTCCTGTCTTTCTGTCCCATTTCACCTGTAGCCTGCAGCAAGAGTGCCCTATTCCCCTTCACCCCCTTAGGGATGGCCAGAGTGTGATTTCGGCTGCAGTGACCTTTTCCTAGCTGGGTCTGGTGCTAGGCTGTGCTTTTGCTCTTGCACTGGCAGGCTGTGAGAGGAAGGAGTGGAAACGAGCATTGCACCCAAGCAAGTGCTGAGAGTGGCACAGATTGTGTCTTTCAAGAGTCTGGGGACATAGGTGCACCTGGCTGTGCACCCAGGCAGTGGCTCAGATCCAGCAGAGATGGTAAGAGGTGACAGTGAGCAGGTGACAGGTGACAGTGGTCGACCTCTGGCAACTCCCAGTGGCCTGAGCTGAATGGTTCCTTGTGGACCTCTACCTCTTTGGCAAAAGCTACGAGCACCTTCTTAACTAATTGTTGTCCTTGTTAGTTACTGCTGAAAAGTCACTTGTGGAATAGCCCCAAACAATGAACTCTTTCCTTAAAGGTGAGTGCTCCAATTAAGGCTTGGCAGGCAGTCGGGGTTAGATGTTTGCTATCCTGCTTGGAGGAGATGTAGGAACTTCAGGGCTAGAGCTCAGAAACCTTCCACATATTCTCTTAAAAAGTACATCTTTTGGTTTGGGTATGCTTGTGAGGAAGAAAATCAAACAGTGTATTTGATATAGAAAAGCATCTTTTTGTGGTTCTTTCACCTTTTGGCTGTGCTTAGCTTTTCCTTTCTGTTTTAGGTTTCTTTGTGTGTTAGCACTGAGGTTAAAACCCATGAAATCCCTTTCTTAATGTTTTTGCTTTGTCCCGAGTAACACAGACAAAAGGGCTGTCATGAGCTGCTAGAATGGAAATTAATTTTAAAAGCATCATCATTTATCACTTTTATAGGAAAAAAATGAGAAACCAGTGAGATTACAGCAATTGTGGCAGAAATTTCCTGTACAAGAATAATCAAAAGTTATTTGCAAAAGGGTAATGACACAAAAGTACTCAAAAAAAAAATTGCAGGCAAAAAGCCCAAGTGCCTGAAGCTTTGGTTGAGGCTGAACATTTGCCTCTCTCAGTTTGGGCCACCAAAAAGTCAGGCCCTGGCAGTGTGATGGTTGTTTGTTAGCTGAGGGAGACAGGTGTGTTTGGAAGGCAACTCTCTGGATCCACACCTGGTGTCTGAGCCAGATGGGATGGAAGGTTCCTCCCATGAGAGCTGGGAGGAGCTCTTAGAAAAGCTTTGATTTTCAACAGCCTCGACAATGGCAGCAATAATATTGTTGGCAGTGCAGCTACCCATGGCTGAAATGGGGATCAAAGCAGGAGCAAGGCAGCTCATGGAACCATGGAACCATTAGTGTTGGGGGTCCAGCTGGGGATGGTTTGAACAAGACCAAACCCCCACCAACACTCATGTTCTGGCTGCAGGGACCAGGAGCAGCCCGTGGGTCACTCGTTTGTGCTAAGTGGCCACCTGGAGAGGCAATGCTGTGAGCCGGGGGTGGTTTAGCTCTGACTGAGCAGGAGCCTCATTTCACACCTCTGATGGAGACTGCCACTCCAGAGGAGCTCATTAAATCGAGCACAACAGAGCTGCTGCTTCCTTTACTTACTTGCTTACTTTTTTCCCCCTTCGGGGAATGAGGTAAAGGCCCCACATTCCTCATCCCTTCTTTCTATTAGAATTTTATCTCATTCTAGTCGTCTCTCTCCTCTCACACTCCTGCCTTCCTCACTTGCTCCCTCCAGGAAGTCAGCTAATTATTTCCTGAATGCCCCCAGTGTTATTTTGCCTTGAGAACCTCTCCTGCTGGGACTTCTCACACACTTATGATTCTCTGTGTGACAAAAGGTTTCTCAGTTTAGCTTTGAATGGGTGTTTATTTTCTACATTTAGTCCTTTTGCCTCATCATCTGCACTTGGGCTGAGAATAGAAACTTCACTTGACATTATCTAAACCATTATCAATTAAATCCCTTCTTAACTGCCCTTTTTTTCCCCCCTAAGCTGTGTAAGTTTAAGGTTTCTGCTCTCCTCTTTCGCTCCTGCACACCTTGCATTTGTAGATAAAGCCCTCTGCCCTTCTACACTAACTTTCCAAACACAACACACTTTTTTTTTTTGCTGTTGTTTTTTTGTTGTTTAATGTCACTGCAGAGAGCAGACAGAAACATGGCATTCCAGTTTATTTCACATTGGAAAGTCAGTGCACCCTCTTTGAACTAGTGCAGACATCAGAATATCTGCCCTGTGCCACAAGGGATGTCCAGCTGGGGATGGGGAATGTGCTGCTGCTGAGCCAGCAGTAGCAGTGGTCAACAGGTAAGTGGTCCCATGGCTTGCAGTGCCCATGGCCACTGGCCTGGAGCAGTTCTGAACCCAGACTGATGAATGGTAACTCATGAGTTTGCCCAAATATGTTCAGACTGTCCTTCATGTATTCCCAGTGGCTGCATCTGGAGGGTGTGTGAAGGCAGCAAAGGAAAGCAAAGATGCCTCAGAGTCACAGGATGGGTCAGGTTGGAAGGGAGCACGTCTGGCCCAAACTCACTGCTCCTGCAGGCTCATCCCAGGGCACACGGTTGTGTCCACACCGTGGTGGGACACCTCCAGTGAGGGAGACCCCACACCCTCTCTGGCCAATCTGTTCCAGTGCTCAGGAAAGAAATAGTTCCTCAGGTTCGGGTGGAATAAAGCAACATCCCAGCTTCCACAGAAAGCATCCAGCTCACAGGAAAAAGCTACTGTGGGTGGAAGAATGCCAGAGCTAATTATGAAATGGGGGTAATTAAGGCCAAAAATGCCTCTGGCAAAGTGTGTCTAAGGGGAAAATGTTGGGGGTGAAACTGACAAATAAATGGATTTATTAGTTCTTATGGAATGATTTGTGTCTTCTTTTGACTTACTTAATTTCTCCCCTCCCCAGAATTAAAGCCATGCAGAATTATAGCCCTGTGAGTAGAAGACATACAGGTCACATCCTTCTGACCCACACGTCCTTGGCACAGCTGGAGACATGCCAAGCTTAAAACAAGCTACAGACACTTAACCTAATCAGAATAATTCTGCAACAGTTCATAAAGTATCAAACAAACACAGAGAGTTTTAAAATACCAGGAATGTATGACTTGGCACAATTTTTAATATGAGCCATCCCCGGCTTTGCAGATCCAAAGGACTGGAGAAAACACAAGTAAGCAGCTGAACTCCACACCTGCAGCTCCCTGGGAGTTTGTCTTTAGGAAACAGCACAAGAAAAAGAATTAATTGTTTGCTGTTTCACCTTTTTTCTTGTTGGATCAGCTGTTAATTCAAGGCCTGTGGCCATGTCATAACTGCTTTTATTGAGCTGTTTCAAACCCAAGTCCCAGCAAACCTGTTTGTCATTCAGGCTGTGAAGGAGACTGCTCCCAGCTCTACAGAGGCTGCTCAGCCAGCTCGGAGCACCCTGAAATCTATCAGTGTTAATTAGGGCTCACTTAAATGCTCCCAGGCTGCCGTTGCTGGTTTGAAATGCAGAGTGGCATGTGAAAGCCCTTGTGCTCGGCTCCTGACAGGAGCAAAAGCAAACATCAGGCCCTGCTGTGACCTCCATTTACGAGACTCATTTACTGCACTGAAGGCATCAACTTCTGGGAAATCAAATGGACAAATTAGTTTTGAACCCCTACTGGTTAAGATGGACTTCTCACTGGGACAGTGCTCCTGCCTGGCTGGCTAAATGTTTCCTTAATCCTCGTGTCTGTGGAGTTTCCTCAGGGAGGTTGTGTGGATGAGTTTGCTGTCAGGAGGAGGTCTGGGAGCAGGGAGGTGGCAGCTCTCCAATCGCCCCTGGTCCCTGACACCGGGTGGGTACCAGCTGTCATGGAACTAAAATCCCACGGCTGTTTTTATCTGGTATTAATCATTTTATTTAAGCAAAGGCAGAATCCTGTGCCCTGACCCAGTATTGCACTGCCTTTTGCACGATGACAAGAGATCTCCATGCAGTGATGCTTTAAGTGAAGTGCCCATGTCTCATCCTGTGATTCATGTGCATCTTGATAAACCCAAATTTATCTTTGGGGAGTGAAGGGGTTTCTTACTAATCCCTGTTCTCAGCTCTGTGAGACTCCAAGACCATCTGTCTGTTTTCAGTCAAGTCTACCCAAACCCCCTGCCCAGTGGGCACAAAGCCACCTGAGGATCCCTTCCTTCTGAGGTTCAGCCCAGCCATAGCTGCTCACCATGTGGACTAGCTACTGGAAAATGTGGGTGGAAAATTGGGAGCCTTCATGAACAAAAACTTCCTGCTCAGGAATAACAACACATTTAATTTGTCACCCACGGGATCCTTTAGTCCTCAAGGCAGAAATATTTCCTGTTCCACCTCTGCCCCACTGCAGACTGTGCTCCTTTCCCTGCATTTCTCTCTTAATCTCCCTGGGACTCCAGTGCCCATCTCATTATGAGATATTTATATTTTCCATTCTTCTGGCATATGGTTCTGGGAGCCTTCTCCAGTCTTTTGAGAGGAATCTGAATTCGTCGAACACTTCTGCTGTTGGTTTGTGTCTGGGTAGGGCACTCACTGTGCCCTGGGACCTCTCTTCTGCCTCTTGGGGACCCACAGCTCACTCAGGGGACAGCAGAGAGGACACTGAACCCTTTACTGCAGCTCAGCCTGGCTGTCAGTGGCACAAACCAGGCAGCATTGCAGGATGCTTTGAAGCAACTCTTCCATCCTTAGGGGTAGAAAGAATTTTCCTTCCTGGACCCCACAGTCCACAGCCAATGGTGTAGATAACTCATCTGGGGAATGCTCTCAGACCTTGGTAACCTTTAAGATCTCTGAGTCAAAGGGACCTTCTCCTCCACGTAGCACAGTGCTCTCCACCAGCTGAGCAAGAGCCCATGATGGACTTTCCTTCCTGACTTGTTGGCTGGGGATGCTCTGAGGAGGAAGAGGATCTGCACTAACAGGAGGCCTCACAGCCAAGCCACATCTGGGTCCTGTCAGTCTGGTCCAGATGGGTGATGTGAAGAAGACAAGGTCAAACTGAGTCCAGACCCCTCACAGGAGCACTCTGAAGTCCTGTGTTTCAGCTGTTGGCAGAAGCCACCTGGAGAGTGGCAATGTGGTTTCTAAGGTTGTGCACAGGACAGAGAGAGCTCAGATTCTGGAGAACACTACTGCCACTGCGAAGCACAGCAAGGAGGTGGATGAGATGAATTGACTCTGTATCTGTGAATAACATCTCTGTAAATTTTGCCAGATGTTTTCCACGAGCCCTGCTGACATGGCAGTGAGTTTAGGGGAACTAGCTCCTCTCATCACTTCTGCTCCCAGCTTAAGCCCCGAGGCCAAACCAAACCTGGGGACCCCCTGTGCTCTTCCAGCCCCCCCTCTAATTGCACAGGAAGTGTCACTGGGGTTGCTCATGTGTGGCAGGATCCATAGCCCCAAACAGCACAGTCTGTGTGTGCACACATTAAATTATGACACAGACCCCAAAGTGCTCTCCTCTCCTACATGGAGACCTGGCCTGAGCCAGGAAGGAGCATGAGGGAAGCAGATGGCAGCCTGGCAGAGTGATTAAAGCCCTAGATATCTGTTTTAATAAATTGCCCACGCAGAAGATCAAGCATTGCAATAGTCAGTCCTGGTCTGTGCTGTCAGAAGGCACAGCCTTATTTACAATGCTGGGCAAATGCCACCCTCCTCCCTGTGCTGCACATTGCCAGGACAGGCTGAGTTGGGATGGAGGAGAGACCTGTGGATTTTGTCTGTCACCCCAGGTAGGTGTCACTGGGTGCCACAGCTGAGGTAAAGCACCTTGCAGTAGGATTCAGTGAGGGAAATAGCAAAGGCTGAGCTTCTGACTCATGAAGATAAATGTGTGTCCTGTGCAGATTTAGACCTGGAGACAGGTGCAATTTCTATTTACTTTGTTATATCTCCTGCTCCCTGCTCCCCTTTCACCCCATTTCAGTATCTCCAAACAGCCTTTTCTGTGCAAGGCAGTGCAAAATCAAAGCCTTTCTGTGGTGTCCCACTTCTCTCACTCCTTTCCTCCTTTCTGGGATGTTGGCAGAGGAGCTGATTTGGATGTGCTCTGTTAACAGGACTCCTGTCAGTATATCTGATATAGTTAGGCAGGCTTAACAAGCCCAAGAGGAGCTGTGTGAGTGCTGATGCCAAACCCTACTGCATTCATCACCCATGTGGAGGAGGCTACACCAGAGCTTGGTGCTTTTCTGCCTCACTTTTACTTCTCTTGAGAATTCCCAGCCACAGGCCTGGAAATCATCCAGCCCTTTACCAGAAGAACTACTACCCAGGTGCTGGGAGAGAAGGACATGCTCCCATGCAGAAAAGAGGGACTTATTACTGAACAAGATCCTGGTGGTTTTGGATAAGGAATCCTGAAGATACAAGAACCACTGAGTCCTGGTTTCTTGGACACTGACTGGCTTTGGTTTCTAATAAGGCATGAGTTCCAGCTGGAGCTTTTGGAACTTCTAGCACAGTGCTGCTGACAAGGAGTCTCTGAGCCTTGACATAAGAGCAAAGGCTTTGAAGGTATTGCTGGGCCTGAAATCTGGGGAGAAGCCTCACCTTAGGGCATCTTGCTGGCAGAACTCAGTGTCTAAAAGCAGAAGCCTCTGTGACTGGAGAGAGAAATAGAGCCAGGATTTTCAGCCAGTATTTCCCAGAGGGAATTATGTGCTGTGCTGGGTAAGGTTCATAGATGGGGAGTGCAGCCTGCCCAGAGTGCCTGGGATTTACAGCCTTTGCAGAGGGATGAGCACATCAGTCCAGGTCCCGTTCACCTGCGCTGCCTGGGAGGGGCTGTGAGCACACTGGGGTTCCTGGCTGACCCCAGATCCATCAGTGATGCAGCACCTCTTCCACTGAGCAGAATATTAGAGAATGGACCAAGCAGCTGGATCCTTCCCTGAGGATTATTTTTAGAACAGATCAACCTTCCCAACTAAACGCTTCTCAAATCTGATGCCTTTCTTCAAAAACTCCAGGTGCAAACAAAAGCTTTGGGAATTTTTTGGCTGGGAGCAAGCACAGAAAGCTTAGATGGTTGTTTTGAGGCCAGCTGTGATATTTTTTTCCCCTTCATTCATAACTACTGCGAACAGTGAGAACCATTGGAGAATACAGGAGCAACCAATGCCTGGGTCTATGCCCTGCACCTCAGCTCTGTGTCCAGGGAAATCTTGGGAAAGATTCCAAGCTGTGGTTATTTATATTCCCCACCCCTGGTCCTGAACTTTTTCTGTGTGCTAGTAATAATATCCCAGCACTAAACTGTACTTTCTATGGGCATCATTTGCATGGTTGAACAGCTGTGAGCCTCTCTCCACCGCCTGCCTGCCATATTGCATAGATAATAACGGCTAATCCATATTAATTATAAATACACAAATCGGCTCCTAAATAAGGCAAAGTTTTGTGAGCGATTCAAACCAGTGGGTGCCAAGAAATGTTAGTGTTACGCCTGACACCTCATCCTCTGGCTGTCATGTCATGAATAAAGAAGAGCCCCCAGCACAAGTTAAGGATGGCATCTGAGCTTTAATAGCCTGCAGCCACTGCCATCAGCCCTGCGGCGCTGATTTCATCACATCTCACAAGCTAAACTGCGCTGGGTCAATAACAAACCTCCGTGGAGACAGAGCCGCAGGAAGTGGGACTGCAATTATTATTCACTCCCTGGCGCTTGTCGGCGGCGGATCTACGCTGGACTAACCCCACCTTGTGGTGCTGGTGGGCTCTGGCTGACCTGGTTGGGAAGAAAACGCTCATTTCCATCCTGTTTGGATTTGCAGCCTCCTAAGGCTTTGCCTGCTGGAGGTGGAAGTCTAAAATAAGCCCTTGCAGTTGGCTCACTTTCCTCTGCTGGCTTTCTCAGACCTCCCAGAGAAACCTTGTGGATGCCCCAGCATCTACAATCCAGGCTGAAAATTCCTGGTATTAAACATAAGATTCACTGTCTATCGTGTTGTCCATCCATTCTCTTCTGCCTCCTCACTGAGGAGTTTGGTGTCACTCCTATTATCTTCCATTTTGACTCTTTAATGTCTTCTCCCCAGCCTGCCCTTCACCATTTCAGGTGGCCAAAGTCTTTTTCTTTCCTCCACCCTGTGCTTTGGAATTTCCTCATGGGAAGAGTGGTCAGGCATTGGAAGGAGCTGCCCAGGGAGCTGCTGGAGTCCCCATCCCTGGAAGTGTCCAAGGAAGGGCTGGATGTGGCACTCAGTGCTCTGGGCTTGGTGATAAGGTGGGATTGGGCACAGATTGGACCTGATGATCTTGGAGATCTTTTCCAACCTTTAAAAATTGTATCATTCTATGATAATATAGCTGTCAAAATGTCCCATGTTCCTTTCTCTCTTTTTTCTGCATTTCTGTGTGATGGCTGAAAACTTTCTAGGGCAGCTTCAGTGCCTTCTGGATGGTGTATGAACAGGAAAACATCTGAAAAGCAAAAACAACATAAATGGCAAAATTTTCAGCTATTTTTCTTCAGAATTATACTGTCCTGCTTCCCCTGCAGGCACATTAGTAAAAATGCCAATGAGCTCTTACCTGCAGGCAAACCAGGATCTTTGTAAAGTGTCCAGCACAAATGGGGCTCTGATTGGAAAAACAACTTCATCACAATATTACTCAAGCTGGGGCTAGCAATTTTTGTTTTCATGATGGCTAAAAATGACCATGTTTGCCCTGCAAATGATGATGTCTTTTTCTTAACAGCATTGATTTCCTTTAACATTTCAACCAAAAGGAAGAAGTAGGAAGAGTAATTTCTGGAGAGTCAAGCCACCACAAGAGCCTAATTGTTTGGAAAACAGATGATCACAGGACTCATGGAACATTCTTAGAGATTTCATTTAATTTTAGACTCCCTTTCTTACAGATTTCAAGAGGCAGATTATCAGTTAGAAGGAAACTTAGAAAGTATTGAAGATCCAGAGAGTCCAGCCAAGTTTTGCACCAAAGAACCCCAAACCTGTGGTTGCTCTGTACATATAAATATTAGCAGTATAATTCAACCTTAGCCTGTTTTTTCCTCTCTTGTAAGTTCTCTGGGTTTTCTGTTTTTTTTTTCTTTTTTTTTTTTCTTCTGCATGATTATTGTTTGGACTGAAATATTGTTTTTATGGAAAATAACCCAAAGAAGTAATGAGGAGAGGGATAATAACCACAGCTTGTCTCAGACCCTCATGCAGACTGTGGCTAAATCCACAGTTTTAAACCCCTCTCACAAAAATTTTTAGTTAATAGATTTTGATTCTTCCCTCACCCCCTCCCATATGTTCAAGGTACAAGGCAGAGAATTCATTTGGGAATTATATATTACAGGGAGAGGTGGTGCCAATGCCTCCAAGACTCCATCCCAAAATAAGATTCAGGCATGTGGCTGCTCTTTGCCTCTGCTTCCCTTCCTCCCATACCAAGAGTCCTACAGGAAAGCTTGGCAGAACCTCCTGGGCAGGAAAATCCCCTTCCCTGTGAGGCTGGGTGAGGGATTTGGAGGGCAGCACAGCAGTGATGCTGCACACTGGAGTAGATCTGCAGGAAAGCTCTGGGGCAAGGGCAGATTAATTACATCAGAGGGAAATCTAGAGCTGGAGCTTTGAAAATGAGATCAGGAGGATTACTAGGAAAATACTCAGCAGGAAACAATCTTACCTTGGGAAAAAAGAGCAGGAGAACACAGGTAGGAATATTCCAGTGCTGATTCCTACCTTGCAATAATGAACTGGGGACACGTTTCATAAAACCTCTTCAGATTGTCCTTGTTTCTTTCAGGGGTGTGTGAATTAATAAAGTGCAAAAAAAGGATGGTGTGACAGTGTGTTTAGTGCTGTTTTTCTCCTTAAAAAGGAGTTTGACTCCTGTCTGCCTTGTCTGGGAGCCAGTAGAGGGAGACAAGTCTCTGAGCTTAATCCAGGCCTGTTTTCTTCTCTCCAACAACTTCTCTGGTTATTTTTTATGTTTTTTTCCTTCTGCATTATTATTATTTGGACTGGGACACTGTTTTTATGAAAAATAGCTCTAAATGACCCTTGCTTTGCAGTTACAGAGAGGATTAGATTAAAAATGCTGCAGGGAGATTTGGGTGAGTGAACACATGGCAACATTCCTCCCATGGCAGTAATACAAGGAGCAAATTGGCCCAGGTAGGGGCTGGAAATGCTGCAGTGTGTGTTTCTCTGGGCAGGAAAGCTTTGAATCTGTGCTTGGGTAGAGGCTTATCCCAAGTCCTGGTTTCATGGCAGAAGGGCAGGCATCAAGCTTTTCAGGATCTGGTGTAAAATTACAAATTGGATCCACGAAACATCTCTTTTTCCTGGCTCACAGCAGCTGCAGCACAGTCAGAGCAAGAACAGGATGCTGTGGAAATTGCCAGGAGCTGCTGGCACTGTGTACAAAGCTATGGATTACCCTGGAGAGGGAAGGGATGGGATGGGATGGGATGGGATGGGATGGGATGGGATGGGATGGGATGGGATGGCCCAGTTTCAGCCCAAATGTAATTTTTTTTCTTTTTTAACTTTTTTTCTGTGTTCCTGAAGAAATAGAGGGTGGGGGTGTGGGAGAGGCATGCACAGCAGTGAGTGCATGGCTGTTGCAGGGTGTGATGTGGCCTCTGCAAGGACAGGCAATGCCAAAAGCCACAATTCCCATGCAGGCAGGCTGGAATTGGGACTTGCAGAGAGCAGGTGCCTGCAGCGTGGTGGAGGGGGTGCAGAGACACATATTTAGTGCCCAGCATCCCCCCCAAAAACCCTTCTCTGAGGGTTAGTCAGAGCAGCCACAAGCAGCTGGAAGTGGGAGTGCATGGGATGTGCATGCTCTGAGTATCCACACACACATCATCCTCCTGTATCAGGAACAGCTGGTGGTGGCATCCACAGGCTCTGTGTCCCTGTGTGTCCCTGAGAGTCCCTGGGTGTGTCTGTGTGTTCTGTGTGTCCCTGGGTGTGTTCCTGTGTGTGTCCCTGTGTGTCTGTGTGTGTCTGTGTGTGATCCTGTGTGTGTCTCTGTGTATGGCCCTGTATGTCCCTGTGTGTGTCCCTGTGTGTGTGTCCCTGGGTGTGTCTGTGTGTGTGTTTCTGTGTGTGTCTGTGTGTGTCCCTGGGTGTGTCTCTG
>VZTN01004886.1:0-84632 GCA_013400515.1 Erpornis zantholeuca | reverse complement strand
TCTGTGTGTCCCTGTGTGTCTCTGTGTGTCTGTGTGTCCCTGTGTGTCTCTGTGTGTCTCTGTGTGCTCCTGTGTGTCTCTGTGTCCCTGTGTGTCTCTGTGTCCCTGTGTGTCTCTGTGTGTCTCTGTGTCCCCGTGTGTCTCTGTGTGTGTCACAGGAAGCCCTTTTTGCCTTTGTTCATTGTGTGAGCTGAGGAGCAGCAGTTGCAGACTGGGCATCGAATGTGGATTTTGACTGTGCTGCCTCTGCGTCCTCAGCAGAAATCTGAGCAGATAAGGCTGGGGAGCAGTTGGGAGTCCAACACAACCAGGGACAACAAAGGATGAAAGGGACCAAGCAAATAAAACAAGCAAGTCCTTGCAGAAACAGACCTTCACTATATTTAGTGAGTCCATCAGAACAAAACTGTCATCACTGGGGGGAAAAGAGGAGAAGTTGCCCTGAATGAAAAGAATCATTTAGATTACAGCGCAGAGGAAGAGCGAGTGGGAATGCAGGATGGAGAGGACTGCATTTCAAAGGATCTCTGTGCCTGCCACCCGCTAAAATCAGCCCAATCTGACCTCCCTGGCCCTGGCAGTGGAGCCTGGGGAGCACTGGGCACGCTGGGCTGGCAGTGCTGGGGCAGAAGGACAGCAGGGCCAGGCCAACCCAGACACTGCCCTCGGGGACAGGCTGCAGGGCCAGAAGATCCTGCAGTCCCAAGAGTTTTACATTTGTGTGACTTTGCTCTCCAAGCATGCTGCCCTCACCCTCCCAAGTTCTGGAGAGGGACAGAGAGCAGAACTGGGTTCCCAGAAGATCCTGCCAGGAGCCTACCTTAGCTGTAGGCAGGAGAATAAAATCCAGCCTTGGTTTGGCTGCTTTTAAGGGTGCAAATTTGATGAAATGAACCTGGACAAATGCCTGCTTCATCTTTATCTGCTCCTCAGGGGTGTTTGCATGGCAGCCTCAGGGCTTCTGCTACCTTCGAACATTGTATTATCAATTACCCTAATTAGAGCTTGGCACCTGCCTGACACCAAGTATTTTTCATTAATTTTTAACCTTTTCGATGCCGGAGAAGCAAACACTGTGCAAATCTTTCCCCTAAAACACAGCAAAACAGGAGAAAAAAATAAAAGGCAAGGCAAAAGCAAGCAAGGTTAATGCCAGTTTGATTGGTGGCTGGCTGGGGAGGCTGAAGGTTGTTCTCCAGCAGTGCCTGCGTTTGCATGGCTGGTGTTAAGTACAAGGGAGGTGGTCAGCCCTCACCTTGTGGATTTAATCACTTCTGTGCCTCAGAGCCTCACAGGCCCTTGGAAGCCACATCTCCTCCTTCCCTCACTCAGCATCTCCCCAGCTGAATATCACTCTGAGAGTGAGAGAGAAGCAACACAGATAAGCAGGTAAACATGAGCTTGAATTTGTTTTCCAGCAGCATATAGACAGCCAGCTTCAATCATGGAAGTGTTGGTGTGTTTTTAAAACAAAAGGGGCAGCAACGTTGTCAAAGGAAGCTCATTTTGAGTAAGACCAATTTATCCCTAATAATTTCAGGAGCAGTTATCATTGTGGTATTGTGCCACCTCCCCCTCATTAATGAGTTTATCTGTCCAAGCCCACCATGACAGGGAGGGATTATCATCCCTCCTGGCAGATGGGGAGGGAAGGAACCATCACACATTGCAGCCACAGCCAGGCAGGAAGGGAAGGTCCAGGAGCCTTGACTTGACAGCGTGAATCTCTCAGTGCTTTCCAGGTCAAACACCATTTATTCCAAGCACAACAGCTTTGCTGCCTCTCCTCAGCTGCAAACAGGAGCAAAAAATGTACCTGAGCTCACCTTTTAGCCATGCACAGGGGGAGGAGCTCGTGGCTGGGAGGGTGTTTGCTTGTGTGTGTGACAGAATTTGGAGAGGCTGATGAAGATTACCTTGCAGCATTAGGTTATTTTCCCTGCTCTAGATTGTAATCAGATTTTCCACTCTTGTGGAGGTCCCAAACTGTTTATGATGACCCTCCTGGGGGTTCTGACGGAAAACTGCTCCAGTCCATGCTGGGAAGTTCTGTGTGGCTATTCCTAAAGCCTGTGGATGCATGGGCTGCCTCAGAGCAGAAATCAGGAGGAGATTTTAACACTTTCTTGAGATATTTGATGCCTCTGGTGTGTTGGCCATGTAGGCTGCAAAGTCTAAACTCCACCCCTGGCATCTTGGGAATCTCCTTGTATTTTCCATGCTGCTGTTGTGCTGGGTGTTTGCTGCAGCCCTGGAAAGACACACAGACCTCTGAAAATATCTGTTCAGGAAGAGGTTTTCCACAGAAGCTATAAAACATTTATGACACCTCCATTGTGCTGTAAATCCTTAGCAGGAGTTGATAACAGTGCATGAATTTTTAATGTAACATTTATAAATGGTTATTAAAACTATCCTTAAAGTAAAGTGTCAGTTTATTTTTAATTAACTGTTGGCTATTTAAGCTCCTGATGGCCCCAGGGCAGATCAACAATCTAACAAGTTAATATTCCAGATTAACCCTGCAGTTGCTGCCTCTCTGCATGAGGAGGATGAAGATGAGTTCACAGGATCAACAAGTGATTATTTCTCACTCACTGAAGAGAAATATCATCATTTCCTGGAACAGACTTCCTTAGCACTCAGTTTAAGAAGTTTTAGAAGCTGTGGAGGGATTTATTTCCTGAATATTGAACAGATACAGACAGATAGCAGAGCTATCTGAAGAAGCTGAAGAAGTCTGATTCTTCTTGGAAAAAAAAAGTATTTCCATGGCACTGGTGAGAAGAAATTTTCATTGAAATCGATGAGTTTGGATCAAACATTTCCAATTAAACCAACTGCAATTTCAGACCACCAACATTGCCCAAAAGAGCAGCAGCACTGTGTGATTTGTGAGTACAGGCTTGGTGGCAAGTGCTGCAATTAAAAGTGAGAAATTAAAAGTGTGGCATTGTAAAACCTGTGCCTGTTTATTTAGCAATGTATTTTTGTTAAATTTTATCCTCAATGACCATTGTGGAAAGTATGAGGAGGAAACTGGTATTAAGTATTAATTAATCCATATAACATATATTTTTAACTGACCATTTTTAAGGTCTCAAACTAAATTATTCTCCAGCATGCAACATACATTTTGCAATTTCATTGTAATTGAAATTAGTCACAGGGGTGACATATTTTACAGATATTATCTTTTTCTGTAATTGCTGATACTGTCTGTGAGAAGCTCCTGTGGTTATCCTTTGAAAATGAAGGTGAAGCCAATCCATCCCCCCAAAGCAGTGTGGTTTCAATGTTGCTGACATACTAAAACATTTTGCCACTTAGAGGATAATTTTTAGCCCAAGTCTGCCCCACAGAGTCATTTCTGGTGGCAACAACAGCTGGCACCAGAGTACTTTGGGTTATTATTGTGCTCCGGAGTGGTAAAGTCCTGGGACATTTCTTTGCTGCCTTTTTTTTTACATGGCTCAGTTACACTCAGGGCTCCTTGTTCCAAAGAGCCAAAGCCTGTCTCGAGATGGGAACTCGTGCAGCTGAGCTTTGCATTGCTGTGTCCCCAGAGCCAGCAGGGAAAGGTTGGAGGTTCCAGGCAGCATTTCAGTCCTTGTTTCACTCGGATTCATCAGGAGCTGCAGCCAGGGGACACCAGGGGTAGGTCCCAAAAGCTGGAGAGCCTGGATATCCTGTGTTTTGGCTGAGGGCAGGGCTCTCCCTTCATCCCCAGTTCATTTTTGCTGCCTCTGCCATCACCATCTCTCCCTCCCCAGCTCTCCCAGCCTCTGCCCCTTCCTGCCTGTCGAGTCGCTCAAGACAAGCCAAGTCTCTCTGGGCAAATAAGTATTATTTAAAGTTATATGTATTTCTAGATGGTTCCCCCCCCTCCCCCCTTTCCCAGGTAATCAGCCTGGTCATTGGGAAAACATGAAATCCAGGTCTTTGGAGCATGCAAAGCAACAGGAGTGCCACAAGCAGCAACAACCTTCAGTAAATGCCGCTCAGCGCAGCAGAGCTTCCTAGAGATTAAAGGAATCTTGGAAATGTCATTGCCCTGACCAAATGAGATAATTTGTATCTTCTGTCACTGGAATCAAATAGTCTCTTTTTTTTTTTTTTTTTTTCCTTTTTTTCCCCCCATAATTAACTTGCGACTGTGGGAAGGTGGGAGCAAGGCTGGGGGTTGGGAAGGGAATTTCATGGTTAATCCAGCTGCACTATGGAAATGATGGTTGGGTAATTGTGCTCTCTAAATGAACTTGACTCGATGGTTGGTGTCAGGTTTTGTTAAGTGCCCTGGGCCAATGGAGACTAATTAGGAATGCATTAAATATTAAAGCTCTCTGACATTGGGGCATTGACAGTGACAGAAGAAAAGAAATCCCATAACCTAATCTGCACCCAACAGGAGTAATATATGTTCCCTTCTTTTAGCAAAGAAAAATCCAATTATTTGGCCTGCTGGAAAAATATATTTATGGAAAAGTTAATTTAGAAGGGGGAAAAATATATATTAAAAATAATACAGATGCTGTCAACACAGTCTGTGAGTGTCATTCCCCCTGCAGTTTTGGTTTTGTTAACAGGGAAAATATTTCCTTCTGGTGAGGCTGTTAACTGGATTTGCCATCCCAGCAGTGGAGGGCAGGAGTGGAATATTGTGTTTTCCTTCTCCTGTGGTCAGGTCAGCTGGATACAAGAAGGGATGGTCTCAGGGGATGCTCGTGGCCACGCAGGAGGGTGGGCAGTGTAGGTGGCTGTGCCCTGGGGATTTGGGGTGCTGCCATGTGGAAGGGGAGCACTGCAGTGTAAGAGCTGCAGTTTATGTAGGTGAGTTTATGTAGGGCACCTCTGAGGTGAGGCTTGTACAAACTCTCAGAAATTCCAGCAATTAAGCTCTGTTCCTGTGTCTCGACAAGGAGCCAGCCCTCACAGCTCCACCTCCATCTCCACACTTCTCTCTCCCTACCAGTTTCCAGGGCAATTTTGTCTGACCTTTAGTTAAATGTCCTGCTCTCCCAGGCAGCTCATTTCTGCTGGTCTGTCTACTTATGCAATCTAATCAAATCCAGAATGGAATATAATCAGCCTCATCCTGTAACAGCAACTTGCACAAACACCCAGCTCACTGTCTGCTGCCCTGTCTGTGCCTCTGCTGCAGCTCATCTGTCCCTCTCGGCCAGGCACTGTGGCTAAAGCCTCTTATGGAGAGATTTGGAAGGAACTGCTGGTGGGATATCCAAACCCCCAGATCCTGTGAGGGCTGGAAGGAGAAAGGTGCCCACAGGTGAGCAAATTGATCCTGCAGCACCCAGGGATGCCTGTGGCACCTGCCCACACAAATGCACCTGGTGCCTTTCTCCAGCCTCTTATCCTCCTTTCTCTCCCATTTCCAGCAAGACAAAAAAGGCTTGTTCATTTAGGAAATTATCAGAAGACCATTTTCTAAAGGAACTTGGTTGCCATGGGTTACCAGATGCTTATCTGCCACCAGTGTGCTCCTGCTAACTGCAGCCATTACAGGGAGAGGCCAAAGAGGGAGAGCTGGGAACAGCAGAGCACTCCATGGACTAGCAGGGAGTGTGTTCTCCACAAATCAACTTTTCCAGGCCCCAGAGTTTCTTGTGCCATTGGTTCCAGAGTCCCTCAGCAGGCAGAGTTTGCAGCACTGAATAGAAAGTTGGTGTGAAACTTCCTTTGCGGTGGGATCAGGGGAGAGTAGATTGGAGATGAGGAGGTGGAGTACCAGAAGTGCCCAGAGAAAGAATGTGGGGATTTTTTATTTGGGTAGTTGGATAGTCTGAAATGGTCAGGGAATGTGTGAAGGAAGATCCTCCTGTGCAGAGCAGTGCTGCTCCCTGTCTGTGCTGCACTTTGCATTCATGTGATGCTTCCAGGCAGGACTGGTGCAGAGAGGAGGAAGCTCACCCAGGAGTTTTCTGGGAAGATATTCCTGTTTAACACAGGCAGAGCACTAAAGGAACCCAGGCTGGGGGAGGAGGCAGAGAGGCCTTGAAGGGCTTCAGAAGGTGGCCCTGTGATAGACAAATAGTCAGTGCTTCTCTTTATCTGAGCATCTCCTGGTGCCCTTGTCTGTGCAGCCCCTGCCCTCTGGAGGTCCCTGACGCTGGGCTGTCCTTCCCTGCAGTCCTTCCTGAGCTGATCAGCATTACAGAGATACCCATAATCCCAATTTCCCCTCATTCCTGGTACAAACCTACTCCTTTGCCCCATATCTTCAATCCTGTGGGTCCCGAAATCCTTTTTTCTCCATGGTTTATCCCAACCCTGGGAATTTCTGAGCCTCCTTGGTCCTGCAGCAATCCCAGCCTCTCCATCAGCACAGAGAGAGCACTTTGCTACTACAATAATGAGCAAGAAAGAAGCTAAAAACAATGCTTTACATTTCAAATAAGTCCTGACACATCCCTTGTCTTTCCCTAACGGAATGACAAGTGACTTTATCCTAAAAGAGAAGGCAGCCTCCTGGAGCTGTCTACATTGTCAGAGAAAATAATTTGTAAATTCTCTGACTACCTCTGTCACTGTTCCGTCCTTTTCATTTCTCTCTCCCTCTAAAGTCCCTTTATGTGCTGTTTCCCAAAGTGCTGAACTTACTTTGAATGTTTTCAGCCAAAAGCAAATTCCTTCTCATCTAAAGGTAGGAAGGAAAAAAATCCCTGCCCCGAATGAATTAAGAACACTGCTATTTCTCTCTCTCTGGTCCCTGCATCTGCATAGTGTGTAAGACGTGAACTTTAAAAATAAGCAGGTCTTTATGACTTATTTAAAAATAAAAAAAAAACTAATGAGAGAGAAAGACACACAGAAGCCCAGAAAGGAGGATTTGTTCAGGGCAAGAATAACTAAAATATTTACTAATGAGAGGGAGAAGAGAAAGTAATTTAAAATATTTAAAATAGTTGTGTGTGGGTTTTTTTATTCATGCTTCCTTTCATTTTCATTACATATTTCAATATTTGCCTACCTTTCCAGCAAAAGATTTACCTCGAGTGCGTACAAATTATCTGGCGTTTGGTTAAGGACAATATGTCTAATTATGTCTCTAAAGACCTAAAATATTTTTGACTTAAGCTAAAAGTCAAACTGAAAAAAAAAAAAGCAAAATTAATAATCCTTTTAAAATTCATTCCCATGATCATAGTTGTACAGAACACCTCAATGCCAAAGATTAAACCAAGGGAAATATGAAAGCGGGGAGGAAAAAGAGAGAGAAAATAGAATTTCCCACATTTTGTCCTGATTTTACCTCCTCTGGAGACTTGGGAAACCTCGTGGTAAATAGTCTGTGTTTGGGTGATGTGTGCCCCACACCCTCTGACTCCTGCTCTGCTGTGGACGATGCACTTGGCTGGGGGAGCAAACCCTCCAGCTCTGCACTGATAACGAGGTTCAAGCTGTGGTGATAAATATCTATTTACTACTGCACCTCCTCATCTCTGCTTCCCCTCAACCTGAGTAACTAATGGAACTCAATTGAGCATATTAATTATTTCCCCCTTGGGGTGAGGAGAAGGAAGATGAGCAGCACCATCTCCAGAGGGTTACCTGTGCTCCAGCAATTCGTCTGTGGTTTAGAGGGCAGAGTGACCCATCCTCAGGAAGACACAGAGGTTGCAGGTGTGCTAATTTCCTGAAGAAGAAAGGCACTGCCAAATAAAGAACAGATGGCTCCAGTCACTAGTTATTTATTTCTATAATTAGTTGCAAGCTGTGGTCTCAGAACTTTAAGAAGTTGTGGATTTCTATGAAATTCCTTCCTGCACTGGCAGGGTGGAAGCTGCACAATGGGAGTTTGCAGGCTGAGATGTACCAGCTGGGCACACACTGCTTTGGGCTCCTTACAGCATGATAGAAACCTTTTCTCTGGCTAGTGGAGCCCAAGAGAACATCAAGGACAGGTTGGTCTTGTAAGGTAGAAGAGCATATAAGTCTGAATTAAACTCAATTCTGTTATCACCTTATGATGCTTTTTCCTCATCAACTTAATCGTCCTCTAAATATTTCCCCAGCCTCTCCTCTCCTCCCCTCCCTCCCCATTCCTTTTCCCTTCCCTTTCCCTTCCCTTTCCCTTCCCTTTCCCTCTGTTCCATCTCACCAGGGTCACACTCAGACTCCTTTTAAGTGGTCAGGACCAGTGAGGACTCACTCTGGAGTCAGATTTTAGTGCTGGCTGTGTTCAGGCTCAGTTTTGATAACCTGGTGTGTGTTGTTACAGACCCTGTTATCTCTCATCCCAGAACCTGCCCTTGCCAACCCCAGCCATATCCTTAAGCCAATCTGTTCTCAAAGGCAGCATCAACAGATCAGGGAGGAATATTTTATTTCCTTCTGGAAGCATCAGGCAGGAAAGGAATTTGCCAGCCCATCTAGGCATGTCTACTCTGTTTTTATTTTTTTTTAGATGAAAGCTGCTAAGCTGGAATTGTTAGAAAATGCAGGTCTGCAAGACGGGGGCGAGTAAATCACTTGCTGGGTCTGTTATAAATGTGCCAAAAGCATCTCATGACAATACCTTTTAATGACACAGGAGAGTCAATAAATAGCAAAAGGATAGAATTATTGGACAGATTTATCTAGGCAAAACTTTTGTGCTTCTGACTTTAAAAAGGTGTGTTCTTTATTTTTGTTTGAATGGCTTCATACAGACAAATATTAGGATTTATTTCTCAGCTATTTAACAATAATAACAAAACAACCCCAAGCCCCAGACAAACCCAGAAACACTCCAACTTAAACCTGAAGAAAATTATCTGCCTCTATGGGAAAGAAACTAATGAAATCCAATCAAATCTCAGCTGGAAGAACAAAGAATAGTGGCTTTGGGCATAAATCAGACATGGCATTAATTTTGTTCTTTATTACGTGCCTTAAAAATAAAAAGAGGGCACCCTACGCCTGGGAGTGCTGAAGAGATTGAAATGATGTCCAGAGTCTGCCAGCTCCGGAGCTGAGGCAAACAAGAGCAGTTCAAACTCCATATGAATCCTACTGGTGATAAAACCCCCAAAAGCACAGAGGGTACAGAAGGCTTTTGCATTTTCCAGTTTCCAGGGTGGGAAGGATGTGTGGGATACAGAAGGGACCAGGTGAGGATGGTCAGGATGTCCAGGGTTTCCCAGGGGGCATGAGGTGCCTTTTGCCAGGCATGTGTTAAAAATGCATCTGTCCCCCTGGAATCACTGGAGTGGGCCAGGCTTTTATCCCAAAACCATGGAGTGGTGATGGAAATGGAAAACCTCAGTGGAGGTGGAGATGGAGCCTGGGCTCAGCTGAAGTTTCATGCTGCTCTTCCCTAGGCAGGACTGTCCTTGTGATGCTTCTGTTCTCAGAATAAACAGTGATGATCCTTACTTTGTACCTGCCCAAAATTCCTCTTAAATTCATTATTGTGAGCCCACTGTGATCAACATGTGGGAAAAGAGTCTCACTCCAATTTTTCTTTTTGCTGGGTCTTCATTTTCTGTCATCATAAAAAGCAGCACAGAGCTCCATTTGGAATTTCTACCCCAGGTTTTTTCCTAGCTTGCAGTAAAAACCTTAATTAGACATTTATTATAGATGAGGAAAGCTAAAAAAAAATGTGCAAAGTGAAAAAACACTGAAATTTTAATATTTCCATTGCAACTCCTTCCACTTTTGAAAAATTAAAGGAAAAGAAATCCCAAACCAAAGCAGTACCAAAAGAAATTAAACATTTTGGTTTGATTTCCTGGATGTCCCTGAAATTTTTCAGAACAGTTCAGTATTAAACATCTCTTTGTCTTTAGTGATGCGCTCCTTGCTGGAGCTGTAGAATCCCAGCTTGCTGCAAAAATAGGGATAACAGAATTCCAAAGAATATCCAAAATACATCCTGCAGTGCTGCAATGAGCCTGATACACTGTGAATTACAAGAGGAATTCCTCTCCAGAGATCTTAGCTGGAGAAGAGGTGTCCAGCTCCCAGTTTTTTATGAGGCAGTGTTTAGAGTGTCATAACTAAAATAAGTTCATTATTTTGTTTGACTGCTTTCAAGCAAAGCATTTAGAAAATTGAAATATTTGAGCCATGGTTCTATTTTTAATCAGTCTTTTTTTCTGGCTGAAAGTTTATATTGCATGTTGATTTTTCCAAATAAACAAACCAACAACAGCAAATGTAAATTTTTCCTTTGAGAAACTGCATTTTCCATTGTGTATTTCCAATCCATCCCAACGGAAAGTGCCTGAATAATTCAATAATACATAAAGAACTGAAGGTAAAGGGATGGAAGCAAAGCCTGAATGCTATTTGGCCAAAGCCCAGAATTAGGCTAGGAGGAGAAAGATGAGCATGGAGTGATGTAAACCCTCTTAAGTGAGGCCTAATGATTCACAAATGCCATGAAATGCATAGGTGGAGTCATTTGTATCCCACTCGCAGGCAGCGAGGGATTTGAAAAGTGCAGCAAAAAAATCATTGGCATAATCAAGAAAAAAAGCCAAACTCAGCTCTATTTCACTTCACATGAACCTGGTGGAACCTGGCAGGAGCTGGGCAAAGGTGTCACCCTGGGGTGACCCTGCCTCCCAGGAGCTGTGGGGCTGAGGATGGGGCTGGGCACTGCTGGGTGCCCTCCTGGCAAGGGAGCTGGGCATCAGGGCAGGAGGTGATTCAAAGGTAAAGCCACTTTTGAGGCTGCCATCAGCTTTGGGGGCTCTAACTGTGTGTTAGGGCATGAAGCAGAAGTTCTCCTCCTGGAAAAAACATCTGTACCACATCCCCAGTGGGATGCAGAGACAAGAGGGGCAGGGACATGGGACAATGCACAGGCACTGCTTGATCCCTTCCTTCCCTCCTGCTCTTGAATCCTCCACACTTTTTATTCCAAATTTTCTGAGACAAGGAGAAGATGCTGCCTTAGCTTTGTCCTTGTGAGAGGCAGATCTTGCCTTGACTGAAGGAATATTTTTACACCTAAATGTGCAGGTACCATCAGTTTCTGACAGGTGTGTCACTTCCCATGGCCCCCAGTCAACCTCTCTCCCTCTCTCTACTTTGCCCTCTGATTGTGCCCTGCTATCTATCTCTGTGCTTGTGCCTCCCCAGGAGGTCAGAGCTGCTCTGTAACCACCTCACCTGTCAGCAGCCAGCTCTCCCAGCTCTGCAGGGGTCATAAAGTCACAGAATCCTGAGCAGGTAGAGGAGAACTTGGGGAACTTCTTGAAAACTGCCCCAGGAGAGAGCAAGAACAGAGCAATGCCACTGAGAGCTCCTGGACACCTTCTCCTGCCAATGCTCCCAAGAGCAGGCTCAGAAAATGCCACTGCCATGGGGGTCTCTCTGAGCCCCACCCCAAAAAATCCCCCACAACACAAAGAGATAGCTGAGAAAGGAAACTGCTGTGATTTCTTCTCATGTAAGCAAGGCATGGATGCATAAAGATATTATTTACTGGGAATAAAACTCCCCCCCGACTAATTCTTGAGGAGGTGAGAGGGACCATGGGCAGAAGCAGCTCAGAGAGAGAGAAGCTTGTGGGAGTAAACGTAAAGGACAAGACCAATGTGTCACCATTATCATATAACTGCCATGAAGTGGAACATCCAAATTACTTCAGGCAAAACCTGGGGATGTGACATCAGCTTTGTCACCTGCTTAATCTGAGACAGAGCAGGTGGAGGTGACACCAAGGTCATCATTCATCTTAGCAAGGGAACTCTGAGCTGCACAAACACACAACCCCCCCTCTATCTCTCTGGCAGCTCTTCCGAGGCAGATCTGCCAGCGCTGAAGCTCACGTGTCAGCGGAAGAACACCGTTATCTTCTTATCAGGAGATGACAACCACAAATACCTCGGCCTGAAAGACTGCTCTGCTATCACCAGGGCTGAGCATCAACCTGCTTCACAAATAATTTAATTTAGGTGGATAACAGAGGACTTGAATGTGGGAGGTAGAATTCAGAGCCCTGTGAACAGGACAGGAATTTCTCACATGAATGCAAACCAAGTGCAGCAAAACCAAAGTTTCTCTAGTTGTGATTGAGGCAGGGAGGGAATAGGTCATCAAGCTGGTTCCTATGCAAGAAATACATTAATCATTAATGGAGTATTAGTATTTAAAATCCCCAGATCTCCCTCTAACATGCAAAATAATCCCTCCTGCCATGGATGGTTTGTTTCACTGAGTAATCCACTCATCCTCTGCTATAATCACAGCAGGCACAACTTCCACAGGGACTTTTCAGTGTCAACAGGCTTTGGACTGTGATGTCTTCGAGACAGAGAATTGCCTTTTTGCTGTGTTTGTGTATCTCTAGGTAAGCTGGGGAGGGGCAGCTTTTAGAAATCCCATGCACAGAGTAACTGCAGTTAGTCACTCCTCCATCCTCCTCTCTCCCTGGAGCATTCCATGTCCTTGTGTCTCTCTCAGACACATTTAAAAGAACAATTTTTCTTGTGACAAGTAAGGCAAGAAGTGTGAGCTGGTGTCTGACAGGTTCAGAGAGAAGCTCACAATGAGGCAATTAGACATGGAAAGTGCTGATTAGAAGCACCATCACCCATAGCAAGGAAAGAAAAAAATCCTAAGTAGCAGGAGGAAAAGGGAAGCGGGCAGGAGAAAAGGAGAAAATGAAGCATTTGATGAAACAGTTTGATGAAACAGTTTGCTATAAAAGTTTGTGACTGACAAGATCTGATACCAGGCTCTAGGCGTGCTCAAACCTTCTCCAGAGGGAGCTGGGCTTGGTTACCCCTGGACACAGGAGGCTGCCCTTGATGGGAATAAAAGCTTGAGAGCTTCTCATTGCCACGCTGGGGTTGCCAGTCACCAGCTCCTCCGAGAGCTCCCCTCTAGCCCAGCCCAAACCTACTCCTACAGCCCTCTCCATCCCTCCCTCTGGCACTGTGACTGTGCTGCTTCCCAGATGGTCCCAGCCAGCCCAGGGTGCCTGGTGCTGAGGAGGTGCCCTTTGGAGGACCATGGAAAGTCAAGAAAGTAAAACACGTTCTGCAAATCCACTCTGCGTCTCTGTGACTGCCAAGGCTTGGGCAAAGTGAACCTGTGACCGTCCTGTCACCATGGCTGTGCTGCAAGAGCTCATCAAAGAGCAGGGATGAGCCCTGGGGAAGGGGCAGAGGGCTGGGGAGTGCAGCCAGGGCAGCTCCAGACATCCTGATTTCGAGGGTTTTTTAAATGATTCTTGCACACCCTGTGGTCCTCCCTGGGGAAGCAGGGAGGGAGGGGAGGAAATGAAACAGCTCAAACCTTCACCGAACCATTCTTTTTGAAATATGTACTCCCCATTTTGGTCTCTCTGGCAATTTTTAGCAAATAGCCGTAGCATGAGCCTGGTGTAACCATCCCAGGGAAGGTACAAAGGGCTGCAGGCCATCCAGATCAGATATATGTGCAGCTGGATCTGCCTCGCAGAGCGGTGACAACAAGCAGTAAAATATTAACACCAATGCAGTAATAATATCATTATAAAATGCATTAATCTCCAGGGCTGTCACTGCACTGAAGGGCCTGGCTCCAGCAGATTCCAGCCAAGCCTGGCTCCAGGGGCAGGGATTCTCTGATCTCCAGCTCCAGGAGCTGGCCACAGAAGGGTCTTGGTGACTCATGATGGGGCATGAGACAAAAGGTACCTGCTCTGTGTGAACTGTATATAAAATAAATAAAGCAATATTGTGTCTTCCAGGACGTAAGGGAGGCCTCAAGAAACAAGGAGAGGGACGATTTGCAAGGGCATGGAGTGACAGGACAAAGGGGAATGGCTTCCCCCTGACAGAGTGGGTTTGGATTGGATATGAGGAAGAAATCCTTTCTTGTGCAGGTGTATGCTCAGAGCAGCTGTGGCTGCCCCTGGATCCCTGGAAGTGTCCAAGGCCAGGCTGGACAGGGCTTGGAGCAGCCTGGGACAGTGGAAGGTGTCCCTGCCATGGCAAGGGTGGGATGGGATGGGCTTGTGGTCCCTCCCAACCCAAACTGGTCTGGGTTTCCATGATCTAACTTATTATTCATTACCCAATTTTCACCCTTTTGCTATGCAACATTCCCAACCTTTGCTGACTACTTGGGAAGAGACCATTGGAGCTTGGCCACTTAGGGGGGATCAGGTGCTCATGGCAACCCAGGACTGTAAACAGCAACACACAACAGCCGTTTAAGGACCCAGTAAGAAAGTGCTCTGCCTCTTATGGAATTTAGGTGAAAGGACTGTAATTACCCAAATATTTATGGGTCCTCTTTATTGTATGAGTCACTGAGGGCTTGTGAGGGGGCAGACAATTTCCATTTTGTTTAGGGCAGAAATATCCCTGGAGACCAAGCTGATCTATGGAGCTGCCATATCAAACCCTCCTAGGAAAGGAAAAAAAAAAGATAATGCATTTATTAGTCAGCTCACATTGGACTGCTGTGTGTAGAAAAGGAGAGAACTGAACTGAAAAATGCTTTTAAAACCACAATTCCATAAGCATCTGTCTCATTTCAAGTACGGCTGGGGCCTTTCTGTCTCCTGAAAGGAAAGGAGAGGGTGAATTCAAATGATCTATGGCTCTGGAGTGCTGAAGGGGAAAAAAACTAATTTCCAAATAGAACTGCATCCCTGCAGACAGTGACCAGGCACAGATAACCTCCTCCAGGGAGCCACACTTCCCCCAGCATCCCTCCCCAAATGACTTGCTCTGCGCTCCCTCTGCTCTCCCTGAGGCTGAGATCAGAACTGTAGGAAGTAACCAGAAAAGAAACAATCATTCTTGGCCATCAGACAAGTGAGAAAGAGGGGGAAAGGAGAAGGTGGGTAAGGGATATTTGTCCCCATCCATGCCCTGTTTGTTGCATTTCAGCCACCAGCCACCTTCCCCATGAGTGCTGTGGTTTCTGCTGGACACCCTGACCCACACAGCACATGAGGGCAGCTGTGGTGGACCCCAGCACCAGCAGGGCAGGGAGGAGCTGTGGCACAGGGAGTGGAAATGTTCTTTCCCATGAAGGCTGTGCCTTGGGCAGAAGTGCAGCAATCCTGCGTCACTGGGGCTGTTTGCTCCCAACATCACAGCTCCTGTGTCTGTGCATCTGTGAAAAGGAAGGGACTGAGGGAAATGAGGAGCCACAGAGAAGGCAGGAGCAGAAATTCCCCTGAAAATTCCTCTTTGTCCTTTGGATGACCACAGCATCTCAGAGTCTTTGCCCAAAATGGGGTCTCCAGCAGCACCCGGAGTGGAGCAGTCGCTCCCCGACCTGCAGGCAGTGACGCTGCAGGGCAGCCCTGCTTCACAGAAAAGCTCTCGGGGCTCTGCTGAGGTTGGCCCTGGCCAGGAAGTAGAAGTCCAGCCTTGGGTGAGGCCACAGCTCGGGACAGGCTCCTTCTGCCATGGAGCATCCCCAGGCCAGTGCTGTCACCACTCAGCTCTGCTGTCCCCCAGCCTGGGTGGCCCTGGGAGGTGCAGGGGAGGAGGAGGAGCACATGGGAACATCACCATGCCAGCAGGACCCTGCGTGGGCAGGCACAGCGAGTCTGGGGCTGCTGAATCTGAGGATCAACATGAGAGGGAAATGGAGAATAAAGAGCAGTAAATGAGCTGGATTAGAGGAGCTGTTTTACATAGCCCTTCATTTAATCCTTTGCTTTCCTTTCATTGTTTAATTGGTTTAGCTCTTGTACATTTAATGCTGCAGGCAGAGAGAGCCAACCTCCTTTCCTTCTCTTTTCCTGCCTTTCCTTTCCTCTCTTTACATCTCACTATCTAATCCCATTTCTCTCTTTCTCCCTCCATTTCTGTCTCTATCCCTTGTTCTCATTCCTCCAGCTTCTTTCTCTCTCTCTTCAGGCTCCATATTACTCAAGCAGCTTTTGTTAGCGCTGTCAACTGCATCAGCGTGTAAGTGAAATTGTACTGTAAGTGAAGTTAAAAGTATTCCTATGGTGGGATATTTAATCATTTGAATCCTTGATAGGAGCAGCTCTTTTTATTTTCACTAGCTATAAATCCAGGCTCTATCTAATCTCCGATCTCGACGAGGAGAGAATTAACCAACAGAGTGTGTGACTAGAAAGGAGAAGGCTGGAGAGAAGGGACCACTTTTTCTGAGTGGGGAGTGGAGCAGCATAGGAATAAGGCAAGGAGCCATTCCCAGCTCCCTGCCATTCTTCTCACTGCTGTTCCCCAAGTCTACTTTCCTTCCCAGACACTCCAGCATATTGAAAATGCCATTTTCCATTCGCAGTTCTTTTTTTCCCCCTTCAGCGAGGCCCTCAGCCCATGCTGGTGAGGAGGAATTGTGTCTCTGACCGCAGGGCCCTGGGTTTTAGTCCATCTCCAGCTTGCACTGGTCTGGTTTGGAATGACTCCAGGAGTGGACGGCACCTGTGGGCTTAATCTTACCTCAAGGGGACCTATGGTTTGGGGTCTTGAGGTAACCCTTCCTCTGCTCTGCTACAGGGGCTGCCTGTACAAATGGAGCCAGTGATCACACACCTTCTCTTCACCTGGCTCTACTTAGAGCAGGTAAGAGCCTCTCATGCCCTCTCCCAAGAACAGAGCCAAGGGCCTTTCTTCAGATGCTCTCTCAGGACTCCTCTGTGCACTGAAACCATCCTAGTGCTCTGAGTTAAATTGTTTTATGTAAAGTTCTGGATGAAGGTCATATCTCAACATCTTTCCTTCTTTAGCCTCCAGGCATGTGGGGTGAGCCCTAGAGCTCATTCCCTTTTCCATAACTCTGTTTCTGGTACACAGCACAGCTCCATCAGCTATGGAGGAGAATGGGGAGATGACCAGAAATGTTCTGACTGATTTGGGACTCTCCTATTTTTCCTCTCAGAACGTGGTGATTTGGTGAAAGCAAAGCATTCTCCTGAGATGTGGTAATTGCAATGGAGCTCCTGACAGACCAGGATCATCTCTGGACAATTTCCTTCTGCTTTACAGGCATACAGGTTATGAGGAAAAACAAAATGTCCATAACTGTTGGAGTCTGCTAGGAGAGAGGGAAGTTCAGTGGCAGGATTCCACTCAGATCTTCTAGAAGAACTACATATTTCTGTCTCCTTAGGGCTGAGATTGGACCACCAAGTGAAGGCAGCAGCCATGTACATCAAGGCAGGCATGAAACACGGAATCCCAGAATCCTACAATGGTTTCAGCTGGATAGGACCTTGAAGCTCATCTCATGCCACCCCCTGCCATGGGCAGGGACACCTTCCACTACCCCAGATTGCTCCAAACCCCATCCAGCCTGGCCTTAGATGCTTCCAGGGATCCAGGGGCAGCCACAGCATCTGTGGGCAGAAACAGTAGGAAAAGGTGTGGGGAGCCTGTATGGGTTATCCATACATTGCCTAAGCCTTGCCAACAATTTAAGCTCTCTTAAACCCCCAGTCCAAGAGCTCTATGCAGAGCACTGAGTCTGATCACACTCCATTAGGGCATCAATATTTACCTTGAGAATTTGTCTGAAGGATGAAAAGTGCTACAGGTGCTCAACATCTTGGCTGCATTTCCTTGCAGGAAAGATGCAGGCTATCCTTTCTCACTCCAATTCTCCAGCACTTCTCTTTCATTTCTGTGGCCTGCTTGTTTGCAAAGTCACCACGGGAATTACGGCTTGCCAAGGAAATGTGGGAACTCCGATGACTCGAGGGTTAGGTTCCCCCCTCCTCCTCACTTTCAGGAGGTGCTGGGAGCCATGGCTGGTGCTGGGCAGTGCTCTGCAGAAGTGGACAATCAGTCACTGTCACTGGGAGGGGAGGAAGCAGTGGGGATACCGAGTTTGCACAGAGCCCTGGTTGCACAGCGAGATTCACACAGCTGTGCTGCTCCCAGTGTAAATAGAGACAGCCCCATTCATCACTGGCCTCCCTTCCTCAGCACAGGTCCAGGGGAGAGGGATGATTTAGTGCCTGCAGCTGGAACAAGCACTAAGTTTCTCTAAAACAGCAACATTTAAAATTTGAGATGTTTTGCATGCGTGTTTTGTGGTTTTGGGGAGAAGGGAGGAGGCAATGCCAGGAGCTGGGAGCCGCAGAAGAGGGGAGGCCTTGCAGGGAATCATCAGCTTTCTCTGTTCTGTTCCTCTCACGTCTTCTACTCACAGGGATCTGCACGACAGTGGCCCTGGGGATCTTCAGTCATGGAGCAGGGTCACCCCAGGATGCTTGAAATCGATGGGAGAGGTGTATCAGGGGAAGCAATAAATGAAGTGGATGGAAGAACACGAGCCAGCACAGATGGAATTGATCAACAGGCATGGAAGTATCCACTGAGACTGAGGAATGGTCCCATGAAATGAGCAGTGTGAGCAGTGCTGGACCTCCCCAGGGATCCACCCCTGCAGACCTGCCCCCAGGCAGGGAAGTTTCCCTCTATCCGTGGTCTCCTCAGTCCTCCCTGCCAAAGAGGTTCATTCTCCTCACAGCAGAGATGTCAGTGTCCCGAGGGATGGGAATATGGAACTTGGGTTACTGGGGGTGATGGAGTGTGGGCTGCAGAGGTGCTGGGAGCTGAGGGCTGGGAAAAGCTGCAGAGGGGGCAGGGAGGGTGCAGACTTTCTCCAGTGTGATGCAGAAGGGTTCTCTGAGGATCTGAATGAGGGAGGAAGGTTGTGCCCTCTGGGCACCAGGAAGCTGGAAATACTGATGGTCTGAGATGAATAGAAATTGAGGAAGACATTTCTCTGTCACTGAGCTGCTTGTAACCCTTGTCATCCCCTCAGGAGTGAATCTGCTCCCCTTTGGTGGCTGCGGCCTCCCAGCAGACAGCAGGTGAAGGAAATGGAGGGAGAGCAGCCCTTATCTTTCTGTCCAGCAGCTCAGATTTACTCCTGCCATCCCAGGTCACTGTGCCGAGGCTGGCTGTCCCTGCCCGTGCCTGGCTGTCACTTGTGTCCATCTTGCAGGCACGTTTCCATCCCGTGTGTGGTTTGCTCAGCCTGTGCTAATTATGCCCTTGACATATGCAGCAGAAGTGCCTGTGTCTATAACAGCACGGAGGTGAGGGAGGTTAATTAACTCGGAGGAAGGAAGCTGAGTGTCCCCACATCACACCCCCTTCCATATGCATTAGTTTTGAAGCCTGAAGACAGTGTTTAACCAAATACAGCCCACGACTCGCTAACTTTCCTGATTCCTGCCTTCCTTCCCTGTAGCACTGATGTTGCCTGGGATGGATGGCTCCCCAGCTAATGAAAAGCCTCATGGAAACAATGGCCTTGCCAGAGAAAATCGTGCCTCATCCACAGGTGATTTTTCCAGGGAGGGCAGGCAGGATGCTGCTGAGGACAAGGCACTGCCAGGCTTTCCTGCCTGCTCTGGCTGGGAGTGATCCTCACTGCACCCGCTGCAGTGGGATTTGCTGTAGGAGATGCACAACAACACCCTCAGCCTGGGGGTTCTTCCTCTCCAGTGCTCCCAGACCATGTCAGCATCCTCTGGTTCTGTCAACCACAGACACACACCTCCCAGGTTTTCCTTGCCTTGCTGGCCAGGAACAGGACTTCTATGTCATGCAACTGCAGTGCAGAGCAGCTGCCCTGCCCCTTCCCCAACTCCAGGGAAGCCTCCTTGGATCTGTGCTTGGGGCAAGGGTGTTTTCACTGGGAGCTCCACCACTCTAAATATTCTTCACTTTGGGGATTCCTGCAGTCAGATAATGCCTGAGAGGTACCAAAAACCTCAGGTGCAGCTAAGAGGCATCACTGCTGCCCTGTAGAACCATCACATACATAAATATAGCATGGATGTGCCTGGGTCAAGCCACACATGTGTTTCTTGGAGATTAAATCTGAGAGGCTGAGTGGCAGCTCCTTGGCCCCTGACTTTTTCTTCTGTTAAAACACAACCTTGAAGGACTCACTGTCCTTGTTCTTCCTCACCCCTCTGCACAGCCCTCCCCCCTGCACACTTATCTCTCAGGGCTGTAAATCCTCTGCAGCGAGGCTGCTGCCTCTCTGTTTGCACAGCACCTTTTGCAGTGGGGCTTTCAGGTGCTGCTGGAATATAAACAGCAATACAGCTTTAATTATAAACCCTGCGAGGAGATGGACAGCACAAGCCACAGGTTTGTGTCTCAATCAGGAGACTCCACAGGGGCCACCTTCTCAGTGCAGCCCCACTTTTGTGTCCACTGGGCAGCTGCTAAGAGAGGCTAGTTATGCTCTTTTCTTTCCACTCTCAGTAATTACAGGTCTCACAGGAAAACTGGCCTTGGAGTAGAAATTTTAGAAAGGTTTTAAAAGATTTTATTAGAAAGGCTTTGGATCCTGTGCAATTATTAGTTTAACAAGGCACTTTGCTCACCCCCTGCACTAGAAATGTTATTGATCACACTGCATTTATAGAGGAAACAAGAGGCTGGCTCTGCATTTATACATAATAGGTACACTAGCATATATTCATATGTACACATTAAAAGGTCCTGAACGCATGCACAGATGTGTCCAGCTGCACATATGCACACACACAGAGCTCAGCAGTGGAAAAAGCTAACAGGTATGGAATGCATAGGTTTGTCTGTCCTCTGGGAGTGTGTCCATTCACTGATGGCAATTGAGGACGTGGTCTGGGAGTTTGGGGAGCAGACACCAAGAGGCCCTGCTCAAACAGCAGGGAACAACTGCTCTGTGTCCTGTTCACAGTTTTGGCCACCTCTGCCTGGGAAGACTCAAGTGACACAGCCCAGGGTTAGGTCTTGAGTCCTACACAGGGAAAGGCTCACGTCTGTGGCCAGAGGATGAGTTATTACCCCCAAAGCAGAGAGAGCAGAGCTGTAAAGATCCAGAGGGTAAGGTGCTTGAAATCTTGCAGTGACAAGTGTCATATGCAACAATTATTGTTATTTCCTTACATTTGCAAATTTTGCTGCTGCTCATGATCTGGATTTTCATTGGAAAGGATTCTGGAGCAAGTGTGCGCTTCAAGCCAGCAGGACCTTGAAAATGACTTTAAACATCTGAGCTCTCTCAAAACCATTCCTTGTCCCAGCTGTAAACCTGGCTCTGATTTCCTGACCAGAGCTGTCCCCTTAGTGCCTTATCCAGCAAGTGCCTGGTGCTCCCAGCACTGTGTCTTTCCCCTCTGGATGGCAGCCTGGTACCAGCAGCCCATCTCAAAGGCTGCTCCAGGCACCTGCATGGTAGAGACAGGAGGGAAAAAGCAATTTAGGATAAAATTCTCAGCTGCTGGCTGATGGCAAACCAGCTCCTTTTGCAAAACAGCACGACTGGTCCAGGCAGAATATATGAGCACTGTGTCCCTTGCCATATGAAGCCTGGAGTAATGGAGAGATGGAAGGGGCAAATCCTATTAAACCTCTTGTACCCTGGGCACCCCTGGGATGTGCTGGTGCAGAGTGGGGAAGGCTACAGCACCCTCCTCTCCCTAGGTTAATCTCCCTTTCCACATAGCCCAAAGTTATCCCTCCCTCAGCTCAGGGAGGTTTAAATTTGCACCTACCCAGCCCTGCTGCTGTCCAAAGGCTGGACTAAGGAATATGAAATACAGAGTGATCTCAGAAAATACAGAGAAAAACAGAGTAGAGAACAACAAACAAGCTGCTGGTGCCCTTATACACAGCCAGATGATTGAGATTTGTTTAACTTAGAGGTTTGCTGCCTTCAGCATGTACTGATATGATTGCCTAAGTCCAGAGACTTCCCCAAGCCAAGGTCACATAATCAGAGACAGCTCCTGCCTCTCATTCTCTTCGTAGCTTGGAGGTTTCATGTGTTCATGAGGCTCACAAGGTCCTTGGGTGCCCACCACGCCCCAATAACCTCAATGTCTTTCCACAGGGAGCAAGTTTGGTGTGCAGGAACTGGAGATGAGCAGAGGAAAGATATTTTCATTCACATTCTCACCAAGGTAAGATTCCCCTTGGATGGCTCTGGAGCTCCAATTTGCCCTGTGGGACAGGAAGTGTACAGACACGCTTCATGCTCTTTTCAGCAGTGCAGGAGACCTTTCAAATTTGTGCTGTTGTGGGGCTCAAACCTGCAGCTCAGCTTGGCAGTGCAGAGCCAGGACAGAGGCTGGAGGCAGCACTTTTCCAGCCAATCCATTTCTCTCCCTCTGCATGGCAGTGGGGATTTTTCTTCACACCCATTTGCCTTTCCCTCCCGGTGCTCACACACCTCTCCTGCAGCAAATGACTCAGTGTGTTTACAGAGAAGGAGAGTTAATAGAAACCAGGCAGAATTCGAGCCTCTCTGGGACTGCTTTACACACTGACAAAATCATTCTTTCCTCCCACGTTAAATATTCATGACGCTCAGATTTTTAGATACAAAGGTACATTTTGTTACTAAATGTGTTGATCCAGAATAGGCTCCACAGCATGGGGAGTTTTCCACCCATTTTCAGAGGGGGAGGAAAAAGCAAAGCAGGGTGTGTGCCCCGAAAGCAATGCAGTCTGACTTCATTTCCACCATGTCTCTTTTGGGGGTTGTTCTGATTCGGGAGCAATTTTGCCAAGATATTTATGGCCCGAACTGCTATTTGTACAATGTTGTGCTTTTGTGTACACCTGAGTGTGTGTCCCTTGTACAAATAACACGTCAACATCTCCGTGCTTCCCAGCCTGTGGCTAAGCCCACGAAACAAGATGCTTTAACAAAAGCCCCATATATTACTGCCATTCTGAATATTTGTAATTTTGAGACAATATTTACATAGCCTGTTCAGACTAAGCTCCTGGGCCCGCTGACAGATCACAGGCAGCTGAAAGCACAGTGCGTGTGCTGCAGTTTAGTGCTAAGCAGGGAAAGGGGGAGAAAAGTGCCAAAAATACAGGCAAGATAAAAAAGACCAGACTTACGTATTAACAGACACATAAAGCAAACAGCAGAGAGAGAATTGGGTAGAAAATCAAATTGTACAAAGCACTTAGATGCTTCCAGGGAATTTGTACCAGAGAGGTGTTTGGAGCTTCCAGAGAGGTGTTTGGAAGTGGGGCATCATCTGTGCCCACCTCTGCACCTTTTTATTGAAAGCTGAAAGCAAGATTTGTCCAAGAACTCAACTCCAGATTTGAGGTAAGATAAATTTTCCCCTTATGAAAATATCACTAAAGGTAGAAAACCCCAAACAACCAAAAAACCAAAGCAGAAATTTTGTCTTCTGTTATTTTCTGCTGAATTTGTTCTTGTTCACAAGCACAGCAATGTTACAGGTTTACTTTGGTTTCATTCTGTGGAATTGATCTTTGAGTACACAGGGAACAAATTGAGATATTGCAAAAACCTGGAAAATTATGTCCATAGTTCCCTTTTGCTTTTTAAAGGAGAAGGCTCTGTGGGGATGCAGCTGTGGCTTGGGGAAGCTGGCAGAGGTGTGTGCTACATGCCAGATCCTGTCCCCAAACCTGTGAAGAGGAGCTGGTTCCTGTGCCTGGGGTGGCAATGCCCAGATCCACCTTGTTCTCTCTTCCTCCTGAGATATTAAATAACTCTCACTAATTGCCCTTTCCCTTGAGCATGTTCAGCATCTGAATACTGAGCCATTCATGCAAGGACTTGGACCAGAGGCGCCTCCTCAGCCACCCAGAGCCTTCCCCTAAATATCCCTTTTTCACAGGATTTGTCCCCTCCTTTTGTGCCAACTTAAAGTTTTGTGGCCTTATTTCGGTGGTGTCTGACGTATATAGTGCACATTTAGTATATGGAGCCAGGAATTAGGATGTGACTTTGGGAAACAGAAACGATGAGTGAATGGATGTCAGCCTGAACACCTTCAGAACCACCTAACCAGGAACTGGGGCTGAGCAAAACATTTAAACCAGGCTGGGGGCAGAGTCTCAAATTATCTGCTGTCCATTGGGGAAGATCCACCAAGCTGCAGTGCCAGATCAGCTGAGTGTAAAAGGTCCTCATGGTCCACACCACAGAAACCACAATCAAATTAGCACTAATTGGAAATTGCAGCTGAGAGACCAAAGACTGAATGGGCCATGAAGACTCAACTCCACATTCTCCTCAGGGTTCTCAAATCAGCACTAAAATCACTTGCGTTAAAAAAAGAATAACTATTATTTTGCAAGTTCTTAGATATTTTTAAATGTAGTTCAGTCACATCACACTCCCATGCAGGAGCAGTGTTTCATCAACATTGTGCATTTGCAGAGTGGTGGAAAGCACTGTTTTGAAGTCTTCTTGTAGCAAATGCTGCACAAACTCAGGATTTCTTTCAAAATCACCTCACAGCCCACAGGCACCGCTGGCTGTACTTCACACTAACAATAGGTGTTTTATGGCTTCCATCAAATGTGCTTTAAAGGACAATATCCCCACCATGTGAGGCTACAAAAAGAGTTCCCCAGCAGCTGCCTGGCTCCCTCTTCATAGTCCCCAGGCTTATAAAAGGAGGGTATGACCCCTGTGAAAGGAAGACAAAAGACTTCTGCGGACACATGGGTTTGATTTGAGCTGAATTCTTGCTCAATAGAGTCCCCACCAGTTTACTGGGTTGTTTATTGTCTGTAAACCATCACCCTGTGTTTGAGACACACCTTTCCGGAGACTTTGAGTCTCACTGTGAATTCCATCTCCACACACCCTTGCTGAAAGCCTCGCTGAGCATTTCCTTTCAGCAGGCTGCCATTGCTGGCAAAAAAGGTGAATCTAATGTCTACTTCGATTTCCTCTGGCTTTCTCCTCCAACCCTGCCCTCTCTGTGTGCCTCTTTCTGAGACAGCAAGGAGGTTGGGCATCTGCCAGTCTGGATTGGTCCCTGTGACTGTGCTCCCATACCAAAATCTACAGCATCCCTTCCTTCACATTTCAGATCTGCCCTGTAGGAGGCTGAATCCCCTCTAACATGCACAGCTTCCATGGCCCTCATCCCAGACTATGTTGTCAACCCTCTCCCTAATGCCAACTCCTCTCCAATCTTGGGAGAGGTTTCCAGTCCTGTTTCCTTTCTTCATTGCCATGATAAAAGTTTGGTTTTGCAGTAGCACCACACTCATGCTTCTTCTGAATACTCTGCTGGCATTCCCTTGTCTTGGGAACTGCCTGATATACTCATACCAGAGCTGCTGAGCTGCAAGTTACTCCCATGAACATCATTGATGGGTCCATTTCCAGAGGGAAAAGCAGTGGATCTATCCTAACCTACAGAGAGAGCAATGAAACTGGCTCCTGGATGAGGGAGCTTTCACTGTAAGTGGGAGTAGAGACAAAACGAACTCATTACTGCTTTCACCCAGTGCCAGGCATTAGAAGAATTTAACTGGTTTAGTGCAATTGGCCTTTTTTCGTTATGTATTCGGGCTTCATGATGGACGAGTCGTTAAAAAATAAATACAGAAGTAATGATGGTAGCAATCACAGAAAGCAATTCTCAGATATAATAAAGAGTCTCCTGGATGTGTACAGCCTGTGCTCCACTATTGATTTCTTCCTTTTTTATTGCACTTCACTCCTCTCCGTTCACCCAAGCCCCAGCCCTCGCGCTGCACAGCCTGCCAGCCAACCACAGCCATGAATTATTAACGCCAAGGAGCCCTTTAATTGGATGAGCTGCAATTAATAATTCATTGGAGGTGCTTGCAGAGAGAGGGAGGGAGGGAGAGCAGGCGAGGTGCTGATGCTGAGAATTGGGCCCACACTATGGGAGCAAGTGGGAATTTGAGATGTTCCAGCTGGAGCCCCGGAGGATTGCTGTGTGCCTGGCTACAAGAGGAGTGAGGCACGGTGAGGAGAGACCTGCCCAGAGAGTGAGAGATGCTTTTGGAAGTGTGACCTACCCCTTGCAGGCTGTGCTCCCAGCACACTGGACCCATGGCACTGTGCCTGGAGCTGGCAACATGAGGAGCACGCAGCAGGGCACGGAGCTCAGCTCCAGCCCATCTCACACCTGTGCCTCCAGTGCTCTCTGCAGCAGCCCCAGAATCCCATCCCAGTTGTGATTTCCCTCCCTGAAAATAACCCAGAGGCAGAGCGGGGTGGGCAAGTGGGAGTAAAGCTGCTCTGCTGATTGTACCAACAGTCCCCCTGCTTTCAGGGCTCCAGAACCAAATTAATATCCTCAGCCACACACAGCCTTGCTGGCTTCCAGCTGACAGGCAAGGCCACAGACCATTAATGTTAATTAATATTTACATTACGGTTGTGCCTGGAGGGCTACATTCAGGTCTCTGTGGTGTGATGCATCCTACAAACATATTGAGGATGGGGCCCCCTCTTGTGCTGCTCAGTCCACAAACATATCCAGAGACACGTTCCTCTGCCTGGAAACAGCCTTTCCCTTTTGCTTTTCATAACCTGTGTTTTTTACGGCTTCAGTAAAGGAGCCTGGATGGCTATTAAAGAAAAAATGAAGAAAAGAAAATAGGAAAAACAAAGCAAGATTTAGTGCTTGTAGAAGTGGTAGGAACAACAATTTCATACTAATTTCTGCTGAGCCTCAAATGTATGGATAAAGGAGGCAAAAAAGTCCTGGCATGCAAAGACCACTAAAGTATTTGAGACTTGGACAAGATATTGGGTCCTTCAGCCTGATTCCTTCCTCAGCATCCATTACCAAATTTCCAGGGATGGTCCCTGTTCTGACCCAAGGAGCAGAAGGTGTGTGACTGAAGCCTGTCTTCCAGAAGCTCCTCCCATGCCTTCATGATTTCACTCTGTCAGAAGAATGGCAAACCTGCTTCCCCATATCTGGAGAGTGAGACTCTCTGCCCTCTGGGACTCATCAAGAGGCTGAAGAGGACCCATGGAATCACAGATCCATAGGATATCTGAAGTTGGAAGTGGCTCAGCACACACAGGAATTTACCCCAGATTCCCCATGTTGCTGAAGTCATGGGGATAACCACAGCAAACAGTGACCATTCCACTTCTGCACCAGTTCTGCTCAGCACACAGTGCTGTGCTTTTCCTTCAGAAAAAAAGGCAAAGCTGGTTTGTGGTGTTGATTTTCTCTCCAGGAATCAGCTTGGGACTTCTTTCCTCAGCCTTGGCCACATCACTATTGCTTGATCCAATTTGTGCATCTTCCCCACACTCTCCTGTGCCTTTAATTAACCTATATTGTACCTCCAAGCTCAGGCTTGAAGCCAGAGTAATAAATGATTTGCATAGTCTTGTGAGTACGGATATGCTCTAAATCTCAAACCTTCCACTCCTGGCTCCCTCTGAAATAGAGGCAAGCATAGCAACATCTGCATTCCAGCTGAGCTGCTCCGTGAGCAAGTTGGGAAGGTGGGGCCAGGCTTTCACCTCTTCCATCTGCTGTGGGGATGTAACGAGGCTTTGATTCACCGAGGGGCTCATTCTTCAATGAAAAATAACTGGGAGTTTGTGCATCTGCCAGGAGCCTTAAAGATAAACAGGGACTTAAATTCTTTCCTGAACCCAAATGTAAACAAATCCATGAGCCTGCCAGGCTGTAAGGATCAAGCCTGGCACAGAGTTCTTATCTGTCCCAAAGGGGCTAAGTAATAACACAGCTTTTAGTTTGTAAGCTGACCCCAAGGGCAGACCAGCCTGGATTCCGTGAATATGAGCACGAGAAACACCTTGTTCTTCATTGCCTCTGATTTTCCTATTCCTTCCAGGATCAAAGATATTTTCATTTTAATTCTTTTAGAATTACTGACCAAAAAGCTGAACAATTTAGCCAGAAGAGACACACAATCTATAAAATTTCCCAGTTCCATGATTTTTTGGATATTTAATACAACAAACTCTACTGTGTAGAAACCTGAAGACTGGAGGAAGAGGCTGAGAATTAGGAATTTGAGACTGATTTTTTTTTTTAATTGAAAGAATTTAATCTCCTCCTGTCTCAGTTTCCCCAGTTGTCCAAGTGCCATCAGAAAGTCAGGACACATCCTCAGAGTGGGAGTTTGAGTCTTAATGAAGAGGTTCCAGGCAGTGCAAATGAGAGCTGCTGCATGGCCACTCAGAGCATTAATGTTATTATAGGAGTTCCGTGGGGACCCATTCAGGATGGAGAATCATCTTAAAGGGAGATGTGGAGTCTCTCTGTTCTGCAGGTTAACAGCTGACCTTTCAGTGCTCCATCTGTACAGTGTGATCCAGTGCAAACGTTTTGATCATTTAATATGGTAAACATAGAAAGAATTTGGAAAAAAATTATGTTCTTTTAGCTGCAACCCAACATTTATTTGCTCTGTTTGGCAAACTCCTATTCCTTTTTGTGGTAAGCAGCCTTAGGCTATGCAAGGCTGGGTTAAGGATTCCCCTGTGCTAAAAGTGTGGCTGCACTTTTTCCAGTGTAAAAACTAATTTAAAAGTCCTTGCCTCTAGCTGCCCTTGGGTTGCACCTCCTCACCTGTGTCTCTGTCAGGAGGTTGTGCTGCAAACCATCTCACAGAAATGATCCGTGTTTAAAACCCACAAACACCTGCCCCTCACATCCTGCTTGACCATTTCAGGAGAGGATCCTCTTAAAAATGCCACTGCCAGTGCACAGCATGGGTCTAAACCTCGTCACACCCTGCACCAGCTTGGAGTCCTGCTCACCTCTTGCTCTGCTCCTGGTAGAGAAATTTGCTCAGACAAAGCAGATCGTGGTGTGTTTGTGTGCAGGAGAGCAGCACATCTCCAGAGGTGAGTCACAGGCAGCTCATGGAAAAAGATGATCCTGGGGGCATCTGCAAAGAAGGAGCAGGAGGTGAGTGCCCCAGGAATGCCTCTGCTCTGTGGGGTGACTTGTTATCTATTACACAGGCTGCTTCCACGGACATTTTCCCCATCCCTATAAATTGTTAATGTTACTCAATAGCTGATGGCTATGAGGGAGGCACTGGGAGATAAAAGTTGGAGTTTTGCTCTGGGTGGCAGTGCACAGGACCTATTCCTGATACCCAGAGATAAGAGCTATTCTGAATGGGCCCAGCAGGGCTGACCCTGGACAGAGTGGGGCACTGGCTCTGGGGCAGCTGCCAGCCTAAGGCAGGGGAGCAGCTCCAGGCTGTAGAACAGACCTCATCACTCATGTTTTGCTTAGGGATGGGATCCCCAGTGCCATCCAAAGAAGATCTGTCCTTGAGACAAACCTGTCATCCCTGAATTGCAGGTTCAAGGAGACAGCCCTAGAGCACAGCCTTGCACAAGACCACATTTTTGGTAAACAGACCAAACTCTGAGCTCAGGCTGCCCTTAAATAACACCAGTTCTTGCAGCAGATGATTGTAGAATCTGCTTCTGGGTTCTCCTCTCTCTGGGGCACTAGTCCTTGGCACCAGGTGCTGTTGAGGTAGATTGATGGATGATCACCTTGTCCTCAAAGTGGCTGATCTCTGTCCTCCACAAATACTTGAGATGAATCAGCCAGTGCCAAAGAGGGTGGTGCTCACTCCCACGAACCTCTTCTCACTGGTAATGCCCACAGCACATCTGTCCTCCATTGGTACAAGAGCTAAGTGGGGCATGAAGAAAGCTGCAGCAATTAGCAGAGAGGGAAAGAGAGAAAAACATTCCAGAAAGATCCCTTTCCCTCTCAGAAACTGCAGACACCAGCAGAGAAATGGGAGAGGTCTCCCACCCGCTTGTAAAGCACAGCAGGGAACAGTCTGCAGATGACACCATGGTCCCCTAAGAAGCTTTCACTGAGCTATGACAAGAGCAACAAATCCTCAAGGAAAACCATTTGTGTCAATTCTGGTCTAGATGTCCCACTATCTGAGGTCCAGCTAGCTTGGTTCTCATCCTGGGAGACCACTTGCAAAGGGAAGTGATGTAGTCCCAGAACACTCCCTGGAAAAGGGGCATGGATTGCACATACACATGCAAATGAGGAAGAAGTTTCAGCAGCACATCGTAATTCTGAATAGGGAAAAGAAAAGAAAAAAAAAAAAGAGAATTCTATCCAGTGAGGCTTCTGCAGTAGAAACAGAGTTCATTTCTCTCCAGCTCTAGGGAGTGAAATGTATTCAGCTCACACAGGCCACTTCAGCATCTTTTTTTGTTTTTTATCTTTCCGACGTAGAAGAACAAATTTAACAATGAGATTCTGTTTCTGTTTCCTACATGTGGAATAATTAAATTTGCATCCCACTCTGTAGTTGGATCTGCTGTTTGAAGAGGAATGTATCAATTGGACATGAGCCCAATGTGTTCTGCTCTGCAAATAAGGCAGTTTGCAAAAATACAAGGCATAATCTCACACCCAGGCAATAATCACAGGAAAATCATCCCTCACTGACAGCTCTCTTCAGGGCTTGATTCATATTCTTGCTGGAGAAAGAGCAGGAGGGAGGGGGTGTAAGGGGAGCAGACTTTTGGCATCTCCTTGTGACAACCTTCATCAGAAGCCGGGTTCTGGTAAGGGCTGGGATGTTGCTGTGCACTCACTGGTGGCAGAGCTCTCTGATTTTCTGCAGGAGGTTTCACAACCAGGAATTGTACATCTGCTGACTTCAGACCTTTCCAAAGCCCACTGCCACCACGGGAAACATTCCTGATGGCTTTGATCAGTCTGTGTGAGGCCAGTGGAGAGTGATTTTCAGTGAAACCTCAGATCTTGTTCTCAGGTGTTTTGTTACCTGGAACAGAGCTGGGTGCTCAGCACTCCACATGATCAATCCTTCAGAAAAATCCATCCTTCCAGCTCTGCTTGGCTGGATGCAAATCCCTCACCCTCCTGACCATCAAGCCTGCTCAGATAACTTTCAATAAACAACCTCTCCCCCTCCCTGCCTTCCTTGCCCACAAACAGTGAAATTAATTTGCTTTCTCCACATTTGCCATCTCCACTTCAGTATTGCCTGTCTGTGACATTTCCTGCAACCATTTTCAGGAACTGCTGCCCCTTTTGAATCCCATCCACTGTTCTTGTGTCCAGAATGACGAAAAGAAAACGTGCCAGGCAGAAGGAGCAGAAGACTCAAACTGTTGAAAAATTTTTGGATCTGGCATGGCAGGAAATGAATAGAAGTTTAATTTAATCAATCAGAGAGTCCAACTGCACCTGGCCCAGTTAATATAAAACTCTTCAGATTAAATACCTTGTTCTAAGTGGAAATTAATTGAGTTTGTCAAATGGTTCCTACTGCATTAAACACACTCTAGGTTAGGAAAACAGCAGAAATAATTTTTTTTTTTACAGTTGAAAGGCTGTCAGTGGAGCTAGCTGAAGTTTTGGATTTTCCTCTTTCCAATGCTCCTTCCACAGAAGCCTCATTTTGCAAGGTGTCTCACTGCTTTGATCTGGCTGTCCCAGGGGGTCTCAGACACCCACCATGGTCTCCTGTGTGGGTGAACATGAACTCTGCAGGGGCTCTGGACACACAAAGTCAGTGAAAAGATGATTTTTTTACTCCTGAGTTGGAGTTCTCTGTCTTATGTTCCCTCCCTCTTGTGCTCTTGCACTCTTCCTTCTCCCACCCTCCTCCCTTCTTCCCCCCTTTCCTTTCCATACCTGAGCTGAATCTAATGAAGATGCATAAAAAATGTTTCCATTCTGTGAAATGCAATCCATCAACACACACTTCATATATATTGTGCAGAAATGAATCCATTTCAGCCAGGAAGGAGGATAAATCAATTTAAGTGGAAGACTTTTGACAGTTTAATTCAAATTAAGTCCACTTTGTTCAATTAGAAGGTAGCTGGAGGGGTGGTGGCAGGAAACAAACAGGATTGCTAGAACAAAAACTGCATTTTTTCTCAGGCTGAAGCCACCTGTGGATCATTTTTCTTAGAGGAGGGACACAATGATACCAATTAGCGCACAATCAGTGACCAGAAAACTACTTGTTTTTAAAAGCAAATCCATATTTTGCACAGCATTCCTGCCTCCCTTTTATGAGCTGCAACAGCGCTGGGAATATTTTAAGAGGAAGGGTGAGGAGGAGGTGGAAGAGGTGGCCAAGGTCTTTCTTTCTGCATTCAGGGCTGATGTTTGCTGCCTTTGGAGTGCTGCTGTGGGCGTGCAGCACCTTGGAACAACCACAGAGCTCTGAGAAGCCCCATCCCGTGTCAGACCACACCGTGTGTCTGGGAGACACACTCCCATGGGTCAGACTTCATCCAGCTTTGGTTTGGCTCACAGGCAGAGCTGGTACAGACAACTGTGAGTGCCAGGTTGGTTGCCCACGCGTTTCCCCCCTGCAGTGCCGCAGACAGTGTGGAAGCACAGTTTGTTTGGATATTCCGGCTGTTCTCTGGCATTTTCCTGCAAAACACCAACTTCGTGCACACGGAGGAGATGATTGCTGACAGCTCAGATCTAGGAGCTGAGGCTGCTGAAATGTGGACATACAGCTAATGGGATTAAATTCAGCCCAGGTACCTCCTCTGTTCTGTGAAACTTGGTGAATCAATTCAGAACTCCCAGTGATCTGGGTTAAGAAAGATGTCGACTCCCAGATGTTTTAACACCTGAGAAAGCTGTGTTTTAGTGATTATTGAGCAATACATTTAAAAAGTGAATGACAGACCTGGAAAGCAGCATCTGCTTTTTCACTTTCTAACATATTTTCTCAGCCAAACCGAGGTTTCCAAGTTCACAGTGCGAAATGTAACTGAATTTCATCCAAGTCTGCAGACTCACTAATGCTTTCTACATTCACACTGGCAAAGAACTCCCAATTCTTTTTTTCTTTCCCCAACAGTTTTGCAAAACTGAGTCCTTGTCCCTGACAGATGGAAAAACAAAGACTTTTGCAATTAGCAGGATAATGTAATTCATGGGATTTGGGTGAGGTTTTTCTTCTACTTTCTTAGAGCAGCAGAGAAAATACACTTTTTTATTTTCCTTCTGACAGAGGTCTTAAAAAAAGGGGAATCCTTTGAGCAGGTTGGAGAAGTCAAGCCCAGAAAGAAGAGCCAGTACGGGACAAAAATGACCAGATTGTTTTAATGAGCAATTCAGTGGATGCATCAGCTACAAGTGATACAGTGGAAATTTCCTTTCTGGTGGAAATTTCCTTCCTCTCACTGGTACCTGACTAATCCAGGCCTCAAAATGTGAAGTTTTTCACTTAGGCTTTTATAAGAACAACAGAAGGTATGTGTGGAGGCAAATATTTTAGTTCAAAATCACTACCACAGCAAGATGTTTTCCCTGGGCAGTGCCTGCCTGGTGAAACTCAGGAGTCTAACAAAGCCCATCGGTGCCTCTGAGTGCTGGATGGCAATTTTCTAAAAGCTGCTTCTGCCAGCTGCCAGGGGAATAAGAGCAGGAGAACACAAGAGGATGTCCAAAATATTTGCAATTAAGCATTTTTCCCCACTTATTACCTTCCCCCCCAAATTAGGTTGTTTGCAAAAGAGACCTTGTGGAAGACTGGAATTATTTTTTATTTTTCTTGTCTGTATACGTGGGGAGGGGAAATCAGTGATCAAAGCAAGGTAATTTAAACCATTCCACAGAAAGGAAAATGACTAAACAAGTGAGTTCTTGCTAAAGAACTGCTTTAAGACAAGAAAATGTATTGTCACATGGAAAATTGGCTTGGTGGAGGGTAGTCAGGAAGAATGGCTGAGAGTGTGGATAGGAGAGCAACGTGAAAAAGAACAGAGAGGCTTCTGGCAGAGGGGCAAAGCCTTTCTTTCACCATACTCATGTTTTTCATGCCCTTTCAGCCCTGCTCTGGCAGGCCAGGGTGGCTGGGAGGCGCTGAGACCCTGCTGGAGCAGTTCCACATCAGAGGGCTCCATGTCTCGGCCCCTTGGAGAGGAGCCAGGCTGGAGGCTCCGGCTTTGCTCCCAAAGCTCGGCAGCACGTTCCCAGCCTGGGTTTGCTGTACTTCTTTCAAATGGATTTATGGCCCTATAAATGGTGAATCACTGTGTACAATAAAGAGCAGAGCAGATTTGAGTGGTATCGAATTTAATAATTACTTGAGTAACTCAATCATTTTCAGATATGTGGTTTCAGTGTCTGCAGACCTTGAAGACCTGCTCAGAGCATTTGACAGGCAAGACAGCACTTTTTAGTGCTCTGTTGCCAACCCAGCTCTTCACAGACCTTGCACACACCTCATCCATGTCTCAAAACTTCAGAAAGATTGTGGAGGGTTTGTCTGAGCCTGGACTTGGAGAAGGATGTGCAGAGGACTTGTACCTGCACTTCCCCTGTTTGAGGGCTGCTCCTCAGGCAGCTCCTCAGTTATGAAAAATGTCTGCCTCTGTACTCTGATAAATGATTAATTTAAACACTCCAGCTGGAGATGTTTAAAACCAAGCAGCCTAGCTCCCAGAATTCTTGAGGTCTGCAGTCTGTCTTGATGGGCACTGAAAACAGGCCCCCTTTAGTTTGTATTCCTACAACAGATTTTAACAAGGCTGAGCTGAGCCTTGTTAAAGCTGAGCCTGTGGACCCACAGCCCTTGCAAATGCAGAGCAAGACTCAAGGGTTATTTTTCCCCATCTCCAAGATGAAAACCAGTCAGATCCCAGTGGAGCACCCTCACTGCTGCAGGTGGGTCCTTTCGCTCACTGGCAAAGTCTCAACTCTGCAGCACAGCTGAATGCAGGTGGAGCAAGTGAAGTAGAAGATGAGACCCTAAACACAGTTTTTTCTGAAGTCTTCCTGCCTCAGAATAAAATGGAAGAATGTGAGGATTCTGTAAATCAAATTGTTTCCACAACACCAAGGGAGCAGTGTCCTGCTCATGGCTCTGGGCTTTAGGGAACACAACTGCCACATCTCCAACCTAAGGACAGAAAAGGCTCCTGAGAAGTCACTGTAAAACCTCTGTTCTCAGTGCCTGGGACAAGTGACAGCTCCCACGTGAGGCAGCCCCAGCACCTGTGTGACAACACCCTCACACCTGCACCAGAACGTGCAAATTCCAGTTTCTCATCATGGGACTGCCGAAATTTGCTCTGTCTTGAAATTCATCATGCAAGATATTTGCTTTAGGATGAGGCTGGGGACTTGGTTACCCACAGCCATTTGCAGCCTGCCCAGGGGCATTGCCTGATAAGGACAATTTCCCCTTTGAAGGCTCACTTTGGCAGTGTAGAATTCACACCTGCACTGGGGACTCTGCAGCTGAATGATGGTTATTTAAATACTCATTTTTTTCCCTTAATACACTGACAGGGGTTAAAAGTGAGTCACTGGAAACAAATGGGCCTCCATTCTTTTCTAGCAGCAGGTTAAACCCCAGATTTTGGTGGCATAAATATTGACTTCCAGTGGTCTAAAAGACCCTGAGTCCCTGGGCTGATTTCACACATTTCTGAGACTCAAGGAAGCAATTATAATCCTTCCCTAAATTTAGCCTTAGGTATCAAACCCTCCTGTTCCAAGCGCTTCCTCCTACAGGAAGAGAATTCTGCCAGTGTCCCTTTAACTCAACACCATAATTTTTTTAAGTTCAGACATTATTACTCTATATTATATAGTGCACACTAGTATTTTAGGTGAATAAATTTCAAAGGAGCATTTTTTCTTCTGGAAAATGCTGTTTTCTGTATTTATCCATGTGGTCTGTTGAGTTCCAGAGTGTGATAAATGACCAAGTGGCTCTTATCTGTACCCAGATATTTTTGTTGGAAGAGTGAACTGTGTGATAGTAGGATCTGGTATCTCTTGTGAATACAATCAGAGAATGCTGTTTTATATCCTTGTGTTAAATCTCTGATCTTTAGTAACCATAAATTTTAATAAAAATAAAATCAAAAGGAAAATAACCACGGCCTACTATATGTACATGATTTGTTTAACTAATAAATCAGGAATTATTTTATTTTTTTTAGCACAAAGACTTGGATTCCCTGCTAGAAAGCACAAGCACAACTTAAAACATTTGAGTCATCACATTGCAAGGCATTGGAAAAACTCACAAAGTCCTTCTGCTATGAACTCCTATGAAACTCAAGGACATTGGGAGCTGCCCATTTCTTTTGGCACACTCACATAGAATTTGGGACAGATTATGTGCCCATAAGGAGGGGATTAGCAAACAAATGGTGATATTAGCACCAAAGGAGAATTTTGGATGGTCAGAGCTCGTGCAGGTGTCAGTTAATAGTGGCTGAGGTAGCTGGGGGTGTTTAGGCTCAGGGGATACCTTCTTGCTCTCTACTCCCTGACAGGAGGCTGTAGCAAGGTGGGGTCAAGGCTCTTCTCCCAGGTAAAAGCTATAGGACAGGAGGAAATGGCCCCCAGTTGCACCAGGGGAGGTTTAGCCTGGGTATTAGGAAAAATTTCATCACAGAAGTGGTGGTCAGGCGTCGGAAGAGGCTGCCCAGGGAAGCAGTGGAGCCTCCATCCCTGGAGGGATTTAAAAGACCTGTGGGTATGGCACTGGGGGACATGGGTTAGTGGTGAACATTGAGTTGGACCCCACGATCACGAGGGCTTTGCCAACCTTTCTGACCCCACGATTGGTGCAGCAGTGGTGTGTTGGGGGAGCTGTGGATGGAGTCCGAGGGCTCACTCTGCCCAGTGAAAACATACTGAAGTCAGCTTTGCATCCCATTAGGGATCGATTGGTTTGCAAAGAATACTACCTGAGCGTACAGGATAAATCAAGGTAAGCATGAGGGTTATCAGTGCTTGCACTGAGCTGTTTCACCTTGTCAAATACACATTTGACACCTGCAGGGCAAGGCTTGGTGGGAGGTGGTGATGGTGGAGGTGGAGAGAGGGCTTTCCACAGGGAATATTTTTCACAGTGTAAGGACTTTGGAGAAAATTAATGTGAAACATTAAAAATGCTCCTTTTTAAAAGGGAATCCATTTTTTAAGCACGATGAGACACTTCAGGTGGTGTGGTAGTGGTGAGTAATGCACACTGGAGTTATTTAACTTCATCTCATGCCTCACTATTCCCCAGGGGCACCCATTAATCAGCGTTACCAGGCAGTTTGTCATGTCCTTTTGCTTAAATAATATCCATACCAAACTACAAGCAATGCGTGCACCTGGAAATCAGCAGGGGACCTGCCTGTGTCAGGACAGAAGGATCTGTTCTGGAGGACACAGGAAAGCTGAAGGACTCCAACTGTCTTCCATGGGCTTTGAATGGTCCTGTAGGAGATTGTTTGAGTTAGAATGTGTGTCACAATGGGAAAATGAAGCAGCCACCACTGCTGAACCAGGAGCAGTCTGATAAATAAAGCTAGCAATACGTCCACAGAAAGATGTGGCCACAGACTGCAGACACCACACCACCCCTGGGTATCATTTCTCCATTTCCCTGCCAGATGAGAAGGGATTTCACATGTGTTTGGGTGTGTAATTACAGTTCATGTGCGACAACAGCAATATGTTCTCCTTTCCTGCCAAAACTGGGCAAAAACTGCCAGGAGGACGCCACTTGGACAGATAATTCATGGTGGCTTTTGGTCCTTGTGGCTCAGACCTACCAGCAAGGGTGCTGACTTGAGAGGAGAGAGTTTGGGAGTGAGATGTGTGCCTGCTGCGAGCCTGACTCCTGCAGCAAAAATCTTGGTGGGATTTAAAATACATGTGCATGTGGTGCTTAGGAACAGAGCTTGGCAGTGCTGGGTTAACAGATTCAATGATCTTAAAGGTCTTTTGCAACCTAAACTATTCCATGAGCCTTTGATCCACCAGAAACTGAAAAAGCCTCTCTGACTTTATTCATAAACTCATACACTACCAGAACTAACACATTTTACCCACAATCTGCTCATAAAGATTGGCCACCATCACCCCTTGAGGATGGTGTGAGGACTTTCTGTGCCTAAGGATCTGAGGGGAAATTTCTCCTCTCTGTACACAACCCCACAGCCTGGCTACTCCAGGGAGCCCAGCTTCTGAAAGCAAAGCCTGGCAGATCTTTACCCAGCTTCCTCTCTTGTTTGTCAGATATGTGTTTAAACTGGATATCTGAAGGTTAAATCACTGCAAGCCCTCATCAAACCAGTAAATCACCTAATTCCCCACCTCCCCCAGCCAAACGTTTTCTCTAACTTGTTAAGCAAAATACAGACAGCATGGCCTGCCATTCCTGCAGAACTCACAGCCTTCCAACACCTGAAATTACTGGCAGACCTGTCAAAAATGACCTTCTTTCAACAACATCTCTCTCTTTTTTTATTCTCCCCACCTCCAGGTAGGAGGTGGGGGAGGCTGGAAAACTGTAAAGATCAAGCCACAGCGGCATGTGGTACCTAATTAAACAAGTGTAAGAAAGCAGAGAAAGGTCAGCTTGTCAAAAATCATTGCTGTGTCTTTACCAGATTGTATTTAGAGACTGATAGCAGCAAAGAAAATAACTCAATAAAGTGAATGAGGCTGGAATAACAAACTGACTCCAGGGACAAGCCAGTTTTGAAATGCAAAAGGATAAAGCTGCAAGATTTATGTATATATATATATATATATATTTATGCATCTGTATGTGTATATAGGCACACACAGACACAAATCGAAGAGAAACAAGTGCTGGGAATGAAAGGAAAAGTATCTGCAAAGAGTAAACAGATGACAACATGGAGAAGAAGGTGGGACAGAAGAAGTTCAAACAGGAAATCTGGCAAGAATTAGAGGCTGAAAATACACAGGCAAAAGCAGGTAATTTGGGAAGCAGTTCCCCCCTGTGAGGGTGGGCAGGCCCTGGCACAGGGTGCCCAGAGCAGCTGTGGCTGCCCCTGGATCCCTGGCAGTGCCCAAGGCCAGGCTGGACAGGGCTTGGACCAAGCTGGGATAGCAGAAGTTTTCCCTGCCTATGGCAGGGGTGGCACTGGATGGGCTTTAAGGTCCCTTCCCACCCAAACCAGTTAGTGATTCTATGATGATAAAAGGAGAATAAAATAAGTAAATAAATTAAGGAGTGTATAGGAAGGGGAAAAATATAAGAAAGCAGAAAATACAGTCACAGATTCAGAAGAGGAGGCTGACTTTATGAGGGCAGAGAGAGAATTCAGACTGGGAGTGTCAGTGCTCCAAGGACTGGCTGTGCTTTGAGAGTGCTGGGGAAATCTTGGGGTAACCAGCCCATGCAGACAGATGTCTTTCCACCAATTCTCCCTTTCCTTCCATCTTCCCACTGTCGCTTTCTTATCCAACCACCCAAGCTGAGCTGTGCTGGTGTGGGCCTGGGTCTCAGTGACCATCCTGACACGTGGCCTTTGACCTGATGGTCAGTCAGTGCCACCATTTGGGAACTGCTCACAGAGGAGACTCTTAGGAGGGGAAAAAGGAGAAAGGGAAGAAAATTGTTTCCATGTGGAGGAGGAAAACAAAGCAAACCAAATCTCGCCCTACTGTGTTACTTGGTGATGGGGTTTCACAGGAGCCTGAACAAGGTAAGGAGATCAGGAAGGTTTGAGTGCTCTCTGTTATTAAACATCTCTTCATTTTTTCTGTCTGGGCTGGGATGGCCTCCAAACTGCTCCTGCTGGTTATATCTGCCTTCCTCTGACACCATTAAATGTTTTATAAAGCCTGCTCTGCCAGTATCTGTACTGGAAGAAGCTGCACAGGGTTTAAGGGGAGAAGGAGATTTTTTCCCCTTTGACAGAAGAGAATTTTTCCTCTTCTATTCCCCCACAAACAACTTGGAAAAAGACACAAATGGTGCATTGCATTTAACAAACTGACAATGCATTTAAATAGTGTACCACTGCAAGTATAATTGCAATTTGTTGTAATTTCTCCTCCAAATTCCACCCTGACACAGTTGATTTATTTTGCAAATCAGTGCATCTGGAGCGTGTGCTGTGTCACATTATGGGCCTTTGATACAGAACCTTTGTTTTATAACAGGGAAAATAATTAGCTTTCGGACAAGCTTGAGCTGTGATGTCAGAAGCTATCCATGGCTGGTGAAAGAAGTTATTAGTGCTGAGCTGATGAAGGCTGCCTGGAAAAGCTCTGCCTCTTTACTAATTTGTCTCTTTGGGATTTTAGCAAAATTTAAAAAAAAATGAGGTACGTGTAAAAAAATGCATTTATTTATGTATTTAAAAGATCTATATTTGTATAGCATAACTGCTAGTAACACTGTTGCTGCTGAGACCTACAGACAGCTGAGAAATAAACAAAACAAAAGACATTGCTTTGTTCCAGCAGCAGCAACACTTTCCTCCAAGCAGGGAAACATTTTGGCATTTTTTTTAATTAACTTTTTTCTCCCTCCTCCTGCCCTGCTCCTCGAAATTCACAGCGTTCGTTGGCAAGTCTGGTAATTATCAATCATTAACAGCGTCAGCTTTCCTCCAAGTGCCATCAGCGGAGCCCTCTCCCAGTGCCACACATGCCAGGGGGACAGATCCTTCCCTGGCTGTCCCTGGAGTAATTTCCCCCAGGCTGGGGCTGTTTCTCTGCTCCAAAGTGAAAACACGCCCAGGGAGAAGCTGTCCTGTCACCGCCCCTGGAACAGCAAGCCCCCAAAGTGGCTGTACTGCACCAGGGTAAATATTATGGGGAGATACAGAGTGGGATGAATTAAAAGCATCTGCCTGGATCTATGGAGGGTTTGATTTCACCCAGGAGGAATGAATGAACGCGGATCACTCCGAGCCTGGAATGTCCGAGGCGTAATCTAATTTCTCAATGTAGTCAACCAGTTGAAATGTGCAAAATACAGACTCTGCTGGGAATCTGGCTATGCTGTGTCTGATTAGCATGTGCAACTGTTCACTGGCAGGTTTTTGTGAGCATTTAGTCTCTGCTTAAAACAGAATCATCACCAGCTGGTTATTTTTTACTGTTATTAGGTTAGAAAATAGCACTGAGGTATACAACAGTAATCACAAAGCTGTGATGCCAGGGAAAAAATAATCACGTTAAATTGACCTTCATGAATAAAGAGTGAGGTTCCATTTTGCCTCATTTCTGTTCATTTTAAAACCAGCATTAGCTTTTCTGGCACATAGTTTTTCATTGTTTGCTGAGCGTGGCTCGATTAGAATGATTCACTGTCTTTAATATTAGTGATTATGGTCCATTTCAATTACACGATGTGTTGTAGTTTGTTGTATTAATCTCCTGCCATCTCTCTGCTGACTTCCTTTGAGGGAAGCAAAAGAAGACAAGGAAAGAGATGCTGAAAGCAGGAGCTGGGGAAGTGACCCCCCTTTTCCTGAATGGAATCTCAGTGGATAAGCAGTAATGCCTGTAATGTTTAAATATGGGGTTTCAAGCCCAGATGCAGTTACATGCTCCAACCCACGACTTGAGATTCTGCCTGGCGGCCACTGATCCACCCATTCCATGGATTTAAATAAAATAAAATCAGCAAGGAATGCTGCATGCTCTGAGCCTACAGATAAGGGTAGGATTTAGGAGATTTATAAAAGTGATAGATTAAGGGTTGTTTGGACAATACTCCCAGGGACAGGGTGGGATGGTTGGGGTGTCCTGGGCAGGGGCAAGAGTTGGACTCCATTATCCTGGTGGGTCCCTTCCAACTCAGGATATTCCATTCTATTCTATTCTATTCTATTCTATTCTATTCTATTCTATTCTATTCTATTCTATTCTATTCTATTCTAATGATACTAAAGGGATCATACAAGGATGAAGGATAAATTGGGCTTTCTGTGGTGCCCAACTGCACTGAGGGAAGGGACCCCCAAGCTGCTCAGTGAACCACGAGCAACCGTGGACTGCTCCAGCTCACCCCTGCCTGGCTGATCCTGGTGGCCAGACTCAGTGTTTCCTGAGATTTTGCAAACCAGAGTTGGAATGCAACAAGAATACAGCAGGGGCTTTCAAAACTGCTTTCACTTGAGTTTCAGCACAGACCTTCCAGAAATACAGTGATCTGTGAACAGTGGGTTTGGCAGAGTCACTGTTCAAGTGTTTAACAGAGAGATGGTGCAATAGGGAGAGATAGCTGCTGGAGAATCTGCAAGAGCTCAGAAGGGAAAGGTGAATAACTGACCTGTATTTTCAGGTGTTCCTCCAGGCTCTGGGAGTCACCAATCATCTAAACCTTGAAGCATGAGATATAGATCAAATTCAGAATTTCTTTCATTAAAAAGATCCAATTAACCTTCAACTATTTCACCATCCTTTATCTACAGAGGTATTTCCAGTCCAAGTCAGGACTGCGTCCTCCATCAGATTAAATCAGCAAGGCTCCACCGAAAACAGTAATCACAAAAAAAGGAATAAGAGTTTGCTTCCTTCTTTTCCAGGGTGGAATATGTTGCATTTAAAACATCATTACAGAGCACTTGTTACTCATTGAAGCATGAGAATGTGAGTGACAGGGGAAAACATGCCCTCTTCATATGGCATCCTTCTTTTCACCTTTTGGTTGGGTTGCGCTCTCTCACTTGCCAAGGAAATTGCGTGTGCGTGGAAGAAAGGAGGAAGGAATTTGACACATTTAATGGACATTTATAAGGGCTGAAAAGCATTTATTATAGTAGCAAATGAATTAACTAATTACAGGTGACCATTAAATTGCAGCTGCACTCAGAGAAGAAATCCTGTAAAATTACCTCAGTTTTATTCTACTGGTCTGCTCTCTTGACCAAACCATGTTCCCAACCCTGTTGATGTAAATCCAGAGTAATTACTCTGACTTGGTGAAATTAGTCTTCTTGTTCTTTGGGGTAATCAAGAGCCCAATCTGGCTATTTCCACGTTCCCATCCCAAATGCTCACTTCCCCAGAGAAAACAAGTGGTTGTTCTCTTAATACCACACAGCCAATGAAGCTGTGGGCAAGGAGATGAAGATAGCCTGTCTTTCTAATCAGCAATAAAGTTATCAATTATGTTCTAGCTGTAAAACTTAATTACTGAGGATTATGAAAGAGGCAGCAGAGCCCCAGCCCAATGAGCACATTCCAGATGGAGAATGCTGCACTGGACCTAAGGGGAAAAACAACGACGGTTTTAGTCTGGAAATTGCATCGAAAGACTATGTAGTAAGAGCTCATGGCATCAGGTGTCTTTGGTGTCTTTCCTCAGTTATCACAGCTCCTTACTGCAAGTGGTGATACATCATTCAGGCTGGAGCTCTAAACCAGCTACAGATTAGAAAGTGGAAACTGAAGATGCTTGGGATTTTAGGAAGTTTGGGTCTGCAACTTACACAAGTAATGCAGTGAATTTCTCTCTTATTGAAACCAAAGAACAAACTCCACACACTGACAGCTGCAGTAAGTCCACAAGCCTTTGATGTGGATTTGTGGTAGGAACCACAGACTCCTGCTTTGCTCTCATGGGTTGCAGGTGATATAAAAATCTCTTGCTGAATAAGAATCACACAGTATGGTGGCTGGAAACAAAGCAAGGGGGTTGGCACCAAGGGGAGAGATCCTCTCACAGAAGCATTTTCTCTTTGGAGCTTTGCTCCTGTTTGGAACTAGCCTGGCAAGGCCTTGCTCCTGCTGGGAGTCTCTAGGCACAGCCCTCACGATGTGAGTGTAGTTATACCACTCCTTCTCCGTTGAATACAGAACAAAATGAGGTGATAAAAATAATAATAAAAGCACATTCTAAAAAAACTTCCTAAAAATAACAAAATCTGGAAAGAACAACATGGCTAAAACATAAAGAGGAAGAGCATAGCTTTATCTGAGACAGAGTATGTGAACAGCAGGGAGGAGAGGAAAGAAAGAGTGAAATTATGAATGGGAATTAATAAATGTTGGCTTCACACAATTTCTTCAGTTCAACAGGAGAAAAAACAAACCTATGGTTCTGAGCAGAAACACTTTGTTATGGCCCATGGCCAAATCCTACCAAAGCCTATGAAGTCACTTCAGTGATGCAAATGCAATTGATGGAAAGCATTGAGAATGATTAGGAAAAGGGCCTCTGAAGTCAGCAGATCTCAGGCTTGGAGTGTCTGTCATAACACCATGAAGTTGTTTCCTTGGAGCAGGGTTGTCTATTCAGAAACAGAACTAAAGATGGGATCAGTGAGGGGAGGGAAAGACCCACCATCTCTGATGGAAATCTATTTTTATCTTTTGAAAATACCTTAATTTTCACTTATATTCCATGCCTGTAGCTAAGGGCCATTAAAACTAATAAAAGTAAATCATTTGTGACAGATCTTAAAAAACAGTTTCTGCAATGCACCACACTCTCAAACGCTCATTAGAAATAGTGGTTTTCTTTTCAGAAGAATGCTTGCTGAATGCTTAAAACATGTTGCCTCCAACTTTTGACAACTAGCACAGGCTATGAGAAGCTTTGAAGCAAATGTTTGACATAAAAAAGATGTTCTGATGCTATATCAAATAAGATTGGGGAAGAAGCATCAAAGCAGAAACATTAGGATGAAATGCAGTTGGAGGAAAGAAAATCAACATACTCATTTCTGATTTTACATTTTCTGGCATCAGTATAAACAACTGATTTGCATTTTCTGAGGACAGTACTTTCAATTCTTAACAAATTAGCAGTGAATGGAGTATCCTCCCCAAAATCCTTTCTAGCAACATAGAGCAAGGCCAGAAAAAAATCTTGGTTACACAGTGATGGTTCTCAGGAAGAAAAATTATTGACTCTGATAATGGGAAGACACCTGTTGTTCTCCTCCAGCCTCCATCTTTAAATAAAACCAAGGATATCCCTGTATAACAGAGTCTCATGGTCCCTTCTAAGCAAAATCCCTGCTGGAAAACAACAAGGTTGAAAAAACCACACCACACTGTAAATAACAAGAATGTCAAGCATCTTGGCTTAACTCCTTAGACAGTTAGTGAAATAAATGTTTCATTTGTTTTACATGGTATTTTTGTTAAATACACTTTGACGTCTCTTGTACATTGATCTAACTTGAGCAGTGTGATCTTAACCTCCAAACAGGGCTGAGGCACTGCCAGTAAACCCTGGATTTTCTGAAATACCCCTCAATCATCTCAGCAAGGCTTCACCTGCCAGTTCTGCTAAAAGGACAGCTGGAATAAGAAGCATGGAAACCTTCAGACAGGAAGGTGTAAACCCACCTAAATCACAGATGCAGTGTTCAGGCAGGTGTTTTCTGGAGAGGTGCTCCTCAGATGCTCATCCTGGCTCTGATTTGCTCAGATACAGCAACACTTGGGGATGGCTCAGGGGAATTCCAGATGGTTTTGTTTAGCCACTGTGGTAATGTTTTAAAGGAGTTTGTTTTAAAGGGTTTGAGTTGGTTCCTAAAGTCGGGATTGTGAGAAAGGGGCCATAGGGTTTTCAATGCTAAAATTACAAGAGCATAGAAGAATAGTTTTGTATAAATGCAGGGAAGAGGCTTCCACACACAGCCTGGTCAGACACCAGCTTTGCAGGTTTGCACCTGTGCAGTTGCAAACCAATCCATTTACTTTGCACGTTAAGTTCCAGGTATTCCATTACAATTATACTCTGCACAAACCCCAATAACGTCGTCAAGCATCTTAGAAGTCCTGCAATTTACGTTTCCCATCCATATTTTATTCCTCTCTTTCCTTTGGCCCACAGTCTCTCTCCATCGCTCGATCAGTTTTCATGGTCATTCAAGTCGTAGGGGTGATTTGTTCAGGTAAAATGGAAAATTGAAATGGAACGGGTGCTGGATACAACCTCATCCGCTTTTTCTATTTTGTCAAAGTGCTGTGGCTGCTCATTTTTTCATGGCCATGAGTTGAAATAAATTAAACTTCCCAGAGGCGAAACTTCTCTAAGATCAAATTGGAATATATTGATTAGGCTCTTTGAGGGCTGATGGATTGGACTCTTATGCTTTATAAACACATTTACCAACACGCTCTCAGAAAGAGTTGCTTAGCACTCGGCAAACTGATCGTGTTTATTTAAAACTGTGACAGTGGCCAACACCTGTAGCCCTCATTCTGGCCCATAAAGTCTCACTTACTGATTGATGGAGACAAGTTGAGCTGTCTGGCTGCCTGACTCCCAGGACTGGTCCCAAAGGTTGCCTGGCTGATGGAGTCCAGCATAATGCATCACTGTCAGGAAAACAACTTAGCATGTCATTGAGAAGATCTGATCAGCACGAGCCCAGGAGGGAAGATGAAAGCAGGAAACTGGAAGAATTTTTGAGTGCTGATGATGGCAAAGGAGACAGGGAGTCACAGAGCAAGAGAGTTTTGAAAGAGCATGTGTACTAATAGCTTTAGATGCATGACACTGGAGATGAATGAATGCAGTTACAGGCCAAAATGTCCAGATACAAGAGTCCCAAGAAGCAAAGCTTGGAAGTAATTCACTCGTATAAATAGCTGGGAATAAAATCACAGACTTCACACAATTAGAGAGAAATGTAGAATTGAGAGTTACATCCCATCAACTAGCTCCAAGTCAGGAGCGATGCACGATGCCGAACGACCCCAGCCTGCCTTGCATTTTCCAGCCTCAATCTGCAGTCATGATTTAGGAATTGTCTTCAGAATGAGAAATCTAAGAGAAACATAAGGTGAGGTTGGCAACGAAGGACAAAGATGGAGGTAAGAACTGTGAACTGGAACTTCACCAGATGGAGATGAGGATTTGTGGAAATTGTGTCAGGAAGTCTAACAGTCCGAGGAGAAAAATTACTTTTCTAATTTCTCATGAGAAAAAAAAAAAAAACATTTTAACACAAAAATATGATCTAGTGCTGTATCAAAAAGCAGCAGCAAGAAGAAACAAAGCTGAAGCCTCTAAATGAAAGAAGGCATCTTGGTCCCATCACTGTCTCAAGGTATCTGTAGCGTTTCCAGCCTCGGTTGCTAGTCAGCATCAAAAAGTGTGGGTGGCACTTGAGTGCTTTTCTCCCTGTCTCTCATTGAATCTGCGTGGATCAGACCATGTGGGATGCCAACCTGCTCAGGCACATCTCAGTGACATCTAACAGGCTGTTTTATGCCACAGCCCAGAGCAGCGTGGGAGAGAGCGTTAAAGGAACATAAGTCAAAGAATTTTGCCTTCAGGTTTCTGCCTGAAACAAACAACTTGACAGGGGGTGTGCTTTCCAAGAGGGAATAGGGAGCCACTCCAGGGAGATGGTGACGTATCTCATTTCCCCCAGTTCACCTGGTGTTCCAAGCAGGATTTGTGGCCTGCTTTGGAATATCTGGGCTGCAGCTAGCGTGCAGAGACACTGCACTGGATATTAGGAGAAATTTCTCTACAGTGAGGGTGGTGAGACATAGAGACGTTGTGGATGCCCCATTCCTGGAAGTGTCTGAGGCCAGGCTGGATGGAACACTGAGCAACCTGCTCTAGCAGCAGGTGTCCCTGCCCATGGCAGGGGGTTGGAACAAAACGATCTTTAAGGTCCCTTTCAACCCAAACCATTCCATGATTCTGCGATAAGTGCACATGGAGCAAGTCCCTGACGGATCAAGGCACAAGCCAGTGTAGGAGAGTTCCAGCAGGTCAGCATCTCCCACACAGCCTAACAAAGTGCTCTTTGCTGCATTATGGTCTGAAATGCTTCATTTCAGTCTAGCTTAGAATGACTCAAAGCCATATATTTTTCACCAACTGGCTTTATAGACTGCCTCCCTAAATCATACATTTTGCTCTTTAAAATCTGCACCATCTTCCTTTGAGACTATTCCCCAGGCTAACAGCTTCGGAGACAACTTCTCAGCCTAACAGACTTTGCTTTTTTATTCCTGTTAGTTGGCCTAAATTTTCCCTTCGCTTAATTCAAGCCAATTATTTCCAGTGATACCCACTGGAGCACCCTTAACATTTTCTTTTTGCTTTATGGTGTTTTAGCTCTTCAAAGGCTTGCAGACATTTGTCCTAATGGAGAGTGGATAGAGAGTTATCAGACATGTCGGGGAGGAGAGGTTGCTCTGTTCCGATTCCATTACAGCAGGAAACACGCTGGATATCAAAGGGAAATTTATGTAATGTATTCCTACATTGTTCACAATACAGCATCATGTTTTATGCAAGCAAAAGGAGCGTGAGCAGAGAGGGGAAGAAAACTCCATTTACCTGGCAGTGAAATGACAATAAAACAACAAATGGGGAAGTGGCAAAAGCTAAACCGCAGCTTTTATGGGCAGATCCCTCAGTCACCATCATGAGTGGAAGGCATGGAGACATGTGAGGGTAGTGAGGACCGAGAGAGTGATGCTGGGAGGAGAAAAGGTGGATTTGGGGGTTGGTTACACACCATTCTGTGCTGTGCCACGACCTGGCCACATACAACAAGGCAAGCACAGGGACAAAGAACAGAAGGATCCCTGGCATGACAGAGCTGGCTCAGCCCAGCTCCCATCATCACACAGCTCTCAGGAATAACCTAGGAAAGGTTTGGAATGGGCCAGATGAGGTGGAGCAGTGCATACAAATGCTGTGCCAGATGTGGCCTTTGGTCCTGACATTTCTAGTCACTTACATAAACTGGAGACAGAGTAAAATTGCAGACTGCAGACACTTTATCCTCCACCCTGTACTTGTCACCTTCCCCTAGGTCTCCTCTTACCCTGCCCAAAAATAATTTGGTCAGCAGAAGAAAATTCAGATATTTTCCTCTGAAGTTTAGAGTCCATTTTCAGCGTTCCCAAACAGCCATGCCCATGTCCAATGAAGGCAGAAATGTTTCCTCTTCAGGAAAGTGATAGCTTTGGGGGAGCCTGGTGTTCTGACTGCATCATTGATTTTCAGGTGAACTCTGATCAGTGGTGGCAATATGTGGTAACAAGATGAAGCAACAGATATGAAGATATTGAGCACAGTAGGATAAAAAGGTAATAGGAACAGTCACAGGGTGAAGCTGATTTGCTCTTTTGGGTCATCAGGTCAACTTCTGATCATTACATTTCCATCTCTAGTAGAATGAGATGTTAGTACCCTCTGCTAAAAAGCTGTTAATCTGATGTCCTAAATACTAATATTCACTTAAATCAAACCTTTATGATAAAGGGTTTTTTTTGAAGCAAGAGTTTAAAGGATTAACAAAAACCTCACAGGGGGAGAAGGTGACTCAATTTAGGGAACCTGCCAGGAGATATAATTCCTCTCCTTAATTTTTTGTTGCTGAAAGAAACACACACTCATACATACATATAAATAAGTGAACAGACTTTCAGAGACAAAAGAACATTTCCATTTTGCAGCAATGATCACAATGTAAAAAGGCTGCATCACTATGGAAACAGCCCTAAGCCTCATCATGTCTAATGGTGATTTTCCATAGAAGTCCTTGAAACATCTTTTGTTTCTTGCTTTGAAGTCAAAGGAAATGGTTGAATGCCAAGAGGAGGGCTATCAGCTCCAGATCTCCAATCAGGGGCCTGGGCTCAGCCCTGCAGGCTCGCTTGGAATAATTGCCACATGCAAGTTAGCAAGGAAGAAAGCCAGAGGAAAACAGGACCAAATATACACATGCACATCTAAACGCAGGTGGCTCACAGAGAAAAATATCCTCAACAAGTGGCAAACACACGATTTCCATTCCCCAGGCAGGGTCTTCAGCAGAGAGCTGTTATACCAACATTCAGAGCAGCTCGGTAGGGAGCAGGTCCTGGCTTTCCTGGATGAGCTCACTTTTCCCTCACAGGAACAGGGACATGGCAGGGACAAGTTGCTGTGGCAGCAGCTTTGGTGTGCCTGATTTAGGAATTAATGACCTAATCAGGAGCTCTGGAGAGGAAGGAAGGAAGGAAGGAAGGAAGGAAGGAAGGAAGGAAGGAAGGAAGGAAGGGGCTTTGCCACTTTTCTCTCTGTTTCAGGGACTCACTGAGGGTTCTCAGCAAAGGGTTCACAGCCAGTTTCAGAAGCTGATGGGGTTTGCAACTGCACCAGCAAGGCAAGCTTGCAGCTTGAGAGGGAAGCAAAAATGCTTCTAGAAATGTGGACATCATACTGCCTGCCCCAACACTTGGTGATGTCCCAGGTGCCTTTTTGTCATGGATGACAGTGGCAGAGTGGAGGAATAACAGCCAAGACCAGTGACACAAGGACAGGAGACAGTGTCTGGATCTTTTCAACCCTGGTGGCCTGAGGCAAGGACTCTCAGTCTTGGAAAAAATAAGAGTAACAGACATGAAAAGGAGAACAGTGATCCCAGAAATACTGCTTGTTCAGGGGGACAAAGACAAAACAACAGTCAGCCCCAGCTCACCCTGATGGTTTGGCCTATCTGTCCCCTTTCTCCTCTGTTCCCTTCTGCTGTATTTTCTTGCAGAAATTAATTTTTCTTCAGACATTCAAGTGCAAAGGATCTTGACCTGAGATGATTGTCACTAATAACTGCTTCTGAACCAGCCATGAGTAAAATGAGAGGGCAGTTGTCGGGGTTCAGGAGTTCTCCTTTCGTTTCTTTCTCTCAGAGAACTTTCTCCCATATGTGTTGCTAGGAGACAATAATGACCAGGTACATAGGAGAGAGAAAAGAAGTTGCCGAGCTCAGGGGAGGATGGCACTTGGCTGCACTCCTCTTACCTGAGGGTTTCTCTTGGAGGGCGAGAGATACTGTGACAACTGGGCAGGGAAAAAAGGGGCTGGGGCAGCTGCTAGCTCCTTCTTGCTCTCGGCATTCAGAGGCAAAGGAGGCTGCAGTTGCTGTGGGAAGAATTCACCAACGCTGTGCAGTTCTGTCTGTCTATCAGGAGCGGAGATCTGCTCGTGGGAGCTGCTCGTGGGACCTTATTAATGCCCTACCTCACCGAACAGGAGACCCTTCACCATCTGCTCAGGTGCCTCGGGGGAAACCCTGGGATCCCCGCAGCCCCAGCCCCTCCAAGGGAGCCACTCTCAGCCGTGTTCAGGAGCCAGGCAGCCACGGCCCAGCCCCTGCCGCTTCTCTGCCACTGCTCCGAGGTTCCTTTGCTGCACTGTAACTCGCACCCCCTGCCCTGCTGGGATGCCCTGCAGTTCCGAACGCCCTGCAGTTCCAGCTACAGCTGCTGATTTCTGATACATCTCATCTACCACTCCGGGACTTTGCTCATCCCTGCCCTCCCAGCTCGCTACTCTGACATTCCTGCCATCCAGAGGGGCACGGGTACGGGCTCCCCCTGTGAGTTCACAAAGGAAGCCTTTTCTCCACCCCTTCCTGCCATCCNAGCGCCCCCTGCAGGCGCGGGGGAACCATGGCCCCCGCCCTGCCCGGCCGGGAGCCGCCAGCGCCCCTGCCGGCCGTGAGCGGAACTGCACCGAAGGGGAAAGTGCCTGCGGCCGAGAGAGGCTGGCACTGGGTTCTGTTCTCTTTGCTGCTGCTGCCACTGTCGTTGGTTGTTTGTCTTGTTATACTTATATATATACAAGTTAGTAAGGAACTGTTATTCCTTTTCCCATATCTTTGCCTGAAAGCCCCTTAATTTCAAAATTGTAATGATTTGGAAGGAAAGGGGTCATATTTTCCATTCCAAGGAAATGGAAAATATCTGCCTTCCTTTGCAGCCAACTGTCTTCCAAACTAAGACAGATATTTTCCTCTCTTTGCTTTCTCCTGCCTGTTAAAAAAAGTTTGTTCTCTTAAAAAAAAAAATAGAGTATTCTCTACAGCCATATGAAAACCAGTAAGATCAGCCTTTCATACCTATTTTGAACTGGTGCATATATCTATAGAATGCAGGTATGCAAATGATTTGTTTTTAACATATTTATATCTTCAAATCCAAATATTCAATGTCCTTCTGTTGCTTAGAAAAGTGCAAAAGAACTTCATCCATTAGACAAATCTTAGTTACCACCTCTTGGCTCAGATCCATGAAGGCTTTGTCATTCAAAAAAAACAAGGGCTTCAAATCTCAGAGCCAGCACTTTAATGGCAACTTTTCACAGAAAGAATAATGATAATGGTAGTAATAATAATAATAGTAATAACAATGGTGGTAATAATAGTAATAATAATAATAATAATAAAATATAGTAATGAAGACAGATGGCAAGGGGCAAGCAGCAGGGATGCTCCAGACAGTTGCCAGGTTGCTTTTCTTTCAAGAAAGGAACAGATGCAAGGTGCACCCACATGAAAGTGTTTCCTGATACCATCGCTGTGCATTAGTTGAACATGAACATTCCTCACCTGTGACTCGGGGTGCAGGGAATGGGCTTCTGCCTCACATCCATCCTGGTGATACAATCTCCCATGTGCTGTTCTGAAGCCTTCAAACACTTGGCAGGCAGTCCCAGCCCTTTCACTTCACAGGGAAGTCAGACTGTTTGCCAAGAAAAGGATTCAAAACTGGATAAACATTAAACAAATGCTTCAGGGAGCTTTATTTTGTTTGTGATACACCTTTAGATTTTGCATTTGAATATTTTGTGGAGGATTAAACTTTTGATGTGCCTGCCCCTTCTTCTCCCTCGCCCTCCTCCTCTCCCAGTATGTCAGGCAATGGTTGTGAGGAAGGAAGACAGGGAAGTTACAGGCAATTTCATCCTTCGAGGACTCCCTTGGAATAGGTTTGTTGTCAGGAGTAGTTGGGTGACCTTCATTCCCAGAAGGAGGACGGCACTACCCCCAGTCCTCCTGAAACAGCCCAGACCTGTGATTTTACCATGTCATAGGAGAGGATTGAAGGATCAAAAGAAAGCTTAGCCTTCCCCTGACACATGGGCAAGGCTCGCCAGCATCCCCTTGCTCTTTCTCCAGACATTCCCATATGCAAACTGGATATTATCAGAACCACTTTTCATTCATGTCTTGCCCTACAACAGTGCTGAGCCATTGAAACAGATTTAGGGCTGAGGTGCATTATTTGAATTGTAAGATGAATCATCTGTGTCCTAATCTTCCTATTTCTCCGTTTCTTTGCCTCAGCACCAAATTTCACCCATTTGGATGGAAGGGTAGAGTAAGCACATGTATATTCCCAGCTGTTGTGTGTCAAAGCAGCAGCTGGATAGAGGAGGGATAGGAAAAGATTTGGTTGCTGAGGGATAGGAGTAATTGCTACTCTTGGCAAGCATCAGAGGCTCCTCACTGGCTGGCATACCCAAAATGCAAGTCCATAGGAAGACCAGCTTTTTAAATCCTTATTATTCAGTTGCCAAGATTTTCCTGCTTTCTAACACAGGACCTGAATTTCTGACATGGAGGTACTTTCTCTTGGTTGTAGAGGATATTCTGGGGCCTCTTACCAGTTGTATCCAAAATAGCAGAGCTGCCTGTGGGGCTGTTTGCTATTCACATCACATTTGCAGAAGGCCCAGACAGCAGTAGGGGGAAGATGGGAATGAATAGAGAGTACGGGAAAGGAGGGAAAATAGAAGCACTAATGTGTTTTCAGCTGGTGGGATTTTTTTTTTGTAGATGTTCTGTTCTCTCTCACCTTGATGCCTCATTTCACCTGCTCGCTGCCACAGGCGATTCGGCAGCGTGGTTGTGCTCCACGGGAAACAATGAACAAGAAATTACAATAACAAAGTGCGTCAGCAGCTCCCAAGCTCTGATCGGCTGCAGGATCTTCGGCAGCTGTGAACGCTCCCATTTACACAGGGGGAAGGAGCTGCCATACAAAATGCTCCTCTTCCTGCCCTTGGCCAGTGAAAGAGTTAGAAACCAGTGACAGCCAGGCTTGTTCACCTTGGGATGTGCCCTGCCTGGTTCAATTTTTGAAGCTCCCTGTGTTCCCTGGCTGAGCAGGAAGCTGGAGGATTGTTCAGAGAGTGTGTGCTGCTCTGCAGGGGTTTGAGCAATCAGGGAATAGCAGCATCAGGAGTGCGTGTGGTGAGTCTGGAGTTCACTTACCTGGAAGACAGCAGCATCCTGATGTTCGTGTCCCTGTGTCACTCTGGAAGAGAAGTCACCACCCTTGCACAGGCAGAGCACCGACTTCAGCAAAGCACCAGGACCCCAGTGCTGAGTGAGGGTGGAACAGTGCAAATCCAGGGAGTGATCAGATTCTGTGTGTTTACACCTGCCAAACACCTGGCTCCTTCATCTGGAGGGATTTTCTGTTCTGGGAAAGGGCAGGTGAATAAGCTGGGATCTATCCAAGCCTTCATCTTCTTTCTTGTCATTACAGTGATAAATATTTTCTGCATCAGCCATCCTAAGCTTCAAAAGTGATGGAGCAATGGTGCCTCCCTGCATGGGAAGCCAGCCTTTTGTTCCATCATTTTCTCCTTCCCTCCCCTCACAGTGGTGTCAGCTGAGGCACATCCCTTCCACCTCTGCTTTGATTTCCTGCCACAGCCCCCCTCCTCTTGATAGGCATTACTGGCAAGAGACAGGTCACTTTGGAAACCATGGATTTCTGGTTGCTGTGAAGTCAGGTGTTCTGGTTTGAAAAGAAAAAAAAACAAACCAGTGGGAGACACCAAGTCAGAAAAACAATTTATTAACAAAATTAGAATAAAGGCAGGGAAAGAAAATAAACGCAAAACAAAACAAATAAACACACTGCTTTAAACTGGCAGAGTCAGATACAACCTGACACCCTGTTAGTCAGGGTAGCAGTAGCAGTCCGAAGGGATGGTGGCTGCAGTCCTCTGAAATGATGGATGTAATTCAGTTGAGGCAGTGATCCAGTAAAAGGTCTGGTCTCCCTCGGAAGGTCCAATGGTATGTATCTCCTATCCTCTGGGAATCCAGTGGAGAAGAAAGCTAAACTGGAGTCTTCAAAACCTCAGTTGTATCCAAGATGGGATGCTTGGCTCCTCCCCCTGGGTGAAGTATCTCACAATGAGATGGTGAGTGATGAGATAAGGCCTGATGGGCCATTAACAGGAGATAGTGTAGGAGTCAGTTATCTCTGAGTCATGGGCAAGGCACTGATGGGCCCATTAACAAAAGATAACACAGAGGGAGGAGACAGGGAGCACTGTCCCACCTGGTTTTAACAGAAACCTGAGGATGGTGATAGAATACACCCCCCTGGACACATCTTACATTATAACCCAGGACATCAGGCTTACCAGATCAGGTTGATTCTGAGACATCTGACTGGCTTCTTTTCCACTATCTAGAAATCCTTGGTCTTTCCTAAAGTGGGTTGACTTCCAGGCAGCAAACACATCATGATCCCAAGAGATAATTGGGTGCTGTTGGCCCAACAGCATCCCTGGCTGCTGTTCAAAGAGAGTCACCACAAATGCTCGGACATTTAGCATCTCCCATTGCCAGTTCCTTCCCTGGACCCACATCTAGGAGACCATGCTAGCTTGTAATTCGCCTGTCTCAGGAAAAAAAAGAGAAAATAAAATTCAATAAGGAACCAAGGTGAGCACAGATATCAATGCTCCTGTAAGTTCATGTCACCTCCCAGAGGACTTTGGAGCTGGCCCACTCCCATGGCACCAAGGGAATTGGAACCTGGCATTCAATTCTGATGGTACAAGTGACAGCAGGAACACCTCTAATCATCACCTCATTTGAAGCTCTTTTTAGGGATGGATTGGAATAAGGACCCCTGTAATGAACAGGAAGCTGCATCCCACTGGAGCACAGTGACAGGGTGTCATGCAGAGGACACATTTCAGACACATTGGTTTTGATCTCTGTAGGAAGTTTGTAAAATCAAACCCACAGGAGCCGTGATTCATCTGCAAAGGTAAAAAGAACACCTCTGTTGCCTAATAGAGAATCTGAACTAACTCCCATCGGGAATCTTTCTGTTGCTTTTGATGGGGTTCAGAGCAAGTTGTCATTTAACCTTGTATTAATTTAGAAATGGGGCTCTTTGGGCCCAGTCCTGCCCCTCGTCTTCAGACAAGTTCTCCCATTCAGGTTATTGGGTCTTTTTGTCATCATTCCAAAGGCAATGGTCAAACAGGTACAAGAGGAGAAAAACTTATTGACACCCCAATCTGGAGGAAAAAAAGGTTCTAAATTTCTCTCTTTTCATGGCATCAAAACCTAGCCCAGGGCTCACTAGGGTCAACAGAAAATTTCCTGTTTATTCCAGTGGGCTCTGAGTCAAGCTCTAAGGATGAATTTAATCATATTTGACATTAGCTGTCTAAAACCTGGTCAGCTCAAGGCCAGGCTGAGCAGCTGGACTCCTGTAAAAGCAGCTGCAAGGATGGGCACTTCTGGGACAATCCTTATGATCCATCTTAAACACTGCCATCAAGTGGGATGAAACACAGCCCTCTCCACTTGCCACAGAGTGGAACTGTCTCAGAATAAGTCTCTAACTTTTACAGGGACTAAATCTGATGAGATCAATACCACCTAAATTGTTCCATGTGGTCCTTGACAGCGCAGCAGAAAGCCCTGTCGACATCTAAAGAGATCTTTGACAGGAGAAGAACTAATAAATGCAGAATTCGATCCTTTATTATTTCTTTTTCTTTAGAAAGAGCGTTGGTATTCCTGCAGCTCCAACCAGAGCCTGGGTTTAATAAGACATGCTAATGTGTGTGGCTTCTGGGAGCTCTGCAGTGAACCCATGTTGATAACAGGCTTAGCCTCAGAAATGATAAATCACAGGGGGGAGAAGAGATATGAAAATTCTTTTCAGCCCTTGCAAATGAAAAGAAGATGTGATTGTAGAATATGTTTGGGATGTATGAGTGAGGTTCCTATAATCAATCATCCTAAATAAACCATTTTACTTAGCATCTGTTTGAAGGCAGACAATCAGGCTAGGAATAGGTTTTCTCCATGTAAAAATGCTTACAGAGTCTTATATCTGAATTTCTCTATCTTTCTCTTTATATGAACCCTCATTTTATAGCATGTGAGTCCCCGGCAGTCTTCAGAAAGGTTTTAGGCATTATATCCAAACCAGAAAGTAATGCTGCTTACATTTTACTCATAGTGCAAGCAGGCTTGTTCAAAAGCAAATAAGACATGTATGGCAGAACAATACAAATAAATTCCAGCACTCTCCCAGCCCAATTGGCAGCAGCCACGAGAGCAGCTTCCCTGTACTGTCTCCCTGGATGGCTTTTCTTATCCTCATAAACTGCAATGAGTGTCCTACTTTAGGATGTTTTTTGAAAGGAAATTCCTCAGTTTGGTAAATTTCTAATGCTGTAGAGGGATTATTGGTGTTTTACTTTGAGTTAATGTCAGGAAATTATTGATCAAGTAAAACAACTCCAAATCCCAACCAAATCCAATAACATTTCTTCTATAGTCCCAGTGTCACAGAGTAGGAACAGGCTGCTGGAGTTTGTTCTGTGCCTTTCCTTTGGGACAATTCACTCTCATGTCACTTGTGATGTTTGACAAACCCACTCATGGTTGTCCTACAAGGCACATCCCATACTCTACCCCAGACAGTTTGTTCCAGCCTCTCAATCCTTCTTATGAGAAATAAAAAAACTCCCTTATGGCAATGTTGGGGATTTAGGCCCCCACGACACTTCCCCCCCCCCCCCCATCCATTGGTCTAAATGTGATTTCAGCTTATTTCAGCTTCCAGTTGGATCCCCAGGTATAAATGATACACAAATGATCCGAATCAGAACCAGGATGCTTGGGATGGGAAGAGCTGCCTTCATATTTTGTGAAGATCTGAGCCTGATACATTTCTCCTTCATTGCTCTGCACAACAAAGTCCTCCTTATTTTTTTTTCCTTTTTTATTCTCTTCTTGCTCATTACTGGTGCAGGCACTTACTTTTAACATGTATAATATGAGGAATATACAGGTATGCATTCCTCATAATTCCTGCCATGCACAGCAATGCCCCAAAGACTCACCTTTATTTAGTTCCAAGGAGTCTTTGTTCACCTACAGGAATTTGCCTGGAAAGCCCTCCCAGTCATTTTATAGAGTACCTGTGTTTTTCCTCATCAGTTTCTGACAAATTTCAGCCTTCTTTATTTGTTTTTTACATCCTGGGCAGGCTCTGTAAGAGCCTGGGAAGCTCAGCCTTGCAAAGGGCTGACGTGGGGTCACTCGCAGCACGTTGCACTCTGACAGAAGCTTCCCACCATGTGAGGCACTGCCTTGATGTGGTTGCAGCTGTGCCGATGCTCCCCCGAGTTTCGGGTCCCCTCCGTTGATACCAGGTGCTCAATGAAGCAGTGTTGCTCACTCCTCCTCGTGTCCCCTGTTCAAGCTCACTCGCTGGCCTGGTGCTAACCTCACACCCTATAGCCCTAACCCTGCAGCTCACGGCCCCGCCCCGGGCTGCTTTCTTTGCTGTGTTTGCTCACATTTAGCACAATCCCTACTCGTCAGGGGTGTGAAGACATCCAGGCAGCTGCTCTTGCTGACAGACCCGCAGCTCTGGCTCTGCTCAGCCCAGAGACAGCCGGAACCATCCCACCACTGGAAAGGAGCAGCCAGAAGCTGCCGGGAAGCTCCACCAGATGCTGCTGCTGAGTCCAGGTTTCTCCCACAGGCAGCTTTGAAGGTGACTTTTTGCTCCTCTTGTTCCGCTCGATATCTCTGCTTTCCCCACCCATGTGATGCTGTTGTGGCCACCCCGAGCCCCCCACCCTCACCCCTGCCCTGCCCTGCTCACGTCTCCAACAGCAGCTTTGCAAGTACAAGCATTTGACATTTTCTCTCTGCAAAGCATGTGTAAAACCGGCCCTGTGGATTATACAAAACAGGCCAGAATTTGATCACAAACCTGATTAAAGGAGCTGCATGAAAGAGCAGCATATATTGTATGCAAACAGGAAAAGTAGCTTCCCATTCAGCCTTCATGCTGAAGAGAGATTATTGTCTGACATCTCTGCAGCCTTCTCCTTTCTTTTTGTGTAATGAAAAGGCCAAAATAAACACATCCTGGAAATATTTATTATTTTTCAAGGGAATCAAAGTTTTCCTAGGCTTCAACTCCAACCAGAAGTGCCTCCGAATTAGTAGTGAACAGAAGAGTATCATCAATGAAACAGGAAGGAGGTAAATTTAAAACTTTAATGATTTGCATTTATACAAAAGCACGTGGAACCGAGTGCTGTGCTAAAGATGTGAGCGAGCAAGATTCAGATAAGAAATGGAGATTTGTGAGAACAGAAGCTCTTCAGCAGCCAACCCTCCCCACAATGTTCAAAGAGACTCATTCAAGGACACAAAGCAGTTCCTCACTATTAGGGAGCTGTGAGACTCCCTCCCCTGTGGTTCCTTATTCCATAATCACCACTGAGGGTTTGCAGCCCTGCTCCTGCTGATGAGTTCCTTCCCTGGGACCACAAGCTCCTGCTGTGGGCTCCAGAGGGAGGACACTGCAGTGCTGTGACACGGACAGGGCTCTCCTTTGCTGCACATGCCCCATGTGCCTCTTCCTCCCCAGCCCCAAGAGCTTGAAACGGGGCATTACCCCAACACAAATCCCACTGTGCGAGCTCCAGAGTGGATGGTTGCTCTGACACAGAACTCAGATTTCTTTGTTGGCAGTCCCTGGTATCTTTCTTTTTCCCGTAGAGTGAAGCAGATGCTTACCCTGGGTGGGATCATGGAAAACCACCCCTTTGCTGAGCAGGGGTCACCCCTGCAGAGAGTGGAAGATTCAGCATCCTCCCCATGCTCAGTCTCACTGGTGCTGCACAGGCAGAGCTGAAAAGCACCGCAGGGAGCCCAGCACTGCACACTTCACACAGCAAAGCTGCTGCACAGAGGCAGTTCCAGCCCACAGCTTCAAACCAGGGCCAGGTTTATTTTACATCTCCTTCTCCTTCACTCCCAACACTGTGGTTGCTTATGCAGAGAGATTTTTCTCACTGCCCTTTCTCCAAGACATGGGGAAACTGAGATCCCCCTAACTGCTTCTTTCCTGCCAGCCCTGTCCCTCTGTGGGAGCTCCTGGCAGCTCTGGGGATGGGATGCTGTTATAGCAGATGGGATCAGACACAGCCAGTCCAGGAGTGGCAAAAGTCAGGAAAATATGGGCTCCCTTCCTTTCCTTATGTTGTACACTTGATGCAAATTTTTTTGGACTTGCTTATAAGCCTGGATGTTGGTTTTAAGGGGTTGCTGAGCATTCACTGACATCTTCCACAAGGGGTAAAGCTTCAGTGCCTCCCCCATCTGTGAATGCTTTTCACTGTTACGCTAATAACTTCATCTACCTGCTGTATTTACAAGGCATCTACTACCCCAGTATCTGAGTGCTGCTACTAAATTACCCATCCTGCATAGGAATTACAGAGACAGATCTAGTGCTGGATCCCCACAGTCTGTGACAAGTACTGAGCTCCTTCAGACTTTACTGTGCATGTCACAGGCCGGCATTAAAAGCTGGGATAAAGCATGAGGGGAGAGGAAGGCAGGACATAGATGGGAAAGTTGATGGAGTGGGAGGGAGCTTGGTCCCACTTCCCATGAGCTCCTCCCAGCCCTGGCTCCCCCCCAGTCTCTCCAGCACCCTGGCTGGTGGCTGCATACCCAAGCCACTGCATTCACTGGGTTTATGGAGGTGGGATAGAAAAGAGGCCACTGTTGAAAGTCACTTCTTTCTCAAAAATGAAAATCTCAAGGTTATATTTGTTTAGCAGCCTCATTCTGCAAGTTGTGTCACAGCAGGAAGGGTTTGGTTCCATGTGAAACCATCAGTAGCACTACCTGGAGTTTGGACCCAGCCCTGTTTTTTCAAATACTAATCTTAGTATTAAATAAATAGGTGGAAAATAAGAACTGTTTCCCCAAAGTAATGCCAAATTCATCTCCTTGAGAGGAAAACTGAGCCTCAGAGACAGTCTCCAGAGCTTCTTCATAAGCCATTATCCCACTGGAGTGTGAGTGCCACAGATTCCCTCGGGCACAAGGTTTCAGCTGAAGTGGGGTTTTCTTTTTGACTTAAATAATCTCGGCTGACAGATGTAAGTTTTTTCAAGAAGTCATTTCCAGGTGACTAAGCTCAGTCCTGGGTTTGCTTCTAAGCTTTGCTTTGAGACTCCTTGCAGGCAGAGTATAATGGAAAATTTCTCGACCGGGTCTCAGAATCCCCACTCGTTTGGTCACAGTTGCTGGGACTAGGTCAGATCTGTGTCCTGTCAAAAGGATGATGAAGAAATTGGTGCACACAGGAGCTGTGCAGCGGCAGCCAGGCCAGAGTCAATGCCCCTCCCAGGCAATGTGCCTTGCTCATGTTCAGTGGCCACTTGTGTGGGATTTCTGGACACCACCCACGGCTGGAATGATGAGAAATCCTGAATTTTGATAGAAGTGTGCAGGGGTTTTGTGGGAAGCAGGAATACATCATAGTTAAAGCAACAGGCCACTGCCAGGCTCGGAATACCCAGCAGAACAAAGCAGAAGGGCAGCTTGATTTTTATATCTTAAATAAATAAACCTTTCTGATCCTTCAGGCAGAGCCTGTGATTCTACAATGTATCCTTGTGAGCTGTTGTTTTACTGTAAATATCCTTTGCTATATTAAATCATACATCACTTCCCAGTGCAGCTAATTTTCCATTCACACTGATGCTCGTGGGCAATATCCTCATGCCCTGATGTCCCATAAAGCACCCAAGCAGCATCCCTCAGTCACGTCTCATTTGCATACTCCCAGAAGCTCTGGGTGAGCATCTCAGCAAAAGGAAGGAAAATGAAATATTTACTTTTTTGTTTCCACATGCCAGTAGTGAAAAGATATTGATGTGGCGAGGATGGGACATTAAAATCAAAATTATGTTGGGAATAAAAAGTAAGGTATAAATTAGCACTGTTTGCTTCATCTCTGTTCTAAGGGAGTTCGCATTACCTCGGTGCCATATAACATGCCAGGGATATTTGGGGAAGTCTGCAGCACTGTATTTCAAGAAAGCTTTGGAGCCAAGATGATATAACTAAAGGCCACAATGAAATTAATGAATGGCCACCAAAATTCTTTGTCAAGGGCTGGCTGTGAAGGTGCCATGTGAGAAAGTGGAGAGGAGAGCAGAGCAGTTCCTGACAGTCTGTCAAGACAAAAGGAGGAAGATCAGCAAGAGGGGAAATGCTTTTTATGTTTCTCTGTTGGTGCCATCCTTCAGGTGCTCACTTTCTCTTTTCTCACTGTCTATCTTGGCGTTGTTTCCAGGGACTTTCTGCCACCACCTTGCAGACCTTGCACTTGGTCTGACACAAAGGTTTTGGGTTGTCTGCATCCACCCTAAACTGTCAGCTGGAGAGAATCATCCACGTCCTTGGTTAATCAGTCAGTCCAGTTGAACACCTCATAGCCCAGAAAGTGACTCTCACATCAGAGGAGTTCATGGCACTCTCTGCCACAACACTTGCTTAACCATGGTCCAAGTCAGCTGCCACTGAGGGCTTCATCCTTCCTGAACTCCCAGAAAAACTGGGACAAAAAGTAAAAGAAATCTGTTGTGTCATCAAATCCATTTCTTGGTCTTCTCATGCAGTCACACGCAGAACCCTGATCTGAAACACATCCAACACCAGCTTACAGACAGCTGGGTTCCTGCCCTTTCCCTTATTCCGAGAGTTACTCCACTCATTCTCATAATACTTCCCTTAGTGTTTGGTCCACCTGTGACATTTTCAGTCCAGGAACTACTGTGCTACTAATGCTGCTTAACATAAACCCCTTTTCACTCTCAGTATTTTTATACCTTTCCCATTTTACTCTGAGGATGCAATCGCATTTGCTTTCTGGTTCACTGAATTCCCTCAATCCTCAACCCCTAGGAGGAGACATACCAGACATAACTGGAAAATACATATTTTTTTTTAAACCATACATACCTCCTTAGGGAGGAATGAAAAGCCTCCATTTCATAGTTCTCCTTGCAAGATAATGAAGGATAAAGATGTGTGCAGGAAGCCCACAGTTCGTACAAGGACTGGCTCACCTGCTCTTGTACAGACAATACAGTGAGAAAAGTCCATGCCCAAACAGCACACAATGACAAAGAAAGGAGAAAAACTGGAAAAAACCTACCCAACAATTCATGAAGCATAAGATGGCATGGAAACACTTGTGCTCAGTGTGACAGATGGAGGGAGCAGTCCTGATCAGAGGCTCATTCCTGCAGCTGGGCTCTCTGAAGCTGGAGGGGGGCTGAGGAAGTTAATGGACCTGCTCGCACATATAAAGACTCCTGGATGAGACCATCAATTTTCTATAGGTCACTGGGACCAGACACAGCTTCAGAAGGAATGAGAGAGCAGAGAAGTAGAGCTATTAGCACAAAAGCTGTCACTTTTTTCATTAAAATCAGAACTCATGCCAGAGGGCTGAAAAGTGGCCAGTCTTGTATCCATCCTTAAATAAAGGTGGAAAAGGGGGTGAAGGAATTACAGGCTGGCAAACCTTGCTTCAGCTGAAGAAAGGATAAGAGGAAAACCATTGAAGACAGAGTTACAATGTCCCCAGATGCTTGGGACAAACCAGCATGGAGGCTGCCACAGTAAATCATGATGCTAATTTTAATGCATTTCAAAATGTTAGCAAAAATAGTGGATATCTCTGAACAAGCTGAGGTGAATTATTTAGGTATTCAAAAGATTTTTTGAGACGAGCCCTCACAAGGAGCTATTAAGAAAAGCTTAGTGGGTTACCTTGAGGTAAGAGGTGAAAGTTCTTTCATGGATTGAAAACAAACTATGACATAAAAATCAAAGAGCTGTGATAAAAAGTCCAATTCTCAGCATGGAAGGAGGTTAATAGTGGGAGGTGCTGCAGGGACTGCTCCCAGGACAAGCATTGTTAAAGAGATGTTTTAAGAGCCTGAGGATGTGGCAGAAAAAGGGCAACATTTGTTCAAAGAACAAAATTTCCCCTCTCCCCCATCTTCTTTTTAGGTCACTCAGGTCTGGGGAAGATGACAAGAAATTAATTTAAGAGAGACCTCAGAGAAGGGAGCAAGTGGGCCATACAGGGGCAAAAACATTCCTGCTAAGGATTTCACACACAACAAGATGCTTTGGGAAGAGCAACTGGAATTGTTCACATCCAAATGAATTGTATCCTCTCTGAGATGAAAGAAGATGTTGGTTGCTATGGGGAGCCCAGCATAAGATACATGTTAAATGCACAGCGCATCAAAGGGCTGGATGAAATGTAAAGCTGTTTGCAGAGATAGTGTGTTTCCTCCCTTGTTTTCTAACAGCAGCTGCATGTTTTTGCCCTGGGAAACATCATCACATGGGAGCAGCAATATAAGGAAAGCATTGTAGAAATAAAGAAGGGCCAAAGGAGGCAAGGAAAAGAAAGAATTTCTGCAGATAAGGAGGGAGGTTTAGTCATCCATAGGAAAAATGTCAATACCAGCATGTCACCCTCTTGCAGGGGCATCCCAATGGTGAAAGTGCAAAAGAAAGAAAAGGAAAAGAACTTAAAAGTGCTCTTGTTGTTGTTTGGAGGGGAGCTGGGGTTTTTTTATTTTTTTAGATTTTGTTTATGTGAAAGCAAATAGGCTGAAATCCCAGAGAAGTCAGCTGAGCTGTGTGTGAGTGAGCACCTGGGTTCAACAGCTCAAGAATAAAGATATTCAGGTCAATCAGCTGCTCTGTTTGTCCTTTTCAACATTAAGTGGAGAAAAGGTCACTTGAGCAAATTAAGAAGAAAACAAAGTAAATAAAAGAAAACATTTTTCCTTTTTAAATATAACTAACCTGTGCCATTTCCAGCTGCTTGTTATCCTTGAGGCAAAGAACAACAAGAGTTTCCTGAGTTTCTCTGAAGAAAGCACGGGCAGCAATGAGAGCCTGCCACCTCAGAACAGTGGGTTCATAAAGTCACTTCTCATTTTGTTACTTCTGGAGCCACAGCATCGAAATGGGCAATGCTTTGCTTGGAGGGGACACATCCACCTCTGAAGACTTGGAATATCTGGGAGATTGGGAAGGAAATTGCCAAGGTGATTCAAAGAGATGAAGTACCCTGAGCTGCACTTCTGAACAGAGCCAAAACTGACCTGTAGTTCGTGCAGGGGTAGAGACCCATATCATCATGCAACCCAAATAAATAACCCTTATAGCCTATATAACCCTTATAACACAAATAACCTGTATAACCCATATAACCCAAATAATCCATATAACCCCTGTAACCTCTATAGCCCATGTAACCCAAATAACCTCTACAGCCTATATAACCCCTACAGCCCATAGAACACATATAAATCCTATAACCAAATAATTTCTCTACCTTCTGACTCTGCTCCAAACTTTCCCTGTGTGCTCCAGAACACCAGCTTAACAAGAGATGTTGTTCTGAGGGATTTGTGTTCATGAAGGAGCATTTGTGACATGAACTTTTAGAATTAACCTATCAGCCATGAGATTTAAGGAGTTTCAAACCTGTCAGAGACCGTGGTGTTCCAGGTGCCCAACAGAGCTAGAAATCAGATCTCAGAGGTGGATTTACACAGCATTTCTCCATGGGCTTCCCAGTTCCACCACTTCCTTGTCTCTCCTCCTCCTCCAGAGTTTTAATCTGACATGGGGAAAGTCTTAAAAGCTCCTTTGAGCAAGGACAGTGTGCAAGTGAGTCAGCAACAACAAGAGTGTGACTCTTACTTGCCTTTCTGACACTAATGGGGGATGAATTCCTGCATATTTGCAGCCTGAATCACAGAGATTTTCTCCAGCTTCTTCTGCAAAAATCCCAAAGTTTTCACAAATATTCAAGGTTGGATGAGTTATTCTTTGCTCAATGTAAGTGCACTCAAGCCGATGGCATTACTCATGGAAGGAACACTCCTGACTGTAAGTGTAGATATCCCAATACAATTTATTAATTTTGCTTTACAGTGCATTTGTGAGGCTTAACAGATGGGAATATTGACATTAGAAGTTCATGTGATTGGCTCAAGGTCAGAAAGTGACAGGACTGGGAACTTCGCCAGTCTTGATTTTCTTTTCTCTCATTTCTGTCACAAGACTTAAAAATATAGAAGCCAGCAGCACCAGCAAGTCCGGAACTCTTTAGTTTGCAGGAAGGAAGCGCCAGATTGAAGGAACAGCTCCTCACGTGGCAGGGAAGGCAATCAGGCTGAGCATGGGGAGGATGTGGAGCAAGGATATTGAGTTGGGAAGAGGAAGGAGAGAAAGTCAGGTGCTGATTTTTTCCTTATTTCACCCCCAACACTTGAAAAAAGGCTGAGAACGTGCTTGGGATGATTGTCAGGGCACTGTGTTCTTCTGTTTGCTTGCTTAAAAACTGTATTTCAGAACAAACATTGGTTTTTAAAGCCTCTAAAGAGAGAGACGTTCCACTATCATGTTTGACCCTTGTCGGCTGAAAAGAAACTCCCTGAAGGGACAAATCCCTATTTGAGTCTGGGCAATGACCCTATTGTGGGGGTCTGCCCAAGCCTAAGACTTCCCTAGGATCCCACAAAGACTTCCTGTGATATCTTTTGGTTCAAGAAGGCATCACTATCTCATGCTCTCCTCCCTCATCTCTCACCATTCCCTCTCCATTTCTCTCTTCTAACAGGATAGAAATCAAACCTCTCAAAGAACGCTTTTCTCCTCACTCCTCAAAGACCTTCTTGCACCTGCCTTGATACTCCAGCCACCACTTGCACCCTGCAACATCTCCATCCTAAATGGTTTGGGAACTCTATGGCACCTGTTCAAACACCTGCTCTGGGGGGCGAGGACAGATAATTAGTACTGTTTTTCTAATGACCAATTGGTACTGATGACGCAAAGCAATCAGAGTCGGGGTGGTGTCCACAAGCCCTCACCGGAGCCATGGCTGCAGGAATTGCCCCAGATGAACTATCCATCCATCTCCAATTCGCCAGGCTCCTGCTCAGGCCTTCACCCTGCCCGTGCGAGACCCGGAAGGTCCCTGCTCCCCTCCTGTGCTCTCCTCTTGTTTCCAGTGGCACGAGGGCCAGCTTGTCATTTCACTGAGCAGCAGCGAACAGAAGGACCCAAATGCAGCTGAGAAAAGTCCTCAATCTGGCATTAATCACCTGCTCGGAGCTGGCGGCAGCCAGTGACATTTTCTCAGTGGCACACAACCAGACATCTGCTGCACGAGCCAGCAGCTCGATCCAAGGGGAGGTGGCTGCCTTTTTGTCTCCTCCCTGTAGGAAAGGAAAGGTCGTGGCAGTCCCAGGGAAGTAGGGAAGGAAAGGTTATCCATGGAGTCAGGGTCCCTGGGCAGCCAAGGGACATTGGTGGGGACCCAGTACATTTCTGCACGGCACTCACCACACGGAGGTAAATCAATGCCACCTCGGAAGTTGTTGGGAGAATTAGATTTAAATAGAGAAGTTAAGGAATGCGAATGGCTCTCCAAAGAAAACAAATATAGGAAGTCACTCAGACCAGGATCATGGAGACCACAAGAGTGCTCAGGAAGCTTCAGCTGCATCACAGCTGTCAAAAACAGGATGGAAAGAAAATTCGCCCAGAGCAGGAGACCCCATCCTGTGCTTCTGGTGATGGATTCTGAAATGACCTCTCTGCTGCACTGTCAAATGCAAAATATGAATCTAATCGAACTATGGATCTGAACCAGCACAGTAATTCACATGTTTCTGAGGCTGCACTGCAAAATACATTTCTCTGAAATATAACACTGATCAAAAATAAAATAAGAATAGGCAGACAGGTTTTCTATTGGAAAATGCTGATTTATTGAAACCAAGATGTTTAATAGCCATACATTGATTTCTTTAAAATTTTTGAGGACTTTCATTAAAAGTTACAAGATGCAAGGTGGGACAAAGCAAGAAGACAAATTTAACTCCTTACTCTCATTTAAGCTGAGCCTGAAGAAAAACATCTAAATGAGGGTTTCGAAGGGGGTTGGAAAAATGCTGATTTTTCATTTCCCAGTCCAGATCACTGCAAATCACTTGCACATTGGCAAACTTGTGATCACATCACATTTAACACTTCTGTAGTAACTTCAGCTGAAAAGACATAGAAGGCTTCATCTTATGGAGGGCTACGAAGACGATGGAGGGACTGGAGCACCTCTTATGAGGAAAGGCTGAGGGAGCTGGGGCTGTTCAGCCTCAGGAAGAGACAACTGAGAGGGGACCTCATTAATGTGTATAAATACTTAAAGTAGGTGCCAAGGGCATGGATGAGGCTCTGCTCTGTGGGGCACAGCCATGGCACAAGAGGAACAGGCAGGAACTGGTGCCCAGGAAGTTCCACCTGAACATGGGGAACAACTTCTTCCCTGTGCAGTGACTGAGCCCTGAACAGATTGTCCAGAGAGGGCGTGGAGTCTCCCTCACTGGGACATTCCAGAACCTTCTGCACACACTCCTGTGCCATGTGCACTGGAATGGCTCTTCTGGAGCAGGGAGGTGGGACCAGATGACCCACTGTGATCTCTTCCAAGCTGACCCCTCCTGTGATTCTTACCTGGGGGAAAAGCCCTACAAAAGAGTGCTATAAGGCCCCTGTTGCTTTGAGGGTGCTGGTGCTGTGCAGGTTCCTTACAAGAACAATGGGGGTGGCATGTAGTGACACAGAATCTTTCCATTCTCAGGCTTTTCCTAAAATCAATGGGGAATGTCAGCCGACCTGACACCCCTTGCTAAAGAAGACTGTTTCATGTCAGCTCCAGTTTTTACATCATCCAATCTGAGTTTTGATTTTCAAGGGACGTTCCTTTTGATTTTTTTTCTTTAATCACAGATACATATCATGCCAGACATCAGCCCTAGCCAAAGAAAACCTTTTTCCTGGCTGGGTTTGTGGATTTCTATCACTCTTGCTCTGTTGAACTGATCAGATTAGATAGGATGGGGCCAAGATTTCTCTTGGCTCTGGTGCTTTCACATCATTCAGTGCACCGCTGGGAAGGGAGCATGAGGGAAGGGATGCAGAGCGTGCCAGAGGAAAGCTGCTACCTCTAGGATGGCCTGAGAGGCTTTTAATGAAAATCAGCACTGTCCCACAGGCTGAGTGCAACCCTAACAATCTCCAGAGAAGATTCTCCGTTTACAGCATTCCTCCCTTTCTTCGTGAGCTGGATAAAATATATAATATGGACAGGGAAGCAAAAGAGGTTTCTTTATGAGCAGCCATCTTCAAGGGGCAGAAGAGGGATCATGATCCAGTCGCTGGTAGCAGCACTTTGCTGGGCAGCTGGGCACAAAAGAGTGACAAACGTCACTAATCATTTTGATTACATGAGGGATTTGGGGACTTAGAAAGTTAAAACTTGGCTGGTACAAATTAAAATTTGGCTGCTACAACAGTATTGCCAGAGCCTGTTCTCGGGAGCATTTCCTTGTTAGTTGCAGTTGCTGAAGACTTTGATGTTCTCTCTAATTCAGAAAGGGTAAAATGGAGAGTCAGGTGTCATTTAAAGCAAGATGAACCACAAACACATGAGAATGAGACCTCATATTCCCACCCATGAACAACATATGAGTAAGTAAGTCTGTGTATATATAACTTACTTCATATATAGTTATATGTATTAAATATATATATATATGAATCAGAGAGGTGAAAACCTTGGATAGATTTCAGACTCCTGGCTGCTTTCCAACAACACTTTAGAAATACAGTACTAAATTTACATTGGTTTCAGTAATGCAAGCCTAGAATTTCCCCCTGGAGATCCCATCTGCTCCTCACTTACATGAATCCCCCAAACTGGAGAACAGCAGGGCAGACATCCTATTAAATCACTGGTTTTATCATGCCCATTCAGTTTTTCCCCTGGATCAGATGATCTGCCAGGGCAGAATGCTGCATCACTTGCTTCATCAAAATGTACAGCGTGGTGTGCAGTAATCCAGGCAGCAGTGAGGTGTCAGGCACAATGGCTGGTTCCTGCAGGATGCAACCCCTGATAAGCTGTAACTGCTGAGTTCCTGGGAGCTCACACACACTGGGATCTCTCCCTGATGTGGAGGCATTAGCAAATTAACTATTCACACTAGTTGGGGATAGGGGAGGAAGTAGCTCAGAAGTTTTCTTGGAAGTTAGTGTAGGGAGAATAAACTCATGAAAAAAATGGTGAGTCAGGGGTGAGACATAGCCAGGCTTCCACAGAAATGGGAAAAACAGAGGAGACCAAGGTGACATGACCTTCCAGTATGGAAAGGGCTGGAAAGGGACTTTTTACAGGAGTGATGGGACAAGGGCAAATGGCTTTAAGCTGAAGAAGGGTAGATTTAGATTATATAATGGGAAGAATTTCTTCCCTGTGAGGGTGGTGATGCCCTGGCACAGGGTGCCCAGAGCAGCTGTGGCTGTCCCTGGATCCCTGGCAGTGCCCAAGGCCAGGTTGGACACTGGGGCTGGGAGCAGCCTGGGACAGGGGGAGGTGTCCCTGCCATGGCAGGGGGGGGATGAGATGAGCTTTAAGGTCCTTTCCAACCCAAATGATTCAATGATTCTACAACTAATATGAGGCTTAGGTGACAGGAGCTCACTCATGGACCACACAGTTTCTTACAGACTCTGCCTAAATAATTGCTCATTTTATCCCATGACTATTACAAGGGATTCCAAAACATTTTCCAAACAAAAGTTTAATCTAAACTGCTATTAAAATACTGTGCGCTTGGCACCGTGCACAGCCAAGAGCAAAGCAGAAAGAATCAAACAATGGAAAATCATTGTCTCTGCATTGCCTGGAGAGGACATCACAGCAGGGCAGGGATGCACGGCAGGGTGGAGATGGAAAACACTGAGCCTTCCACTCCTCTGCCAAAGGGCACTGCACCCAGAGCCGGACATAAAACAGCGAGGATGGAAGAAAAGGAGAATCCTTTAAAATTCTGCCACAAAATGGCCCTTTTTCGCAGAGCAGAAGGCAGGAGGAAGGCGGGAGGTTGCGCGGGGCCGAGCGATGCCGTCCCTGGGCTCACGGGGGCAGGTGCGATCCGCGGCTGCGATCCGCGCTCGGCTCCGGCCCCGCTCCCGCTGCTCCGCTTGCTCCTGCCGGCACAGGAAAGGGGGCTCAGCCCCTCGGCAAGGCTTTACCTGAGGGGAAAAGGCCACAGGTTTCTTTTTATGGATGCCCACATCCATAAAATTTACAAAGCTTCATAGCCCGGCCCCCGATAGCTCTGCGGGGCTCTCGAGCCGCTGCCCTCACAGTGCTACATTTTCTTCCAGCATCTTTGACCATTTCATTCCTCAGTTCAGCTGAGGACCCACCTTGGAGAAAGGGAGGGAGACCAGGTCCATGGCAGCCCAGCGCTGACACACCACCGGTGCCCCGAGGTCATATTTCCCTTGTCATATCTGCTGGCAAAATCCATAACATTGCCCAAAATAATCGAAAGGCATTTCGATATAATAATTAGAAGAGCTCAGAGTGTCTCTACCTAAGCCCAGCTCTGTTTCCTGTCCTACCACACGTTGATGTCTGACCTTGACCAAGTTGGTTACCTTCTCCTTGTCTTCAATAAAATCTGCCTCGTAAAATCTGGATAATAGCATTAAACTTATCTATATCAGATGAAGGTTTTGATGCTTAATCAATAAAGATTTGTAAAAAGCCCTGAGATCCTCTTTAAAAAGGAAATGTCCACAAAAGGTTTCAGCATAAGCCAAGACTAACGAGTGAGTGAGAGGAGGTACGAGCTGCTGCACTGCCAGGTCAGCGCTGGCAGGGCTGGGTGTTGAAGCACATCAGGGAAAGGCAGCTTTGGCCATGCCATGGGAAAAGAGAAATTTTGAGTTCCAAAGGGCTCAGCTGGAAGTGGATGCCAAGGTGGAAGTGATAGCCTTGCACGAAGCATGGGCTTCTACTTTCGACAGGGTTTCAATCAGCTGCTTTTAATTTCTGAAACACCGAAGACAATTTATTTCCAAATTCACATCTCACCCCACTTTTTCTCTCCTTTGCCCCCTCTAGCTCTGGCAGTTTGCTGTAGAATTGAGTGAGTTATTTCTATGGCAGCATAAGAGCACCCCCAAAGCTTGATGCAGTGCTGGGTGATCACCAGAACAGAACATATATAAGAATATATAAATATTGTGTTTACTCAAGCACATTTTGAGAACTATCCCTAATTTTTTAACTTTGAAAATAACAAGGAACTGAAGAAAAAGGAAAGGAAAGACCTTCGGATCTGAAATCCAAGCAGAAAAAAGTCTGCAGGGCAGAGAAAGTCTATTCTTATGGTGTCTCTTGTCTGAGCAGAATTAGGAAATCTCAAGGCAGATACCAACCCGCTGAGAGCAATTTCAGCTTGTTCTGAGATACTCTGCTGAATTTATACTGCAGAAAGCTTCTGATTAATGAGATCTGAATTAAGCCTCATCTTCCAAGCCTTCCTTTGAGGAGCCCATGTCTCCTGTACCTGGGTGCCACCCCGGTAATGGCCGTGGTCAGTGGTCATTGCCAGCCTTAGGTGACCCTCGTTTGTGTCCCTGCGTTCAAGAACAATTTCCCTCTGCAATATTTCACTCCAGTGTTTCCTTGGAGGTGTAGGAAACACTCAGGTGACATCCTGTTCCTCAGACAAATGGGTCCTGGGTCTGCCTAACCTTCCTGCCAGCAGCCAGGGAAGCTCTGCACACTCTTAACTCCCAAAGATGAGCTGGGGATTCGCATGTTACTTACTGAGGTATTACATGGAATTTTAATAGGCCTTTAACAGGACTCCTGTGAGTTCCACAGCTGATCCAAGCAGGATCTCTGCTTCAAGGGCTAATCCCCTCACAGCCTAAAAGGATCTCCTTCAGAGAAATAGTTTTGTCTTCAGGCAGTGCTGCAAAGCAAGAGGAAGAAAGGGGTGGACGGAAAGAAGAGAAAGAGAGGTGAGTTTAGAGAAAAAGTTATCTGGAAAGGGAAAAGTGATGTTAATGCAGGTAGAAAATGCTAGAAAGATTAAAAAAAAAAAGTATACTGCTTTTTTTTTTTTTAAATCTCACTAGTTAGCACTTTATGTCAAAATCCCCTCATCTTAACAATCACTAGAACTGAGTGAATAATTTAAAAGGAATAATTTATTCAAAGAACATGGCATACTGATGCATATCCACATATTGTCTGAAGAGATCACAAAGTTCTCCAAATTTCATATGTTATTCAGATCTATTTGCCAGTTCCTGCAGCTGACAACTCTTTGCTTCCAGATACTTTGTGACTTAACCCATGAAAGGAAATAATTTATTCTAAGCACAGATTCCTTTTGTTTGTATACAAACCCTCCAAAATAAATCATTATTTCAGTAACCGCTCATGTTATGCTGCTGTACAGTCAGGAGTGTCTCATAAGGACTCTACTGCTTTTCTTTTCCTCATCCAGAGGTTAAGTATCTGAATTTTGTGTGAGTACATGCATGCACTTACTTGCCCATATAAAATTGAACAGAACAACTGCATTTCTCACTCACAGAGCTCTCAAATACAGCCAAGAATTCAGACAAAATCTTGTCACCAGTGCTGAAAGATGTCACGAATGTCAGCTTTAGGAGGTAAACAGGCAGCAGAGATCTGTGCTCATGCTCCTTCTTTCTTCATGGTTCTAAACCAACCCAATAGAGCTGCTGCAGCACCAGGGCAGCTGTTTGGATGAACAGATGTCATTCCCACCTTTTCCAGGGCTGAGGAGGCTGGAGTTTTGCTCTGATGGTCAGGCCTGTTGTCCAGGCAACTTAGGCATAGCAGTGTCTGCACATACTGCAAATGAGGACATTTCAGTTAAAAGAAAGAGTTAGAGGAACAATAATTGACCTGAACAATAATTGACCTGAACAATAATTGACTTCTCCTGACAGGAGAAGTCTTGGATCTGAATAAAAATGCACATATGGCTCAGGTCTGGCCTGTAAGTGATGTGCTGCACCCCTCACACTCACATGGCTCCTACTCTTACCTGCAGTGCCACAGAGGAGCATCCCCAGTTGATTTCCCCTCTGAGCCAGCCTTCCTGGGATGTGCAGCTCCAGCACACCAGAGCTGCTGTTTCTGGGGCTTATAGGACTAGTAAAATGCACAGATGAGAACTTGGGATAAAGTTTAAACTCTCTTAGGGATCATTCACACCTTAAAATAGAGTGGGACATCTTGACCTGTTGGGTTAACCCACTCACAAATCTGTGGCTGAAGGTTTATTCCAGAAATAACCAAAGAAATTACCAAACTGAGTGTACTTGTTCAGAATTCTTTGTACAGCAAGAAACCTGCAAATGAACCCACTTTAATGAACCCCACTATAGGAACTCAGGTCAAAAATTAGCTGCAGGAGAGCCATGATTTTTATTTGGCAGGCAGTAGAAGAAGAGAAGGTGAGAGATTCAGGAGCCTGTGAATTGAATAGAAGATGGGCTTTTCATGAAGAGGAGCTCCAAAACTTAATGAAATCAGTCAGGGCCTTTTTTTACTGGCATTGGTGGCCTTTGGAGGAGGCCCTGATTCAGCACCCCGAGCTGCAGGGGAACAATCCCACCCTTGATCTCGGGGCTGGATGTTAACAAGCACTTCTGTCACACTCACAGGGGCTGACAGGAATTTGGGCATCATTTCTGAGTCGATTTTTGTTCTGAGACTGGCTTGAGCTTTGAACTCCAGCCTCAGGGCAATGCATAGACATAATGGATTTCCCTTCATCTGATAGAGATTGCTGCTCATTTTCTGGCTGCTGTGGTATTTGGTTGCTACAGTGGCCAGCCATAGTGCTTACAGCTTACAACTCTACTGTACATGACCAAAAAGACACTGTCTAGAGCTGTTTTGGAGTGTTACTTTGATCTGCAGGCTTGATTTTATTTTGCAAGACCTAAAACCAGTTGTAAAACTAGCCCAGCTTCCTGAATAACCACATTTACATATAACCGAATTTAAGAAAGTGCAGAAAAATTTCCATGATTGTCATAGTATTATCACTGGCATTTCTAAACAAAAATGGATGCACACTTTCTGTTTGGAACTTCCAGTTTATAGCACAAAAATACAAAGCTGGGACAAAGGTCAACATTGGTGTGGAATGCAAAGCATCATCTATCTTGATCATCCATAAACTATGTCCCCACCCAATGCAGATTTTTTTGTTCATGGTAGTGGTTAAAAAGTTGAATTTTCAATTAAAATTTTTTTCTTTAGAAGAATTTGCTAGAAATACACAAATGATTTCTCTGCTATCCTAATTCAGATGCCACTTGGTATTTTCACTTCTCCACATTCTGATGCCTCAAAGTAAACTTCTGTTAGAACAAGAACAGGAGCTCTGGAGGTGATCTTGGCCATTGGAGTGGATGAGGAAGGAAGGGAGCAGAAGAGGGAGGCTGAAAATAGACTGAGATGTCCCTGCTGCTGCAAGAGAACAATGTGCTTTGTCAGAAACATGGAGCTGTGTTCTATTTTCATAAGAGCCACAACCATCATAGACACTAGACTTGATTTTTTCTGACTTGCAGGAAGACTGGAAAATAAAGGAAACCCAAAAACCTCCCTCACCACAACCACACAGTAATTGGTTGGTGTAAAATAGTGTTTGAAAAGAAAAATAGCAGTAACAGCAGAGAGAGGTGGCCCATAGACCCTCCTGTTCATCCAGTGACTAAAAAGAGGAAAAAAGGAAAAAGAAAACCCTAACAAAAAGCCAATAAAACATCCCCAAGCTGCCAACACATTCCACTAAGCATAATTTCTTGCCTGAAGTGAACACAAGATGGATATTCACTGTGTGTCACCACCTTCCCATCAGCCCTTCCTCCGTCTGGCAGAACGTCTCAGGGCCCAGGGACCAGGAGTGACACGTTCCAACAGCTGTTGTATTGATTTTAATTCCAAGTCAAGCTCTCTGTTACATACCTGATCCTACTGTAATATTAATTACAGAGCCTCCCTCGGCTCCAGCCCCACTCTGTCATCCGTTATCAAAATGCAGCCACGCAAGTGCCTGTCGCTTCCAATCCATTTTTCATTAGCACGAGTGACCAGCCCCGTGTTCAGCATCTCTGGGTTCTGGATGACATTGGTTAAATGCTGCCTGGTAGATCGTAAATCACTGCAGCGTTTAAAGAATTCCTACACTGAGCAGCAGGGAGCTAATCTGTGTCTGCAGGTTTTTAATTGAGTAAAACAAACGACAATTAAACCCTCTTTAGGTGCACTCGAGCCCTTTCCTTTGGATTAAAAGGAGCTGAAACCTTTCCCTCTGGGACCACGTGCTGGCTACTGAGGGAGGGTGAGATCAGCTAAGAGGGGGCACATTGCAATAATCCTCTCTTTCTGCCCATCACCTCTGCCTGTTCAAAGGAGCAGCAGATGGTTTGGGATTGATCAGGAGCAGTACCAAGAAACTTAACAGACATTTCTGAGGAGACAGTCCCCAGCACTGAGCTCCATGGATCCCTTCATGATCTTTCTGAGAGTCCTTGTCCCCATAGCCCTGAGCCCCCAAGGACATGTGCCCATTGTTCATTCTGGATATGAAAGCAGTGCACAGGGATTTTAGTGTTAGGAACTGTAAAAACTGGGCCAGCACCATTGTCCAGAAAATGAAGGACTAATGGAGTTGTGTAAGTGCCCCAAAACTGGGAGAACACAGCCACCCAGCTCCTCTCGTGCCTTTGAGTGGTCACCCTGGGTCCCTGCACACAGCTAAAACACCACACAAGGATTTCTCTCTGGGCTCAGGTCTAAATTTTCATGGCCTTGCTGGAAAAGGATATTGCTGAACTGAACAAGGTTGTAGGAGGACAAGGTTTAGATGCAGAGAAATAGGCAGAGCTTGGCTCAAATAAGGTTGGGGAGAAAGCCCTTTTTTTAGGAAAAAAAATTACCAAGTTGCTCAATTGTGCACTTTCAAATTGATATTTGGAGCAGGAATTAAAGCTGCATTCCTCACCTGTCATCCTGCATTTCCAGGGCCACTGCTTCACTAACAGGGCCTGACAGATCCAGACTCTGAGAGAACAGCAGGAGGCAGTTTCCAAGAAGTTTTAACCAATGTAGTTGAGAAAAGTCTTTCTCTTCCACTCTGGAAGGAGATTCTCAGAATAATGAAGTCATAGATGAGCCAGGTTTGTTGGATTTTTCTTTAGACTTGTTGTCTCTACATAATATAGAGCAGTAGGTGCTACAAGAAATAAATCCACTTGGCTTTCTACACATCTTTTGATATTAATGTGGACCACAATGATGCCATGTGGGGAACCCTGGGCATATTTCCCAAGTGGGTAAGATGCAGTTTTAAGACAGGAAATTACAAGAGTAGCTTGCATTATTTTAAGCCTCAAATTCCATGTTCAGAGATGCGTAGCATAGTTCCTTTTTATGATATAATTACTCATCATTCCATTCAATGGAGTAAGAGGATCTAATGGGATATATTGTCCCATTTTAATGATAAGCACGTCAGATAACATAAATAGGTCAATTGACGTAATTGCAGTAAATACAGAAAAAAAAACCCCTCAATATTTCGAGATGAATTATGCAATTTACATAATTGCGGCTAAAAACGGCATGTCACCAGTGAGAGTGCTCATCCACCCCTACCCTCTGCCTTCCTCCTTCCCGTTTGGCAGGGATGCACTCTAGACAATGTCATATGTGACTGGAGATCTCTCCAGGTTCTCCAGCTTTGTCAGAGCAGTTTAGTGTTGTTTGTGCAGGAGCATTTGCCTGACTCACAGGTGCAGGAGAATTGCAGTCTCCCCAGCCTGGCTCCCCTCTCCATCGGGGCCCGTGCAGGCAGCAGCTGTCCAAAGCATGCAGGAGGCACAAGGGAGGATGGTAATGAGGGAAGGCACAGGGCTCAGCCAAGAACTGGCTCTCCTGGAACTGCAGAGCACTTGTAACATTTTGTTTTCCCCAGCCATGTCACTGGCACTGATGGGGGATGAAGGAAGGTGATGCCACGGAAGCACAGAGCAGCCTGTGGGACTCTGTCTTTTCTTCACAGGGCAAAGGTTTCTGCAGGAAAAAGCAATGCAGCCAGGTTAAAACATTAATTTGCTGTAAATTTAAAAATATAAATATTCAAATGGCTGACCCCAAGGTGCCTGGCAGGAAAGATTTCACTGAGTCCTCTTTGTGAACAACATTCAGGCAGCTATTGGCAAACTTGGGGCGCTGCCAGCCTTGTCCCCCTCCAGCCCTGTCTGTTCCTTGATACTTTCATTAATCCTGTGGTTTTTCCCAACCTAAATGATTCTATCATTTGCAGCTGGTTACAGACCCAAGACCTCCCAGAGGAAACAGGAAAAACTCTGCCCCAGACTTCAGTGTCTCTGCTCAGGTGAAACTGCTGTGCAAATAATAGGGAGAAAAAGACTGGAGAGTCTCTCCATGGTGACTGTTATTAGGACAAATGTTTTATTATGGTAACTTCCCCCAAGTCATTCCACATGTCATTTGAACAGTACCTCCATGCAACACCTCCAGTACTCCATTAAACCTGGATTTACCTCCTTCTCCTGCCTGGGTCATAAACGAGGATAGACCCCCACGGATGTGTTTTAGCTCAGGTACATCCTTACATCCAGAAATCCAGATTCTGCTCTAATGGGACACTCTAATGGGGGAAAGGGGAAATTTATTACCGTGTAAGAATGAGGATAATCCAGATCTTAGACTATTTAGAGAATTAGTCATTTGGGGAAAAAACATAATCTAAACCATGTTTAAAGTTTAGGCAGACAGGTTGACACAGGTCTGCTCTTGCAGCACATACAGCTGGAGTCTTCTTGCTGGGGGAGGAAAGGAGGGTGAGAGGGGTGGGATCCATCCTGGCTCCCTGCCTGGAGTTCCTTTTGACTTTCTCCTGCTCCTGACACTCTCTGGGCATGTCCTTGCTCAGTTAGCTGTGCACAGAAAGCCATTTCCATTGCCCCTGTACATTTTACCCAGCCACGTCTGAAAATCAGGAGAGAGAACTCCAGCTGCTGAAGTGCACAATTTGCTCTTAGCTACAGCCCAGTAATTGAAAACTGTCATTCTGCGGGAAAATGGCAACGGGAGCAAGAGCAGGAGCAGGCTGGAGTTTGTCACACTGCATCTGGAGATTCTGTAACTAGTTTCAGCTGAACTTTTCCCCCTCTGGGCTCTGATAGCTTGGCTGCTATTTACCAGCCCCTCGGAGAATTGCTTTAGTTATTTTGTTATTGAAATACTTCGGAGGTCGTTGTGTTTGTTTACACTTTCTCCTGTTCCAGGGCCAAGGCAGGGGAGGGGGGGAGGTTTGAAGACAGGGAATATTGGGCTAGTTCAAGATCCCTGTGAACTATTTACAGGTATGAGGGGGCAGAACAAGGGGGAATGGCTTCAAACTGAGAGTAGGTTTAGATTAGATGTTAGATATGTATTAGATATTAGGAAAAGATTCTTCCCTGTGAGGGTGGGCAGGCCCTGGCACAGGGTGCCCAGAGCAGCTGTGGCTGCCCCTGGATCCCTGGCAGTGCCCAAGGCCAGGCTGGACATTGGGGCTGAGAGCAGCCTGGGACAGTGGGAGGTGTCCCTGCCATGGCAGGGGGGTGGCACTGGATGGTCTTGAAGGTCCCTTCCAACCCAAACCCTTCCAGGATTCTACAATTCGATGATTCATCATTTGTTTCTAAGTACAAAGACATTGGAGGGATCAACAGCAGCTTGTTAAACCCCCTGTAGACAGCATCCACAAATTAAAAGTTCCTAATTCCAAGGTGAGATGGAGCAGAATTATTTTTGTTCTTTTTAAAAATAAGCTGGGGGATGTGGTTGTTTTGCTGGGGTTTTTTTTTCTAATTTTTGTCAGGAATTTTGTTTCACAGCAAAGTTTTACGGCAGTAATTAATTTTTTATTCAAAGTGGAAAGAAACTGGCAACATTTTAAAACTGGAACAACTTTCCTACCTTTAAAGCTAAGTAGCAACCCATCTGGAGAGCTGCCAAGCCCTGATGGAAAATGCCAGGTGATGTCTGTTCAATTCCATACAACACTCATGATAATGTCATTTATCCACGCTGAGGTGTTAATCATAATTGACATTTCTTACAACTTTTTTTCCATTTCTCATTAAAAAGCAGAAATTTATTATCCAATCCTGATTTTTATACAGACACTCATTTAAAAAGAAAAAAAAAAAAACAACAACAAAGAAGAGTGATGAAAGAGCTACAGACCTGTTAGTTCTTCTCAGTAGTGACCCCAGAGCCTGGCTGGAGGTGACTGCTGCATGCAAGGAAAGGCTTTGGGCTGAGACTCTCACCTTAAATCCCTTCAGCACCATCTGGGGAGGGGGAGGAAGGAGGGAACCACAGATGTGTTCCCATGTAAGACACCAGGGTTTGATGCAAGGAAGAAGGTAAGCAAGGAACATAGGCCCCGTGTACAAAAACTGCTCAAACTCTGCAATTTTTGAACCATGACAGTTAAAGTTTCCCTGTTAAAAGGGAACAGACTGAGTTTGGTTACAAGGTGCCGTGGGCTGTGGAGGGTTGGGAGCCTGGGGCAGCTGTGCAGATTTTGGATTACCAAAAATGTTCCTTCTAGGCCAGATGAGTCAAAACCTGGGCTGCTGCAGTTCCTTATGTGTTGGGGTTTTTTCTATCCCTCAATGACTGTTTTCTCCTTGCTGTAGTCAAAACAAGCTTCTCAGAGCACACTTGTGGCAAATAGGACTGGGATCAACAGGTTGCCTTCTGAAGTGTCATTCGGTGTGAAGGAGAGATGTGGCTGCTGATGTGTGATAGCTCTTCTCCTGTGATGGGAGGAAAAGGCCTCCCCAGCTTGCTGAGCAAGGATCAGGGAGAAGAGGATTGTACAACATGTAACAGTCCCCTATCTTGAGAGCTGAAGGGGCTCTGCTGCCTGCCAGTTTTGTCATCCTCAGTCCCAAATCTTGCTGCCAGCAGTAAGGATTACTTTTACTGCTGCAGTTAGTGTCCCCAAGCAGGTGAGGTTTTTTCCTCTATGAACACCTCCCTTCCTCCAAACCTGAAGTGCCTCTTTTGCCCTCCAGTGGGACAGTCAGCAAATTCTGCAATTAGGGGATGTAGGCAAGGCAAAGGGAAAGGCTGTGGCAGGAGCCTGGGAGGAACAGAAGGTGATGCACTGTTACAGATGCCCTTTTTGAGGCTGTTTGTTAAACACGCTGACACTTCCTTTTGTTCAATTCCCAAACTTTCCTGTGTGCTCCCAGCACCTGTAGGGCCTGGGGAAGAAAAGTTTTTCATAGATGGAGAGGAGAGAGGGGCTCCTGCACTCTCCCCTGATGGTCCCATCCCAAAAGCTGAGATAATACAAACTTCCAGCACCCATCCCTTCCTCATCATTACCTTGTGTGCTCTGCAGTGAGATACATCCCTTCAAAATCTTAGTGCCCTGTCCAGTTCTGGGCCCCTCTCTGTGAGAAGGAGATTGAGGGCTTGGAGTGTGTCCAGGGCAGGGAACGGAGCTGGGATGGGGCTGGAGCCCCAGGAGAGGCTGAGGGAGCTGGGAAAGGAGCTCAGCCTGGAGAAAAGGAGGCTCAGGGGGGACCTTGTGGCTCTGCACAAGTCCCTGACAGGAGGGGGCAGCCAGGGGGGGTCAGGCTCTGCTCCCAGGGAACAGGGACAGGAGGAGAGGGAATGGCCTCAGGCTGGGCCAGGGGAGGGACAGGGTGGGACAGCAGCAGGAATTTCTTCACTGAAGGGGTGGTCAGGCATTGGAACAGGCTGTCCAGGGAGGAGGTGGATCCCCCATCCCTGGAGGTGTCCAAGGAATGCCAGTGGCCCTCAGTGCTCTGGGCTGGGTGACAAGGTGGGGATTGGCCACAGGTGGGACTCAATGCTGGAGGTCTTTTCCAGCCTAAATGATTCTGTGATTCTGCGAAAATACACTACAGAGCTCCCTGTCTCCAAAGCATCTCCTGAGGATGCTGGGCTATTTACCTCTGTACCTTCAGGAGAGGTTACACCTTGTGTGCAACCACCTTCCTTCTATCCATATCTCTCTTCAATCTCTCTTACCTTTGTTCTGAGGACGTTCAGGGCCTCTGGAAGACCAGAAAACCCCCCTCTTCTTCCTGTGCCCATCAGGAGAATCCCTGCCAGCTGAAACAGAGGTGCTGGGAAAAGCCCAAGCAGCTGCCTCTGTCCTTGCTTTCCTCCTCCTTCCTGCTTTGGGGAATACAGAGGGAAAAAGCCATTGTGGCTGGCACCAAGGCAGATGGCAGCACTAAAACTAAGACTATTAATTACTACTATTATTTTTAGTAGAAACATATTGGAAGCAGTGTGATTCAGAGCTGTCCAAGCCCCTGCAAGAGGCTGAGCACTCCAAGCTGAGCAGAAGGCAGCTGGCTAGAGCAAGGAGGAGAGATTGGATGCTCCTCCAAAACTTTGGGACACCAGCATTTATTTGGGCTGCACCCTCAAACAATTTCCAGGAACAGATGTGCACTGATCTGAATTCAGAATGGGGAAGTGTATTCCCCTGGTTAGGAATTAAAGCTGGGTGGGATCATGCTGTTGCTTTCACTGGCACGTCTCCGTGGGCATCAGTGATGCACAGCTTTGGCGCTGGAAGTGGGAGAAAAATCAGTCCATGTATTTTAATTTCTAGCATTTTATTGGCTTCATAAAACATGGAATGAGGTGCTGTGTGAACAAGAAGTGAGCAACAGCCCTGGCTTAAAGAATTTACGAGCGGAAAGATCAAACAATGGTTGGAAGGGAAGGGAATACTTTTAGAGCTTGTGAGCTGGGGTTGGTTCAGAGACACTTGTGCAGCTCCTGATCCCAGGAGACATGGAAATCCCTTTCAGTTTGTGCTCCTAACATACATGGAAAGGCTATAAAGAGCCAACAGAAGAACTGGTAACTGCAAGAAAACCATCACTGCAATGATTTAAGCACAAGGTCCACCTTGCTGCTAAAGCCCATGGTCCAGCAAGGTATCTCAGGTAAGACCTAAAGGTGGAATTAAAGCAAACACTTGTTCAAGTGTTTTTCTAAAAAGAAATTAGTGTGGTGCTATTGTCAAAGTTAGGTGTGCTCTCCATGAGTCTATTAAACTGAGACCCAGCTTTGCTGTTGGAGTCAAATAAAGGAGTGAGAGCAAATACTTGTCAAATATATTATTATGAGAATTCTGTGCTCACTCATTAAATCATTTATTAATGACTCCTGGAGAAAAAAAAAAAAAAAAAGAAAGAAAAATATCACCAGATGAGTTATTTAACAAAACCCCACAAATTCAGCTTGTAACACATTCATCAGAACCTATTCAAGCAGCTTCAATGCTTGGATAAACCACTGTTTTTTAATCTAATTTCCCAGGCAGGAAGACTGCCAAAAAGTGCAAATGATGCTGTAAGAATGAAGAGAAGCTTTTTGTGGCCAAACACCTCAATGATGTTTACACAGACACTCAGCATCTCGCTCCCTAAAAGACACATTCCTATGTGACACATTCCATTTGGACACAGGAAATTTTTTTTTTTAATGCTTATTTCAGAGTAAGGGGGAGTTAAGGGTGTATTTGTCCACAGGACTGAACATATCACACTGGATTCATTACAGAGGGATGGATTGGAGGCAGCAATTCCTCTGTGCTGAGCTATTGAAAGTGAAATGGGATAATTGCCACAGTTACGACGAGACTGATCAAGCTGAGAGAAACAAGTTTCAAATTGTACCAATCAGCCCTAATCCGAAGGAGTTATTAACAGAGCTCTAGCCTGGTGAGCCCACATCTGCTAACTTGAGATAATGATTTATATCACCCTTTATGAAAGTTCCAATTTATTCTAATTCAATAAGTGAAAGGCAGCGAGCACAGAGGCAGTTGGAGACAAGGATTCAGTGGGAGCCCCTCGGCCACTCTGCTCCTCCCAGGCAGGGCCAGCAGCTCCTGGTGCCATTCACTGGAGGACAAAAAGAGAAAAAACTCCAGTTTGGAGTATTTTTTTTTTAATATCTTCATGTGACATAGAACTGCAAGGTGCTTACAAAGATCAGTGTGATGGTTTAGCCTTCAAACCCTTTGAATAGGACAAGCAGTGAGGATGTGGTACAGGAAGGACAAGGGGAAATGGCTTCAGACTGAGAGGGGATAAATTTAGATTGGATATTAGGCAGGAATTATTCCCTGTGAGGTGGTGAGGTGCTGGCCACAGAAGCTGTGGCTGCCTCATCCCTGGAAGTGTCCAAGGCCAGGTTGGACAGGGCTTGGAGCAACCTGGGATAGTGGAAGCCCACGGCACAGGGTGGGATGAGATGGTTTTTAAGGTCCCTTCCAACACAAACCATTCTGTGAATCTGTGAAGGGCAGCTAATGCCTCTTTCAGAACAAAAGAAGCCATCCAGAATGGTTGGACAATAAATATTTTACTGTGTTCTCAGACACAAACTCTTGTTGCTTCCATAGCTGTGGGCTCATCTCATCCAACAACCTGCACTTTCGTGGACATGAGGCTGGTTTGACCCTTGTGGGAGATGGCCACTGGGGCCACACCTGGAACATGGCCTTGGGAGACTGCAGTGGTGTCAAGGACACAAGCCAGGCACCCATGAGAAGTCATTCCCTTGAAATAATATACAGGATTTCCTCGGTTTTTAATGGCTGGTGATCTATCACAAAACACACCTCAATAATCCATGGCTTCCTGGTGAAATTCTTATCACAGTCCAATCCAGAGCTGCCATGAGACTGCTCCAACTCGTACAAGACAAATGTTCCCACTGCCCCCCCTGTCCCTTCCAGGTGCACACACAGAACCTGATTCCCTCAGGAATTAAAAGTTGTTTAACAGCAGGACATGGCCATTCCCATTCTCTGCTGGGCCCTGCACAAAGTGAACAAAAGCATCAAGATTTCTGCATATTGTTCTTCTCCTGAGGGGAAGCTTTATGTTATTTGCTGTGTTTGCACAGTTCCAGTACCTGAGATGTTTGCTTGGCTTTCTTTTATTCAAACACATTTGTTCCAGTTGCGTTTCTGACCTATTTTACTGCTACTCTGTGAACACTCACTGAGTGATAGTTTTTGCCTTTGTTTCAAGTAGATGCCAAGAAAATAAAAGTACCCCAAGCACTTCAGTGACTGCTCTTGCAAAGTTTCATGGGCAAAAGGGCTTTTCCCATCTTTCTGTCCTTTGAATTATGCCTTAATATTTGACAGATTTCTAATTGTAAAACATTTGGTTATCTGCTCAGAGCAGGAACACCTCCTGATGATGCCTTAGGTTTGAAC
>VZTN01004877.1:36579-49549 GCA_013400515.1 Erpornis zantholeuca | reverse complement strand
TCCCGGCTGCTCTCGCCTCCCGAAAGCTGCCCCGGCTGAGCTGCGGTGCTGCCCCTGGACCCGCCGTGAGATCTCACCTGAGCCCTGCTCCGCGCCCAGCCTCTTCTGAGCCCGGACCTGCCGCCTTGGCCGGCGACCCTCGGGGGAGCAGCGGGGAGCAGCGGGGCACAGCCCGCGCTCAACCTGCTGCTGCTGCTGCGCGCATCCCCGAACACGCGAAAGCTAATGTAAGCCCCCAGTACCGTACTTATCCTGGAGAAAAACAAACAGACAGACAGACAGACAGACAAACAGACAAACAAAATCCCACTCCATGTAAAAAGATTAAAAATCACAGAAAATTGCGATACCTGTTTCACTGCCTTCTCCGAGTTCCACAACACTCACAACTTCGCCATTTGACACCCTTTTCACATTTCAGGGAATCCTCCGTACAGAATAGGAAAGAACAGAGGGAAATGACGATTATCTGTGTTACATCACAATAATTGTCAAAGAATCCTGGCAGTTGCTGGACTCTGGTGAAGTAGACATGACTGTACACCTCTGATTCAAGCTTTTCAAATGATGTCATCTGCTTCTGGTTCTGATATGCAAGCTTAGACGCTTAAATATTATTTTCAAGTCCTTGTCTCATGTAACTACAGGAGCACATGCTTTATTTTGACTGTAGGGATAGTCCATTTTTTTGGTAGCAAATTTTCATAAATAAATACCTGAATGAAAGACTTTTAAAGCCAAGAAGAAACAGCACTGTAGTGCTAACAGAGGATTATTGCCAGACCTACCTTTCACACTGAATTTTTAGCAAAAATATTTTAAATTTGATGGAAATTAATTTTTTTATTGTAAATATTTCTGATTTATGTCATTTTAAAGAAGCAACTAAACGGAATAAATTTGGAGTCAACATTACCATTTCAGCTCCTGTAGGAAAAATACATTATCCCAAAATTCTGAAATATCTCTAAACCCCAGATGGTGCCCCTATACCCTTTCACAGAATTGCAGCACACATGAGAAACCTGAGCAGTTGCAGTAGAGTGGACGCATGAGAAAGGCTGCTAGGAAAAACATAATCAATTTGTGAAAGGCATTCTGCATTCAAATGAAAGAGAAAACCACAATAATATATTTCTCAGTGACCTGTGCTCTGGAATAGAATATTTCTCAGCTTGCTGCCAGCTGCCTTTCCTTGCTTGTGGTTGGACCCAGTTACCTTTACTGTCCCTGATATTCCTGCTAGAAACTCCTGTCACCTCAGATGTACCAACATAACTGCAGGTTTCATTCCACCCTTACCTGCTTCTTGCAAAAGATCTGGGATAGAAAAATTTGCCAATAGAAGAAATTAAATGAATGCCTGTCACTCCAGCAGAACAAGGTGACGGAAGTAATTAAGCACATAACACTTGCAGATCTGACAGAAAAGTGACCTCTGGTAGGAGGGAGGTGATGGGCAGTGAGAATGGTAACTCTCCAGCAGAAATGATCATGGTATTTTCTCCTGCATGAGCACTGGAGGGAAGAAAATTAGAGTCCTCTGTGAAGAGAAGTCCAAATAAACTGAGCAAATGTAGTCAGTCAGCCAAAGACAAAGACTTCAATTCATATTTAGAAAGTGGATGTGTCTTTCTTTCCCATTACTATTATTATTGTTATTATTATTATTTTACTTTTCCTCCCCCAATTATTAAAATCAACCTACAGATTTTACCTTTGATTCTTCTCCTCATTTCAGTGGAGTGGGGTGGGAGAAGATAGGGTTCAGTGAGTGGCTGTGTTGTCAGCTGGGCTTAAATCATGACATGACAATATAATTAAAGTGAAAATCTGAACAATGAATTAGAGAAAAACCACAAGCTAAATAAGAGATAGGTTTGTAGAGAACTTGGTGATTAGTAGCCACTGAAGCAACTCACCAGGTTGAAAGGCAAGTTCTGCAACACTGAAATGATTCTTAGAGCTATTCAGGTATTTTTTCTGCTCAAATATATATTCTTGCTCAAATGGATGTTAATTGCAAATTGTGTATTTTGCAATATTTTTCAGGATGGCAGACAACTGCTTACAGTCTCTGCACTAGATTTTTAATCCATGCAAAAGCTAATGCAGTAGTCAGGAGGTGTGGTAGTCATCCTTTTGGATGAAGCTTTGGATATGGATTCACAGCTTTTGACATTGCTGATAGAATCAGAATGGGAATCCTTTTCATTATTTGATAATTTGTGATGCCAAGTACCTTAAAGCAAGTAAGGCAGCAAAATATTAAAGTACCTACTGAGAGGTGAATTGAGGTCAGGCTTCCAGAAAATTTCTATGTCTTACTGAAAGCTATCACTGCTTTTCTCTTCTCTAGACATGGTATAATTAGAGCAATTCTAAAAGAGTTTTTTCTTTTGCAAGGAAAAACTTAAATCTCTACCAAATTGCTCCAAGGTCTGCCAGTCTGTAAAGGTAGTAATCGCACTGTTCATCATTTACCATGATAGAGCTCAAAATCTGGCAGTTATTTTTGGCTGTGAAAGATTTAATTTGTTTTTCTTAATTGTTATGTGCTCATATATTACTTCATTTCTTTCTATTTTTAATATTTAATAGAGAAATTTGCCAGATGTTATTGCTCTGTAACAGTTTTGACTCATAGTTGTTGGCATTGTGTAAGCTACCAAACCCTCCACTGACCTGAGCTGGACACAAAATATATCTGATGGAAGGCTTGGGACAGGGAGTGAAAGACAAAGAATGGCTTTCAGATGACTGAAGGGATGCTTACCTGGAGGACCACAGCAACAGGAGGTGTAAATGTTGTGAATTAAGTTTTAATTGGAACAGAGACTGGTATTCTGCACTCTCAGTGTACTCATTCTTTCTTTTCCTTTCCTTTTGGCACAGTGAATTTTTATTATTTCTTGAGAAATGGAAGAGCACAAAGAGGTGATGGTAGAGTTCCTACCTCAGAGTGCACACATTGTTAGACCACATTTATCACAAACCCCTTTGGGCAGCACAAGTTAATTTATTCCAAATCTACTAGATCCAGAGGAGTTATCCAGCATCTCTATAATCACAGTGATGCCTTAAATGGCCATCTGGAAACAGGGACTAGACAGGAATAAAGGAGGTTTTTATTGTAAAGGCCTTCAGTGGTACACTCTGGGCTCCAGAGGGTCCTGCCTCAGTGGATCCCAAAATGGACAACAGGTCACGAGTTCTTCACACTTTTATATCAGCATAAATTCACCAACCAGAACCCAGCCAAGGATGGAATTCCCCCAAACTCACCCCCCTCTCCCCAAGATGATGGTTTACAGTTCTTGGGCCTAGGACAGTCTGGGTGTCCTCGGAGAGCAAGTTAGAGAGGCTTTGTTACGTCTGTCTTAGCATGACACTTAACAAGAACAGCACTTAACAAGCTACAGGAAACTTCAGAGTTACACTAGCAGCACAGGATTTGGAAAATATAAAAGTTAAAACCTAAGGCATGAACAGAAGTAATTTTGTGATCATCAACTTTGCCTCCTAAGAAAGGCAATTAAAGCAGAAATTATAGCAGAGCTGGGATGGAGGGAGAGGAATGGATGGCACTAGAAATACATTTCCTGGTTGGAGAGTGTTGCCTCCCTCCCATGGCTACCAGGATTCTCATTCCCTTGGAGAAGCAGATGACAAACCCTTCTCTTTAGCGTTTCTGGCTTCTGCATTTTCTGGAATTTGGCACAGAGCTTTCCTCATGTGTTGCATGTAAATCTTACACGAGAGGGTTTGAGGGAGGTTGTGACTTGTGAAAAATTCATTTTTCTGAATATATTAATCTGAGAAATGGTTAAGTAGAAAGGCAATTAAAACTAAAAAGAGAAAAAAACCCAGTTTCACTGGGAATTCTCCCGATGGCTGAAGTTTAGTTTCATGATTCTTCTTTTTCTAAGGTTATCTATCAGTATAGTGATTTAACAGTCCCATAGTAATTTGGGTCTCTTGTTGTAAAAATTTTTCTTTCCTCATGGTAGTTTCTCTTAAAACAAACTCTCTTTAAAGAAAAGTGGATAATTTAGGGTTTTTGTCCTAGCTTCTAATTCTCACCCACCAACATTTTAGAAATCAATAACAAACATCATGTATATTTCACAGGTAATAAGCTTGCTTTTTTTTCTCCTAAGGTGCTGAAAGAATGGAATTTTACTTCTGTGGAAATAATGTCCCCTTCTTGACCAGGATTTCTTTATCAGGTTGGAGAAGAGGGCTCAAACATCTGTTTTTTCCTATGGAAAGACATGTTTGACACCCTGTTCCCTTGCAGCCACATTTGTACGCAGAAGGAAGCTCTGATTTTTCATGGGACATTCAGTACAACGCTTTAAATGCCTGCAGTCTGCTTTCCCATTTCCCCAGGAAAATGGACTGCTCAGAGCACTCACTACACTGTTTCCATCTGCTCTCCTGACACAATTTTCTCCCCTCTGCCACGCAGGCAAGATGCTTCACCAAAATATCTACAAGACTACACCAAGTAACTACACGAAGTCGATACCAGCAGGTGGTGCTGCTAAACGCCGTTTCCCACGTCCTTTTAATTCCCCGCTTGAGTGAAGCAGTCTAAAGGAGATCTACCCAACCACTGCTTTAATCTTGCTCAGTTTTATGAAAAAGCCATCCTCTTTGGGGAGGAGAGAGCAGGAGAGCACCCTTTCTGCCTGGGTTCCTAAGAAGAATCAATGCCTGAGCCAAATTGCCTGGTACATCTGCATTTTTTGCAGCAAGCATTATAAGCACCCTTGGGAAAAAAGGTAACAAAATAAAATACTTGTTAATAGTTTGCCCTACCCAGATAGCAGTGCTCCAGGTAGATGTCATTCAAAGGGAATAAAGAAAAGAGTTGCCAACTCTAGAGAAAGGACAGATTGCACATTTTTGAAATTGAATTTTTATATGATTGCTTTAGATACTTCTGCTGCTCCAATGTGCCTGAGAGTTAAAAAAGCAATATAGTCTCAGTATTACATAATAAATTTCAGGTTTACTCCCCAAGCTCCTTATCTCTTCCAGATATCTAATGTAAGATGCTATTAGGTTTTCTTCCCAAGCTCTTTGTATCTTTCAAATATCTAATTGCAAGAAGCTATCATTAGTTGAGAAGTCTGTGCCAGAATCACATGCAATGAGAAATATTTTTTGAAAACACATTACTGAATGTTAATAAATTCCTCTGTGTCCTTACTTGAGTTTTTTTTTTGTTGCTATTAATTAATTGGTACTTCAAAATTTATTGGCTCATTTGTACATTTCTTGAGCTAATGTTTTCACAGCAAGGCAGCTGTTTATTGCTTGAATCTGTGTTTTCCATATTACCATTGGCTAGGAGCAATGGCACAGTATGTAAAAAAACCCTGTTTCTAGTGATCTTTTCTTAGAGAAAAGGCTTCAGAGACATTAAGAGGAATGCTTTTATGCCATGCTTAATATTTTGAGAGAAATATAAAAGGTCATTCAGATAATCATTATCCAGTTTGTTTGGTTTTTCCCCTTCAAGTTGACTTTTTAAATATGATTTATGATATTATGGCCAAAAAACATGCAAGAATGTGCATGGAAAGTCATGATTTGAGACTTGATGAGGCTATTTTCCTTGCTGACATGAAGTCAAAGAAATACCATTGGCATTTATTTGCATATTTTCCTGCACAGCAGCAGTCATATATAATCTAACTTCGGAGCCGAGCACTCTAGGGCTCTGCCCAAGAAACACCTCTCCTTTGCCACTTTTTGTGTGTTTATTGAGTTGTAAGTTTTCTTTATTGTCTCTATCTGGCAGCTTCATCAAAGTTCCTTCTCAAAAGTTCTTTATTCATTTGTATATTTTCCCTCTTTAATGTTGATTTTTATTTAAATTTGCCGCAAGCTACAGCTTCATGATGGGCAAATGCGATCCTACCTGGAAATAAAAACGTTTCACGGAAAATAGGCCTATAGAGCTTAAGAGAACCCCCTAGAGTCACAACCCACCTGATTTAGCCATCTGTCTGCCTGCTCATGCAGTCTGGGCTTCAGGGCACAACCTCAGACTGGCCAGCTGGCTGTGGCCTGTGGCAGCAAGGTACCTTCTTCAGGTGAGCACACCCAAAATAATATTGTACAAGCATATCCTAACTGCTCACAAGCCTAATGAGGCTCCTTCTGCAGCCATGACAGTATTGTCCTACTGGTGAGAAGGTTCAAGGAAGAGTGTCAGTGTCTGAGCATATTCTTTATGACTAAATTTACAATCTGTCCTCTAATTTTAACCTTTTGCAGCACAGGATACATGTGGAGCAGGATTCACACCCTCAGCTCAGTCAACACTTGCCAATGCCAACCATTTTGGCAACTGCTCCGTGCCTATGAGCAAAGTCAAGCACAGAGTTTTATAGTTCCTTGGTTTGAAGGAAAGATTGCTTGCAGGACAGGTTGTTTGAAGGAAAGGTTGTTTGAATCTTTGGCCACATTATAAAGGAAATGTATTTTTTGCAGTCACACTAAGGTGCTGACTATGCTGCAGGCAAGTTCTTTTTCCTGTGACTGATACAACAAGCACTGACAGAGCAGAGCTAGGAAGAGACTGAAAATTTAAAAAAAAGGGAAGCTTTCAACTTGAACCAGTAGAGATGCTGGAGAGATATGCCAATTCGATATTTTTTTGGCCTCACTTGTGTGGGTGAAGCAATAAATTCCAGTTTACATCTAGTTGCTCCTACTGCGGAGCTATCATTTGAGCATTTGGAATCATTAGAGCTATTTTATTAAGCTTCAGTTCCTATTGTGCAAATGTTTCTTTCTATTTGTCCTGCACTTAGTTTTATAAATCTCTTTCTTCTTCTCCACAATTTTCTGTCTTAATATCATTTTTGATGTTGCAAGATGTAAAGTGAAATTTTCCACCTTGAAGAGGGTTCTACACATTTCTACTACTGTTGGCAGAGGTGCCTGCATGACTGAGACCTGTTGCCACTCTCCAGCTTTGGTTTGTGACAGCTCTGCTCGAGCAAAGAAATAGAAGAGGAATTGTCCAGGAATGACAGTAGAACAAAGATAAAAGGCTAACTCAAAATGAGGTGATAATGTGTCACTCAGAAGGTTTGAGTCTTCAAGAAAGTGTGCTTTACTGTCTTATACTGGAGTTAAATAAAAAAAAAAAAAAGTTGTATACATAAAATTATATATACAGATATGTATAGAGTTTGAACTAGCTGGGCACATTGTGACATAATTTTTTCTGCATTGAAGATGTAGGGATATTGCTTCTCCCAAAGTTTTTTCCTTCTAGAACATTGTTTTCCACTGAAATACCAAGCTAACAGTCCTACATAAAATCAGTCTCTAACAGAAGAGAATTGTGTTTGTCTATAATGAATGGTAGCATGAAAGCATTCCTATGACCTTACTTGTTAGATTCTGAAAAAAAATAATCGAAAACATTAGGCTTCAGCAGTTATTATTAAGCACTTAAAAATGGGCTCTTCAATACTAAGGAAAAATATTGCAAGAATCTCCTGAATAATGAGAACAAGAAAAGTATTTCTTTATTAGAAAAGTTCAGTATTTGTAGTTCCTGGCAACTGCCATCAAAGATAAAATGCAATCACAATCATAATTACATTTTAAACTTAATCTAAATGTGTGATTTGTAAGTCTTAGCAGTTAATACGTTTTTAGATTTTTGCCTGCAGCAGACTGGAAGGTGTTTCTTTAGAGTACAGTGGATTTCTTCAAACCCAGGGTAAAAAATTATTTTAAGAACAGTGAAACAATTTCTATCAAGCAGTACATGCTTGGATAACTCTGCAGTCATTTAACTTTACTGATGGATATTAACTGCCTTGATAAGAAATTCAGATTATATATAAATCTGGTAATGATAATTCATAGCACTTTTAGGAGAAAGCAATTTATTTCAGTTCAAGAGCAATTTTTTTACTTTAGACTACATAAAATATAAATCTTTGGAAATAAGAAGTATTTTGAGGAAATTACACTGTAACTGAAAAATGCAGAATAAAGAGTTCTCAGAGCTTTTCAGACCCTTCTTAGAAAGTTTATAGAAATTTTAACATTCATGATTCTTTATAACACATCAGAAAATGCATAACATTTAAAATTATCTAAAGTTAAAATATAAGTTAAAAAATACAGTAACCCAAGGTTTTTTTCAATTATATTTGTAGCTTAGATTTAAATGGCTACTTAGGTAAAACATTGTTATTACTAATGATTAATCTTAGTTCTTCAGAAAAACTGAATATATTCTTGTAATTTCTACTGTATTACATTACACTGGAATGGAATAAAATAAGAGGAGCAAATATGGACATAAAATATGGTAATTCAACCATGGAACTGCTTTAGAAAAATACAGCAAATACTGAAGGATATATGTCTGATGAGGCTTAAAAGTACATAGAACATTTGTACATAGATTTAAAAACTTATGGAAAAGCAAACAGATTGTTTCTGTAACCTCTACCTTTTGCAGCTGTGTGTTTTACTTTACACAGCTATACCTGCCTCCCGGGGAAACTAAATCTGTTGAGAAACCTTCCATGTGTCTGAAGACCTGTATCAGGAACACTCTCTTTTGCTGGTCAAACTAATGTGGTTCTTTTGCTGAACCTCGTTGGCCATGTTTTCCAAACTTCTGTCTCTTGCTCCTCTGTGAATTGCCCAATGTTTGCTGTCCCCTTACAGGCACAGAGAGGAGCAGGGCCACTACCGACAGCAAGGAGAAAGAACCTGCTGAGCAAAATACACCATTTGCAGCAAGCTTAGGGAGAGTGTCCTCTAAAGCAACCCATTATTTTACCAATTATACACATTTTACTTACAAAATAATTGGAACTAAACTAGAGGGCTGTATTCTACAAATAAATGCTCCAGTTATGGCAATTAAGTGAGGTATAACCATTCTGCTTTAACACGAAGGTTTTGGAAATTTGGAAATTTTTAAATTTCCAAAGTGAATTATTATTCTTATTCTCATTAGGACAAATAAAAGTACTGTTTCTTTTTTGATTGTGAAGCATGAAGCCTTAGGCTAACCTCTTATTGTCAAGAAAGAATATAATAAGCTAGGGACTGCTAGGTTACTAACAACTCCTGGTAATTTTCCTTTAGAGATGGACACAAGTTCCTTTGGGAGCTGGTGTGAGTGTGACTGAACAGGACACCAACACTACAGTGAGGGTTACTTCATATTGGAGGAATTGCCCTAACCATGACTAGTCTAACTTTATCCAGTGGAAAAGGACCTACTGACCTAATTGCTCCACCAGCCCAAAGACATCCTGCTCTCAGGAGAATCTAGCATGCATTCTAGAGTTTTTTTAGGGTTTTTTTGTTATTGAGAAGGATGGTCTCTAAGTATCCCTTCAGACATAGGCCATTTACAGAGTTAAACTTGCTCTTATGCTCTCTTTCAAGTCCAGGGGAGTTCATCTTCTCACTCCACAATTTAGTTAATTGTGAAACTTTCCTCTGTTTCTCTCTCTCCTATCCCTCTTATGCCAAAGCAGTCAATAGCAAAATGGTTTGAATGCTCTCATAGACACAGCAGCAATGAACTCTAGCCCCTGCAGAAATGTCTTCTGTGTTGTGTGATTTCCAAAGTCTGTGGTTTTAGTTCTGCTTCTGATTTAAAAGAAGATAAAAATGTTATTGACACATTTTCTAGGGATCTTGAGTTTGTCAGTGCAATAACCATCACCTTCAATAATTAATTTCAATATAAGATGTCTCCAGAAACTTAGTCAGAGGATTATCTAGATTTTTGGAACTTGTGCCATGGCTGAGCTTAACCATGAATACTTTGACATGTCTAAACTGTGTAGTTTCTAAGTATATTTAGAGTCACAAAGCAAGAGGTTTTAGAAGTTCCAGCAGCCAATTTCAAAAGCATTGATGAAGGAGAGTTTTCAAGATTGGTTTTATCTTCAGTAGTCTATATTTTAGTAGTATTCTGAATTTCTGTCATTGAACGTGACCCTTACACGTATGTTTCAGTGTAACTATTAGCTAATTTAATCTAGTATCCTGATTTCATTGTTTTCTCAGAGCAAGATGATATTTTGAAAGCTCTAGTACTTATCCTCTTTAAAAATGTAATAGTTTCTTCAATGCTATGACTAAACAAGGTGGTCATTGAATGAGCTGAAGTATGACCTGATGTCTTTTATTATCTAGTGATAATGGAACACACATTTTTTGTCCCTTAATTTTAGATCTACAAAGCTGCAACTTTTACTACCTTGATTAGTTCAAACTGCAAGTAGTGGCCACTCCTGTGTTTTGTTTGAATGAAGTATCGTAGTCAAGACTTTTATAAAAGAATATTTTCTCTGTCGGGAAAGAACAAATAAAGAAAAATGGTGACATGAACTGTTACATAACAGACATCAGCCTTAGAAAGCATTTTCCAGACCTGCCAAATTTTCTTAATGAATAATAAAATGTGTTTATACGGTGAGTAATGCAGCCTAGCTGTAATTTACTGCAACAAATTAATATATCCAGTGACTCTACCTAATCAAACTGAACCTTGTCACCTTCTCATGATTAAGAGTTGCAATAGTCCAGAGACTTATGGACTGCCAAACATAGTTACAAAAATAAGTAAGGAGATTCTATTATAGACCTACCATTAAAAAAATTACAACTTGATGAAGATTTTAATTGACATATTCTAATTTCTAATTTCTGTCGCAAATCTTAGCATAATTCTGGTAGCAGAAACTGCAGGCAACTAATTGCAGCCAGGGCATTGTATATGCTTCAGAAGATGCACCTAATATTTTAGAGAAAATAAAGCTAGACAAGCAGAATAATAAAATAATTACTGAAAAATGTAATTAAAAAAACCTTTTAATTTCCAATAAAAAGGCCTGATTTTTGAACAACACCACATGTACTGTATTATTAATTTAGAAAATGTGTGACAGTGTGATGTTTTGCCCCAGATTAATTTGATTTGTAGTGTAACTTAAAGTTTTGTGTCTTTACATGGTCCAAGAAATATTTGAATATAAGAACAGATGTCTTTGACAGAAATGACAAGAGTACAACACACTCACATAAGCATTTCTTATGTGGATGTTGCAAAGTATCAATGGGATGCTTTTGTTTAGTCTTCTGCAAAAAGGAGAAGGAAGGGAACAGGTTTAGTGGAAGAGACTGTGCAGACTGCTTTAAAAGTGGGCAGGCTCTCCAGTCAGCACTGAGCTGAATCTCTCTTTAACAGATGCAGACAGGATACTGTTCACATATTTTCCAGTGATGCTTTAGTGTGTAAGCACCTCACCTCACAGTGATGGGATATTTCACCCTTTGTATAATGGCTTTAAAAAATGTTTGCCCATTCACAGTGGTGAGGTGTTTCACTCTTTGTATAATGGCTTTAATAAACATTTGCCCCTTTTTCCCAGGTTCTGGCATATCTCAAGCTTAGTAGGTATGTGCCCACACTACCAGGGAATTGTGCAGGTGATCACTGTGCAGATATGTGGAGAGTGTCTGGTGCTGCTATTCAAGTCCAGTCACTGTGTCACCAGGTAGAGAAGGATCATGGCGCAGTTATGTGGGAAAGGGGACACCTAATCCCTGCCTTTTCTTTAGGGTTCTTAGACAAGGTAGGAGTTTGCCATACAGTTTGCCATAGCCCTAGACCTAGTGAATTTTTCAGATTTTATCCTATGTGTATTTGGGTGAGTGGACTTTCCAATAAAAGCTGTAAATGTCAAGTAAATATGCTTTATAACCATTTTACACCAAATGCAGTGATCAGCCTCAAGAGATGGTGGCCAAAACAGTTAAGAATCAAAAGCAGAACTGTCTAGAGCACAGGGGTGCTCCCAGAAGGATGCCACAGACACTGGGATTCGGTTTTACCTCATTACCAACAGGTGGAGGTCCTGCAACTGAGGTCTACACTCCTGAAGCAAGTCTTCCAAGTGCAAAGTTATTGAAAAAGTCATAAGGTGCATCACCACCTTCTATTACTAAAGGAATTAACCATGTTATGTGTTAAACCATAGATATTATTTTAGAATGTATCTGTACCTCTAGATAGTCTGAGTCTCATGCAGCTACAGTCACTTCAGTCTTTCCTATACTGCCAATAATATAGCTGGATACCTACATTAGGTGGCCTGGATCATATTTCACAGATTTTGACTTTCCTAAATGCTTTGTCTAAGGAGATCCACCTTAGATTGCATCTTCTCTAATGAATGAAAGGTATAATCAAAACCTCCCTCATCTCTCTGATGAATACATAAAAGCTAGTGAACTGTATCCCTTCTTTTTCCCCCAGGGTTTTGCATCTGAAATGGAGATTCATTCCCACTGCAGAATAAATGCTGTGTGTGGTAAGCATTTTGAATAGCCTGATTTTCTACTGTTGGGTCAAAAGGAAAGAGACTGTAAAAAGGAATAGGATTTATAATGTGGTTATTTGACATCTCACTCCAAANGACAGAGAGAGAGATGTAGTAGATGTGTTTGAGGGGAACATTCATGTAGAAAACATTATGGAATGACTTTTTAGCTCTTCCATAATTTCGACCAAATGAAAAAAAATAAGAAATCCCATCTCCACATCTTATCTTGAGTGAGAAAATGCTCTATGCCCTTTAAAAGAAGGTAAGGGAGCTGTTTGGATGAGGAAGCATATGTTAAGGGACTCTCTGTATGAACTCCCATTTTACTAACTGTGCAGGGTTCTTGAAAAAACTTTCATGGTGAGTATGTTTAAGAAAACAATTTTGACTGAACCTTTTTTAAAATCCCTTTCTACCTGATTAAATCTTTATTTTTCCCCAGAAGTAAGAAGGTTACAATTTTTAACAATGGGTTAGAACATATCGTACCTCACATATAATTATTATAAAAGTGTAAGACAATATCTGAACATTTTTTAAGGCTTGACTTTTGTACCCAACCAACAGAC
>VZTN01004877.1:17785-31515 GCA_013400515.1 Erpornis zantholeuca | reverse complement strand
TGATGATCAAAAAAAATCATGGAATTCCAGATACCTGGGGAAAACCAGGACTCAGTAGAGGATATATAATAAAGAACAGCTAAAAAGAAAAGTGACAGCAATCACTGTAAAGCCTGATAACTGGATCTCTAGTGTCCAACATAAATACTGGGTTTAGGTCCTTTTTATGCATTTTACAGTGAGAGCCAGATGCTCGATATTTTATACGTGAGTTTATATAAATTAGTTCCTTACTTGGCCAACTTTATGACATCAGTTCATCTAGAATTTATACTTTGCTTTAAAAGGTCAAAATTACAAAAAAACCCAGCAAACAAAATATTGAGACCTAGCCTTCCTGTTCCTGGCAGTTTAAAATGTATGTTCTCTAAATATTCTGAGCTACATACTTGCAGATTCTATGAAATGTTGCAATCTTACTACCGGGCAGTAATGCAAACCTAGAGAGTGCAAACCCTGTGTGACAACGAGTAGCTAAATATTTCCATCTGTGTGTATAGGGGCATCTGAGTATGTTCTTTTTGTCTCTCCAAGTAATTCCTTATAAATGTGCACATATATAGGCACCTGTTTATCTCATTCTCATGATAATGCATTCTTCAAGCACTTTCGATCTGTGACAAAACAAAACTCAAATCATGAACCACAGATAGGAGCTGAAACAGCACTACAAGGATTTAGGCTTGTGTTTTGCTGAAGGGGAAAGGATAGTGCCCTTTGGCCAAGGTCACCATAATGTGCATTTGATTATGGTATAATAGGTGGTAGATATGCATAGATCAACCAGGTGTGCCATGGATTAGCTGTGTTCCACTGTCCTGCTGACAGCCTCTGTCTTTTCCTTTATACCTTTTATTTATACCTCCTGAGTATGGATACATGGGGGCTACCAGTAAAAAAAAAAAAAAAAAAATTCTTTTTCTTTATACCTTTTATTTATACCTCCTGAGTATGGATACATGGGGGCTACCAGTAAAAAAAAAAAAAAAAATAGAAGAAATTAATGGGCAAGGTTTTTAAAGGCAGCAAAGTAGAAGTCTTTCATCCTAAAAATGGCATGTGGTTTGGGACTGCGTGAGGGACGATGCCTTACAGCATATAGAGTAATAAGAGCTACCTCACTGACAAGGAAATGCATCAGTAAAATCCCTGTTAAGTCAGTGGGAATTCTGTCACTGATTTTAGTGGGGCCGAGATGTCACCCCACAAATTGGATTCTTTCTGTCACTGACTTCTAGGACACATCTATGAGGAGAGCAGTGTTTCAGTCATGTGAGAATTTACTGTTCTGCCCCTGTGCTTGGGTCCTAATGCTGTAAGAGTGGAGAGATCAGGATTTATTTCTCCTGGTAAAATATCAGTTTAGAATTACTGCAAGCAATAAGTACACTGGCTGAATAGACACCAAATTTAACATTAATGGCCTTCTGCAATATATTATAAATGCCTTATTATTGAAGTTTGCTTGAAAAAGAAAGTGTTACTGAAATCTGGCATTGCTATGAAACTTTGGGAGTTGGTAATTGCCAAAGGCTATAAATTAGCTTGATGTGCTGTACTGACCCTGTCATGCACTTAATGTAATGGTATCAGTTTAAATTATAAAAAGAGGCTGAACATTAAAATACTCAAATTGCATTAGGAAATGGAAGAGAAACAACAGAACTGTCATAGCTCATTAGTGTTCCATAAAGCTGAAGAAAAATACAGCCATCAATAACAATAAAAAGTTTTTACTTACAGTTGATCTATCCAAATTTGCCCAATAGTACAATTTTAAAAATAAGTCACAATTGGAACTATTTTATAGTTGCAAATATTTTCCATACAGAATATTTAATTACTACTACCATGACTTATTAACACTTATTAACAATTTCTTGCTGTTAACAAGAACATGCACACTGTAGAATCCTATCACAGCACTTCACTGACAAATGTGCAGAGAGGGCTACTATATCACTGTATCAATGGAATCAATGCTCATTTCCAGCTAGAAACTTTAATGAGACAGAGTTTGAGGATTTCTGGACAGCTATCGAGGATTGTGGCTTTGTTGTGGTTGTAGTTGTCTCTGCAAGTCTGTAATCACCAAGCCCAGGTGTGTTCCCTGCGTTGGTGAAGTTCATTAGCCAGCAACAGAGGTGCAGCATGGCAGATGCAGCACTTTCCAACTGCACAGCAGAAAAACTTAACTTATTTAACCATGGATTCTCACAGACATTTGGATGCTATATAAAAGTCACTAATCTTTTTTATTTTTTCCCAAACTGTTTTGCCCTAACTTAGGTGTTCTCCTTGCAAATCAAAACCTGATTTTTAATATAAGTTATGAATACCTCGCAGGAAGAGCAAGGACTTATCGACCACCTTCCAAGTTTCTGGTGTAAATGACATTTTAATGATTAATTACATCTTCCTTACAGCTTAGAAGTCTGTTTTCAGTACCTCCAAGAATCTTAGGCTAGTGTTATTTGAGTTTGTAGACACAGCTGAATTCTCAGCCTCCTCAAATGACTTCAGACTCTGCTTATCTAGGATAACCATTTCAAAAAATGTCTCACAAACACCAGGTACTATTCTAATTTCTAAAGTATTATCTTCCCTTTAAATAGAGTATCAGTCCCAATCAGGTTACTGGGAAGCTGTTGAAATTTATTTCCCCTGAGTCTGTATCAGATGGAATGATGATGCAATTACATGTCTGACTTTAACAATCACAAATAAAATTGATGTGATGGATTACAGACTTCAGCAAGCCATAGCTAAAATGAATTACACTGAAAGCTTGTACAGGTAGTCTACCTTGTCTTATTCTAAACAGGTTAAAATTAGGGATGTACTTGAATCTGGTTACCCATGTGAAATTTCTCTGCAAGTGTCTATCTTAGATAAACTCACCTGTCTATCTTAGATGACTCACTTTACAAGGATGCTCTTCTCATCTTTATTTCTCTGACAATAGGGAAAAGCTGGACCTATTTAGACAAGATAACTGACTTTGCAGTGGTTTGAATCCTAATATTACCTTCTCTGCCATGTCCTTTTCACTGGCACAGTGGCACAATCTAGATAATGGCCAATTTAATAATGTCTGGCTGGCTAAGGTCACAGCTCCTAACTGCAGATTGGAGTCAGCAATCTCATACCTACCTTCCTTTGAGAAGAGGACATGTTTGTTCCTTTTCCTTTATGGACTTGCCATAAAATTAGCAGCAGTTTTGTTGGTATTGACAAAAACATGTACTGTGTTGTTCCTTCAGCATCCAAGGTTTCCTGAGTTATAATTCAGAATTTAGAAATCATTAACTTGCCTTAAAGAGATTTTTTTTTTGCTTGGTTTTGATCTACTACTGTTTCAGTAGGTATAAAATAATAACAACAGCAACAAGAAAAATACAAAAATTACAAAAATACAAAATTCTTTTGTATAACTATAAACTCATATTTCATAATATGACATATATCCCACATATCTTTCAAAAGAATTGGCAGAAATGTATATGATACTACAACACTGCTCAGGGAAAATAATACTATGCATATGGATTAAATTTCACAGAGTTATTCTTTTGTTTTGTAACCATTTCTTCTTTAAACACACCAAAATAATTTCTTTCACTCTCTCTCCTCAGTTTGGATAAGCAATTCTCTCATACTTTCCGCTGCCTTCTTGTGTTGTGTGAACTGCTCCTCATATTTCTACTTCATCTATCACAATGCATTTGGCATTTTTTTGACAGATGACAGCACTTCATTTCACTGGGGGCAGGAATACAAAAGACAGAAAACCAAAAAACAGCTGAACAACACTTTGTCTTAGGGTAAATGAATAGACTTTTACCAACTATTCTCACAAGCACACGCTCCAAATCTCTGGACTGACAATAAACATTGGAAACTTTGTCCAAATGGTATTTTTCATCTGATAGTACTAAGCTTCTGAAAATGGGGTTTTACAACACTACCTCTCAGTCATACCTCTTTCTTCTAAAAGGTTTTGAATCTAAGTTGAAATTGTTTGATGGCTTTGCCTTTGTGTTGTCTGAATAAAACATACTTGATTCCTTGTGCACGCTGGATGACCAGGTAAGCTGCACATTATCTGTTTGGTCCCTTCAGAATTACTTTGCTTTTACAGCTCAAAGTGAGTGACAGCAACACGGGAGCTAAGTGTTCCAGAAGAGCAGGGACTGCATTTATAAGTTGCTGACTACTGCATCACTAGGAAAAGCCTCCCAGTGAAGCAATAATTACTCTGAAAGGACAGTATTTCCAAGTCTTTGATATTGAAGACAAAAAACAGGCAATATGGACAATGTGTCAGCGGCCTGAATGCTCCCCCCCTCCACATTTTCACATTAATCTTTATGTGTTTATAAATGTATCTTATAAGCAGTCCCTTTCCTGAATTTTTTAAATTATACTTTTTAAAAATAATTTCTTTCATGGTATTCTGCACCAGGAAATCCACTCAGAAAACAATGAGTAGAAAAAATTAGCACACCTAATTCTTGAGAAAGTGGTTAAATGATACAACTTGCAAAAAACCTGGGTTTTTTCTTGCTATTTGCTTGAAGGACACTAATCACCACTTCTTTGCTTAAATTAAGAAGCTACCTTTTTATATCATAACTTTAGAAATAGAGTAATATTTTTACTCAGAAAGATAAATTTGCTTTAAATTATTGACTTGGGTCTGACATTCCATTATCTAGAATTCTTCCTTAACAGCTCAGACTTGTGCTTTTATTCTGTAACTGATCAGAGTTTTGTGCATTTTACTACAGGCAAGGGTTTTATGAAAATTCATAGTTTTAATATAAAACCACCATTTAAGTAGTAAACTAAATTTGATTCCATTCAAACAAAAATATTTCCATCAGAACCAAAGATTAAGATGGAAAACATTTCATCTGAATCCTCATTCATATGAAGCAAAATTAGCAGATACTAAATTGAAAATAGTAACATTCACATTTCCAGAGAGGGATAATTTTTTCTACATATCACCAAAGCAAATGGAAGAAAAATTTTAACTGTCTTTTTCTCCTAAAAAACAGTTAAAGCTAAGACCATCCAAGCAGAAATAAAGAATGTGAGTTACACTTATAGCTAATGGTCTCCTGGAAGAAGAGATCTGTCCTGTCAAGAAGAAATACTGCAATTCTAAAAACAGATAGAGTTTAGCTGGATTTAGGACTAGGCCCTAGAGTTTTCAAGATCATAATTAGAGCTAAGGAACTACCGTTTTCTTGGGTCTTTATTTTCCTCAAAGATTTTTTGGAAATGATCTTAACATTTGAGTACCTTTACATATATGTGAGAAATAAGCACCTGGAATCAGTGTATGCAACTTGAATTATAAAGAAAATACATTTCCATCTATGGAATTGCCATTTTTGCTCTGCCTGACTGAAAGGGAAATTGTAATCTTGAATAAATATATCTCAATCTCTTAAGAAGAAACAGACAAACCAAAATCAATATTCATGTGCTTTTTTTCTCTTGTAAGTTCATGTTATGACAAGAGATTTTTTGTCTTTTGCCATGACTGAAAAGTCTCACATGATTATGATTCCTTTTTATTCATTATCGTACGTATATATTAGTTTTCTTAATTATTTTATTTTTCTTTTTACAGTAGTATCTAGCAGGCCAGAGTCAGCTCACAGTTCTGACACAGGAAATAAAATACACAGATTTAGTGAGATGATTAAACCACCCAAGATCTATATCTTAAGTAGAAAATCTGAGAATCAGAGGAAGAGATCACAGGTACAGATATGTGAATTAAATAGCTCAAATTCAGACTGAAATGGTACTAAAGATTGGAATAGGTCCACTGTCTCCTTGTTCACAGTTCAGCATCAGTGGGATATCACTTCTCATAACTGGACATGTTTTTTTATTGTATTTCTGTCAATTCAATTCAAGATGTCTACATATAAGATGCGAATACTGCTTTTTACCCCTGGAGTTACCTCTGTAATCATGAAGTAACAAAAAGAAGTATATTAAATTTTCTTTTATACCAGAGTAATGTGCAGGTAAAATAGATTGGACTCAGGGAATTCTATGTCATTTAATTATTTGCCAATTACCGAAATGGTTAATTACTGATTTGGGTACTGAGAAAAAAAGGGAGTAAATTAGATGCACACCCAGGGAAAAGTTGTTTCATCCTTTTAGCTTCAACTCCCGTGCCTCTCCTCCCTGCCTTGCCCATCGCCACTCTCGTGGTTTGACCCACAGGTTCCAGTCAGGCCCCAGGTGATGCAGCAGGCAGTGCAGAGACTGGGCTCAGCACCTCCTGCTGCTCCTTACTTCTTACTCCCCTGCACCTCCTTCCTTGCTTGTTTGGTCTGCTCTGAGTTGCAGTCCCTCGGGGTATCCCTGCCCTCATGTGGGTCAGCCAGAGCTCTAGTCCCTTGGGGTGTCCCTGTCCTGGTGTGGCTTGCCTGAGTCCCTTAGGGATGTACCTCCTCTACCATGGAGGTCCTCTTTCCAAGAGTGTCTCCTGCTGCGTCCCCAGCAATGCTCCTTCCCACGTGCCTCCTCCCAGGCTTTCCTCTGTGTGTCCTCACATGATGTCCCCAGTGTCTCCATTTGTCTCTAAATCATGTGTTTATGAAGCTATTTTTTGGAAGAAAAAAAATACACATCTATGGCAACCATAGAGCATTTTAATAATGAAGCTTTTAATCAGAAAATGACAAGTGAAATTTGTGTATTACCACAATTGTTGTGAGTTCTAAATAATCACAGTTCCCTGCGGCACCGAATTACAAACCATGTTCATCGATAATTATAACTTTACTCCAGATTTTTAGATTAAAAATTCTGTTTCATGAATTTTCGATGCCAAGAAATTGGACTGAGGTTTTCAATGCTTTCCAGGGTGCAGCAGAAGATTTCAGAGATGAATTGAATTGATCCAATACATTCACTGGCTTTCTACTTTCTGCTTCTTCAGCATCAGGCACCAACCCTTCAGGGACTGGCATGTCTCCTGTTCCCAACATGCAAGCCTGGTAGATATCCTGACATGAAAATTTGTCGTTTCCCCCCAAAAAATAAGGCAATAAGCCTTGGTAACATCTTCTGTTTTGTCTTTTGGGTTTTTCTTCCTGTGTGTAATTTTTTTTCTTTTGTTTTATATGCTTCTGATATGTTGGAACACTGCCATTCAGGGTAGCACGAGGGACTCATAGAATTTGCAAAATAAAACCTTTTTTTAGAGCTCTCTGTCTTCTTGCTATAAGAAGAACATGTTTCCTATATTTCTGTCCTGGAGCAAAGTAGATTACAGCCAGACAGATAGGTACTTTGAAAAAAAATTGATTTTATTTCTATGTTGCATTGATTATTCCCACGTATACCACCATTAGTCATACCCAGGAATTTCCTTGCTGGAAAATGGCAGGACGGATTGGTTTAGAACTGCTCTGCAGCTGTTCTAAATTACACTGGGATAAGACTGTGAACCCTTCCAGTTTTTAGATGTCTGAAAGTTAAGCTTTTAGCAGGAGGCTATACCCAAACTAGCCTGAGTTCCCTGAAGAAACGGTTTAATCTTTTGTGGATGTAAGAATTAGCAACTTAAAAAGAAAATTACCATAAAAAAAAAAATCCCTGAAAACAGAGAGAGAAAACAAGGCAGTGTGAAGAGAATTTGGCTGGCAGGAAACTTCAAAAAGTGCATGATATAAAAGAAAATGGTATCAAAACAAAATATCAACAGATGTCTTCAGCATGAGGACTAACAGTGTTTTCTAGCCTTTATTTATTTCAGGGGCTCAGTACCAAGAGGTGCAAGTTTCCATCTGGTAATAGAATTCCACAAATAATTTAAGATGAAAGGCATAATATGTATTTAATGATACCTTCACGTTGCTGATCAAAGCATTTTTTCTGAACAATTTTTTCGTCATGCTATTATTTTTCTTCCCCTACCCTACCCATTTTTTCCATTCCTTCTACCCTTTCCCATCTAACGTGTCACATAACTTCACTAACATTTTTCCTATACCATTACAAAGACAGTATGTGGCTACTGAAGACAGTGATTCTTCAATGATTCCATCCTTCAGGTTCCTTTAATTTTTCCTGTCCTATCCTCCCCTTGTGCACCACGTATTTTAGAACTGGAAAGAAGCAAGATGTCCCCTATTTGGTGTATATGTTCAGTGTTTCTTGTTCTTATCCTAATTCTGTTCAAATTAGATACTATTTTATGGATGAACAGGCACACAGTGTGTATGCTCCTTACCTAAATCAGTATGTCACTCTTCAGCCTGACAGCATGGCACAGAGAACAGCTGAGGCACAATGTCATCTGGGAACCCTTCTCCTGTCTGTGGAGGAACCGCAGAGTGCAAAAAAGATATATGCTAGACAAGAAAAGAATTACAAAGTTTAGAGGACCTTGGTAAGACACTTTACTCTTCCGTGTCTCCATTTTCCCTCTCAACCACTGCTTTGTTTATGTAAAATTCTGAGCACAGTTATCTCACAGGGCTTTGAACTCTGCTGTCATGCTAATATGCCAATTATTTAACAGCAGTACCGAGAGATTTAATTGAAAATTTCACAGGAATTTTTGAAAATGTTTCACCTTTGGCACTATGCAAGACACTATATTTATGTCTGCCTGGCAACACATCAAATCTTATGATATTATGTCCATTGCAGAAAGTTAGAAATGCACTGAATTTGGTGAGACTTTTATCAGGTGTATTAATCTGAGATGAGGCAGTGCAATAATTCCTGACTTCATATTCCAGTGCTGACTTGCCAGTAAGCACAGCAGGAGGAGAAAAGTGGTTCTGTGTTCTCCTACATGTGCACTCGTTTTCTGTGTTTTTCTGCTTATTATCCTCCAATTCATAAGTGAATTTAGAATGGCTTGGCAATGCTATTGGCAAGTGCTTCAGCTCCAGTAGCTTTTACATTCAGTGTTGAAAATGTCAATCTTTTGACATTTGTTGTACCAAAATGCGGTCTCTGGCACAAGCTAATATCCTGTGGTTACACAGCTCACTACTCTGATATTTTGACTGTTTCTCCTATGACAGCTCACTACTCTGATATTTAGACTCTTTCTCCTATTTTTATTCATATTTGTGATTCAATGTGAAAAAGGTAAAATACCATTCTCCTGCATGCTGTTTGGAGTTACATCCTTTCTCTTGTGTACATGGGCTTTGCATGAATTAGTACTGCTGCTAATTACCCTGCACAGACAGCTGCAGCAGAAGTAACTAAATTAAAAGTATGTTGGAGTAACCCCTCTCCCTATACCTTGGAGAGCCCACAGTACTGTGACAGGATAATGGTCTCCTGTGGCTGGATAATGGTCTCCTGTTGCTATGCAAATGCAAAGTCAAAACAAATGTGAATGATGACATTTTATAAAGCAAATATAGAACTGAGCCTGCCTCTGGTAAATATTTCATCAAAAACTGTTTCTATTTCCTAAACTAGTGAAATGAGCACTTTCTAAGGCAACATCATGTTGTAGATGAGAACAGAAATACAGCTCTAATATTTAACATGCTTAGTGAGATGCTAGAGTTGTTACAGTTTTTAGAGCTTATGTGATAAAAAACTAATGTCACCCTTTGATTTCAAGACCAGCCACTCTCTAGTATGTAATGCTCCTTACAGCTCAGCTGTTACCCCTTTTTTTAGTCTTGCTTTTGGTGTCTTGTCATGTTCCTGTACAATTCTCCCTCACTGTGCAACAAACAGCTTTCTAGTTAGTGTTTGTTGTTTAGTGTGTTATCCTTCTTAGCTGCTTTTGAACTACATTTTGTCTTTTTGAAAAATCTATTTATACTCTTGAACTAGAGCCTATCCTTCTGTTTTCTTATTGTGGGAATAGAAGGGTAGTAAAATAATGAAAAAAAAAGGAACAACAAGAAAATGGCTGTCAGGAAACTGGTTGTGGCTCCTTGATCTTGTCTATCCCCAGCTTAGGACAGCTCAGGGCAGTCAATATGCTTGTTCACCTTGGCATTTCTGGTAGTGGTCCTTCAGAAGCAACAGAGTCAGGATCAGTGTGAAGGTTGGCAGCCCCACCAGAGCAACTGACTTCTCTAAACTTCCCTGCGGCCTTGCTGAATCTTGATTAACTTAGTGCACAGCAGCTGGAGGACATTCGTGCCTCATCTCGATGCTTCTCATGCCAATCTCAGCTGTCAAAGAGGTGCTGCATCTTCAGACTGCATCATGTTCCTTTGAACTACATTATTAAACTGATGCCTGATGTAGGCAGAGAGAGGGGAGGTGGACAAGGGTTTGTAGAAAAAGTGTTCCAAAACCTATGGATTTTAGACAATATAAACAGAATAAGCCTGATTTTAAATAAAGGGAGCTGCACATCTACAAAATATCTTTCTGTATAAGAGAAGATGCACCATTTAATGTGAAGGAATGCCATATGGTCCCCAATTAGAAAGAAATCAAAGAAAGGATTTAGATAGAGTGCCCTTTCTAATAATTAAACATATTTGCTCTTTTCTGTTGCTTAGTTCCACAATCTTTTGAAGATCAAGGCCAAAACAGTAAAGATTTCAGTATACCGAGCAAGTTAGGACTAACTAGATGACTATATTTGCAGTCTGAACAAGGTATCACAGCCCATGCTTTGCCAAGATTTCTCTCTTTGGTAGAAGAAAATGAGTCCAGCATGTTTGCTCCTTTCAGCTGGTTCAGAAATAACACAAGAGCAGGCTTTTAGACTCTTGAGTACACAATTATTTAGAGCTTAAAAGGTCAAAACACCCAAGTGGCTACTGGTAGCCAATGGAGATCATATGGCAAAAGTGCATTGAACTTCACAAAGGCACAATACTTTCTTAGAAGAGCAGCCAGGTTTGAGGCAGCCAGATTTTGCACTAGCTTTATTTTCCAGATGGACTTAAATCGTGTAGAGATAGTGCCTTGTGAAGGCAAAGTCTACAGCAAGAGGATGGGTGCAATCACACACGTGCGTGAATTTTTAAATTATGTGGGTGATACTAAAATGAATCAGAACTATTTTCACTGTACAGTTGTAACCTGGGTATCAGAAAAACCTTCTCCATTTAAACCATAACAGAAAAAAGCAAACACACATCTGTTCCTTGAACTGAAAATAATTTACTTACTTGATTTGTTGGTAAATTTCCCTTCCAGCCATTTTTGCATCCTTCCCTTGTGAACAAAGGCTCAGTCACAAGTTTCAATTTATACACTGATCTCTTCGATTTTTTTTTATACACTGATCACTCGATTTTTATTCTGTGAATGCAGAAGAGGAGTAAAAGAAGAAGGAAATGTAGCTTGGTTACCTGTCATAAAGACAGATAATCAAGAATTCAGGTGAGAAAATGACCTACAGCACTGTGTTCTCAAATTCTACAATCCCCATGTAAAGTCCAGCTATGAAGATCAGTTTTACAGAGTCTCTGTTTCTGCTGTTTCCTCTTTAGATTCAATAGCAATACCCATTACTAAAGACACACATGACACTAAGAGAAGGTTAAAGCAAAACACAGATAGCCAGTTATCAAAAGAAAGACTAGGGCAAATGGAGAGATGTGAGATGTTCAGGCACTCTTATTTGCCTGAAACATATTCAGCAGAAGTTCCTGCTTACTTTGAATTTCTCAGTTGGTGGCAATAATAAAATTTTTCTTTGGCTACCACAACTCTGAACATATTTTTTAATTTCAGTAAAACATTGGGCTCAGAGCTTTTATGGTGAGGATGAGAATTGCTGGAACCCATAACTGTTGTAGGTAAATATAATTTCGTGGACAGTCAGTTGTCAAATTCAAGCTCTCTTCTTTATCTCAAAGACTCTCTGCTTTCCACCAGATATCAGGATATACCTTTAGGGTCCTTTATAGTCTAAAAGTTTTTTCACTAAAGTTGAAGAAAAGATAACTTAAAATTCATATATATTTATTTTGTACCAAAACACATGCTGAATGATAATGAAGTTCTGTCAGCAGAATATACCTGGATGACTTTCTACCCTGTATCTTTGCAATGGCACAAGCTAAAAGGGATTTACTTAAAATAAAAAGGAAGTAATTGACACAGAAATTTGTAACTTAATTGCATTCACCCTCTTGAAAGGCTCAGCATGGGTATCAAACAACAGAAACAAAACAGCTGCAAACAAAATGAGTTTTACAAAGACCATTAACTTTTAGTTCCCCTCACTGTAAAATGCAAAGTCTTTTTCGGTTGCTCTTTAAAATGTTGACTTGGATTCTTTCCTGAACATTAATTGGAATTTAATATTTTTAAAACATGAATTGATATTACATCAATCTGTAAACATGCCAATATATGATAAACTTTAATCTGTTTTTATGATTGTTAATTGGAATGTCAATAAAGAGTTTCTTTTAATAACAAATATATCACAGAATAAAACCAAACAATGTTGGAAAAAATCTCTGTAGGACATAACTGAACCTATCACGCATGATGCTCATGTTCAGGCTCCTCTTGTAGACTTCCAAAGTCAAAAGCAAAGACATACTCTGAATCGTCCAGGGGGTCAGTTATCATCCTTTCACTATGCTTCCAATACATAGCCTGAGTTTTGTTATTTTAATTTAAGCCAAATGTTTCTGCCTTCTATATCCATGTGTAACATGGTTCAAGTTATTATTTTCCTCATACTCTTCCCCAAGACTACCTTAGTATTTCCTCAATATTTATATGACCAAGCCCAAAATGATTATCACTGCTGTTTTGCAGAGTGACCTGCTTAATGCACATCCTTTGTGAGGATTAGTGTCACACAGTGGAGGTAGCATTTCAGCTAAGAAGGGTGGAAAGATTACCCCACATTTCTCAGCATTATCTTTACTTTTTGTCTCATTACCTCCTCTTAATTTTTTTAAAATAAAGACTCACTTTATAATACCTCAATTATCTTCTGCATAACTGGTAAGTGTTTCTTTCTCAAAGTACATTTTTCCTACTGCTTGTTTTTGTCTAACCATAGAATTTTCTGCTTTTTTTCATTGAATCATGTCCTATGTTTTCATATGATTACTCCAGCTTACCAGGATTTTTTTTTTTTAATTTCTTATCCTGACCTCTAACATGCTTGCCATAATTTCTGCATCATCTCCAAATTAGTAGGCATTTTGACACCGCCCTCCTGACTGAATATACAGTGAAGGCTACCAGCCTCAGGGCAGTCCCTTGCAAACTGCAAAGTTACATTCAGTATACTCTTCTACTTTGATAATGAATAGGCATTACTTTCTTCAATATATTAATTCAAATAATTTTTCATTCATCCACGTAGAGTTTAAAAAAAACCCTATCTACTAAGTGTACTAACTTATTAACTTACATCCTTTAGATATGCTGACTCTCAGGTCTTCTTTGAGGGAAATAAAAAAAAAAAAGGTAATATTAGAGTAGAGATGCTCAGAAATCAAGAAAAGACCAAAGAGAATTGAAACACAGGATGCTCAGCATTCTTCAGCAAGACATGAGAAATATCTTATGGTAGGAAATGGAGTAAAGTTGGTAAATATTAGCATAAAGTTGAGAAAGTCAATAATTGTTATCAGTAAAGGGATTTAAATGCTAGTTCTTTCACATGCAACAAAATTTCTTTTTAACAACTAGATTGGAAGAAAAATATTTGCAACTACTTTTCTACATAAATATTTATTATATAAATTTGTAATATTTATATAATGCATATA
>VZTN01004877.1:335-17698 GCA_013400515.1 Erpornis zantholeuca | reverse complement strand
ACAAAAGACCCAGTGTGTTAAATAGCTCTTTACTTTTGTGCTTAAATCTCTGTGCATAGTTCAGTCAATTGAACAAATTGACAGTACATGGTTTCTTTTCCTCATTATGAAATACCTAAGGAACACAGAGCAGGATGACAAACAAAAGCTGCTTTGCTATGGAGGATGTAGACTGAACTTCATTACTCTGCAGTACACAAAAGAAGTTTAAAGGGAGTTTGGAAATGTGTAAACTGTTAGACCAAATACAACTCAAATGCTCTTTAAGTAAACACAGTGGGATCCCAGAAAACAAAATTATTTTTTAGTTTCAAATAGCTACTATAAAAGTGCAATATTTGTAACCATAATTGTATTTGAATGCTCTTGAGATAAACTGTCTATCATAAACTCTTCAGCCCACCCCCTGCAAAGGTGACCAGGGATCAGCAGGGTATTTAGTAGTTAATACTGTAGCTGCCAGATCCAGGATCTGGAAACACTGGGAACCAGAAACACATCTGTTGCTTAAAATACAGTGTTATGTGTTAGCATGGTCAACACAGAAGCCCAGTTTTGAACCTGACAGCAATCCTCCTGAAATCAGTAGAAATACACACAGGTTATTTTTGAACTCATATTGAGGTGTTTTGTCATAGTGGTCACAAATCACTAAATATCACAAAACAATAGGAAAAAGAAATGGAAACGAAGCTTAAATCTGAAAAATTAACTGTGAATCCTTAATTAAATGCTACTGCTCATGTTGTTTCTTTTATCACTACTGGGCCTGAAGAGCCTGCTCTGAATTAGACTGAAGAAAGATGTCTTAGGGGAGCGTTGTGAGCCAGCAACCTTTCTTATCCAAGGTTTGTTTTGCACTGGTTTCCCTCTTACGAAGGATTTATACATTCTTTGCACATATCTGTGCAACATTATTGGTATCATGCACTGCAGTAAGAGTGCATAGATATATATAGCTAAAAAAAATGGCGAAATACAATCTGTCTACAGTGCATAGAGCCATGCACTACATAGGAGTGGGCTGTGCTGGCCATATAGCTCTTAGTTAATTATGATAGGGCATCATGTTGATGTGGGGACTGTGCTGCTTCCAGTTTTGGAAGTAGTTCAGAGGCCTCTACATCTGTGTCTGCATCTGCAAGACCATGTAGCTTGCTGCTGATATAGCTTTGATTTGCTGAAAAAAAACAAAATAGGGAAACTTCTGGTCATTCATCTTCAAAATTAATTTTCAAGGTTCTTCATTTTGTCCCTGTGTTTGGAGTCCGCGAGGAAAGCAAGATGGCGTAAGATGAAGGAAAATATTGCTCGCATATTGCAGTTCCTTTGAGATGCAAGATGCACTCAAAATTTCTTCTCGGTTGTGTATCAACAAAATTTTACTCTTAGAAAAAATTAAGAAGATATAGGAGGAAGAAGAATAGCAGGCTATCCACATGGATTCACCACATTTTCTTCAGCCTTGAGAATATAATCAGCAGACAGGATATGCTCAAAGATTTTATCAATCTATCTTATTTATCTAGAAATACAGATACAGACAGAAATAAAAAGAAGTCTTTTTAATTTACCGCAGGCGATAAATGATCTCAGTTTCTAGATCACTGTCGACAATGTAAAGCCTGAGAGCAGTTCTCAAAAGCAGATACAAGGCTTCTCAAACTTCTGCTAACAAAAGCATTTCCTACCTGGAAATGAAATTCACTGAATATGCAATTATTTATCTTTTATTTTTCTTTCAGAAATTCTGCTAAATTTTCTTCTTTGAAGGCTTTTAGTTTTATAATCTTTTCACTTAAGACTATGTTCAAAGGTTACAGTCTTATCTAAGCAGTTAACAGGAGTTAAAGAATTAACAGGACTGTTTCTTTCATATTCTATTTAGCGCATATGAACTACACAAACCCTGGAAAAAATCCTCCCAAAACCCTTGAGAAACTTTAATGCCAGAAAAAACTCTAAAAAGCAAGTAAATGAAAGATCTCATTCAGAAATCTCACCTCATTATAATCTTTAATCCTATTCATTAATTAAAAATTAAAATAACCTGCCAGCAAGACTCCAATTACCGGGTCAGTATTTTGCCAAAGCTTTAAAAGCCAGCAATCCCTTTCCCTCTTTTAAATATTTGTGGATTTTCCTCATGAGCCATTGAAGCCTTCACGCTAGGCAGCTCTTTTCCAACATGCACAGAAAAGTATGAAGATTTTTTCACTATACTCTTAAGGTCTCGAAATTATACAGGCAAACTTCCTCGTATCCTGCCATTATCTGGAGGAAGCAGCACATTCCACAAGCTGTCTCTGAACTGATATTCCTCTTTTTTAAAGGGCAGCAAGAGATACTTTTTGCATTCACTATTTTCTTATATTCCCTAACATCTAATGGGTACTGTGCTGTCTTAAACGTGTAGTCTTTCCTGGGAGGATGGTTGCATGCATTCAATTTCCTCTAGCAGGAAAACTAGAAGTCCTTATCTACCCACCTGGCACAAGAAGGGCAATTCTGAGTCGAGAAAACTTGTAAACTATGCTATGTTTTCATTACAAATGCTTTCTCTGTCTTCCAAATGTTTGTTTGTATCTTTATGAGAGATGCTATGGAACTGAAAATCAGTTGTCAGGGAAGTTTAAACTTTCCTACAGCAGAAATTTTGTGGTTCGTTCTTTTTTTTTTCCTCTCTTCATTATCAGCTTAGCTGTGAATTAAGCTGTAAAGGACTACTTTCTGTGGAGTCCCACTGGAAATTTGTGAGATTTCAGGATATATGGCCTTGTTTGATCAGCCTGGCTCTGCCTCCAGAGAGTGGAAAGTATGAGAGGAAAACCCAAGGAGCTGTGGACTTCCCCTCTTACAGAAAGGACATTTTTCAGGTAAGATAAATTTTCCTATATTGCCCAATGAATCATAAGAAATGAAACTCGGTGGTTTTATTCCGTGAACTATTTGTAAATCAGTTATTCTAACTTTTCAACCAGCTCTGCTGACTATTTAGTTTCCTGATACTGCCATACCCTCAGGAAATTACAGGATACTGACCCAGTTTACACAGATGAAGTTAATTAATTCAAATACAACTCAAACAGGATAGTTGTACATGTCTGCCAAATAAATCTTTACCAACTACCTTTCCAGCCCCTCCCTTGCTAACCCCTACTCCCCATTTCTCTTTACTTCAGCCTGGAAAATAAGTTTTCCTGTCCATTATTTATTTTCTGTGGCTCAGCAGGCCTACATTTGGTATCCCACCCCAAACAGAAATCCATTCAAACCTTAACAATAGATCACACCAGTTCTCAGTCTGCAGCAAGGACAAGACTGAAAGTAGGGAAGCTGGGGATTACAGTGTCCCCCAGAGTTTAAAAGAAAAGAAAAAAATAAGAAAAAGTAATAGAAGAAAGTCATATTCTTCTTTGATTAAAAGACACTGAAGTTGCCTTGGATCAGGCTCCAAAAACACTGTCTTGTCCTTCCCACTTTGCTAGGGCCCCCAAATCTCCCTGTGCAGGTTAACTCACTGCAGTTCTCAGTTTCAACAGAGTCCTTCTTGCTGATGCAGAGCCATGGCTGTGGGACCTGTAACCAGCCTCTTCTTGGTGTTCCTCCTTCCCAAAGCTTTGTCCTTCCCCATAACACCAGGGACCTCCCTTCTCACACTCTTTTTACCCACCTGGGTAGCTCCAGATCACTTGATCCATTCAAAAAACATACCTGAAATACTGAATTGCTCTGTGCCCTGTGAGTTTTTTAGTTTAAGGCTAGATTCAGGTGCATTCTCCAATTTATTATAAATGAGTTTCTGTTGCTCTTGGCTGGGGTGAATTTTTTATTCTTCATAGTGATAACACGCTCAAAGGATTAGCCTCTCTTGGCTGAAAACAGTAGTGTTTTGGGATTGCTTTATACTGAAAACTTTAAGAAGCTCTCCTGTTGTAAAGTTCTAGTACAAATGTTCAGGTTTCATAGCTACTCAGCTAATCAAGATCACCTCATAAAGGAAGTAAGGCCAGCTTTAAATGGTAGGGGGAGAACCGCTTTTTCACTACCCACAGTCAGGTTTTACATTAAAAGAAATAAAATCAGTGAGCTGTCTTGAAATAAAAACACACATTTATTTTTGTTACAAGTGAGATCATGATTTTAGTTTGGGTATGGGTTGAATTTGGTTTCTTCATTAAAAAGAGAGATTTAATAGCTTCCACAGCAACACAATGGGAAATCAAAAGAAAATGGCTCTTTTTTTTTTTTTTAGCCAGGCTTTTATATGCTAAAATATAACACTCTCTCACAAAGTAGAAGGCTGTTAACATGCTCACCTTAAGGTCTCTGTTCTAAGAATATGCTTCAATAAGGTGAGGCTAATCAAGTGAATTACAGTGAAATAAGCATAGTTTTCTCTTTGTCTTGGGGCAAGTGAACACAAAAACCTATGTGGATTTCACAGCAAAGATTGAGAAGCTTGTTTTGAAGTGAAGAATTTGTATTTATAAATGAATATTTTAATTCAGAAATTATTTTATTTATTAACAAACCTAGAGTTTGCTAAACTAGATTTGCTTAAAGGGCACTTGAATGTACAATGACTGGACAAAGGACTTTTGAAAGATTTTAGATTTACATTTTATTTTTTTAACAGTTAGCATCACAAACAAACTAAACTGTACCCTTTTAAAGAAAACAGCTTGTTTTTAAAAATAAAAACACTCAAAAGAATATAGACTGATGAAAGCTTATATATCCATTTATTCTCTGTGCCATTAAATCAGCTAACTTGATTATCTTGACAGAGAAAACTGCTTAGGTTTGACAATTAATAATAAAATGGTAGTGAGAGCCAAAAGGCATGTTTATGCAGGAGCTAATGATAGGAATTCTAAATTTAGCAAGTATAAGGACCTGCACCTGGGTCAGGGTAACCTCCAGTATCAACACAGATGGGAGAATGAAGAGATTGAGAGCAGCCTTGCTGAGAACTGGGATGTACTAGTGGGTGAAAAGCTGGGTATGAGCCAGTAATGTGCACTTGTAGCTCACAATGCCAGTTGTATCCTGGGCTTCATCAAAGGGGGGTGGCCAGCAGATCAAGGGAAGTGATTCTGTTTCCCTACTCTGCCCTCCTGAGAACCCACCTGGAGTGCTGCATCCAGCTCTGGGGTCCTTAGGAAAGACATGGGCCTGTTGGAGCCAGTCCAGGAGAGAGCCATGAAGACAATCAGAGAGCTGGAGCATGCACCTCTCCTGTGAAAGCTGAGAGAGCTGGGGCTGTTCAGCCTGGAGGAGAAAGGCTCTGAGAAGACTTTATAGCAGCCTTCCAGCAGTTAGAAGGGGCCTACCTACAAGAAAGGTGGTGGTAAATTTTTAGTAGGGCCTGTAGCAATAGGAGAAGGAGTAATGGTTTCAAACTAGCAGAGGTAGATTCAGACTAGGTGTAAGTAAGTAGATGCTGCATCCCTGAATGCATTCAAGGCCATGTAGGACAGGGCTCTGAGTAACCTCGTCTAGTGGAAGGTGTCCCTGCCCATGGCAGAGGGGTTGGACTAGATAACCTTTAAAGATTCCTCCCAGCCCAAATTATTCTATGATTCTATGAAATTTTGTCTATGGATGTATATCATAGGACACTATAATCTGAGAAAAGTCATTAATATATGCACATTTATATATATGCATTTCTGCTCCAAAATTTTCTCTATTTTTATTACAAGGGGATGTAAGTTCCAGATGTTGATCCCTGTTGTTGCCTGTTCTTCAAACACCATCCCAAAACTGGCCATTAGGCTTACACAAGGTCAGCAGCATTAGGCAGGAGGATGCTCTGAGTCGTGTCTCAAAGTGCCTGTGCCCTGCCATCTGTCTGGGTCCATCTGCTCCCTCTGAATTGCAAACTTGTTAGGATGGAAATGTGACTCTTATTCTGTGGTTGCAAATTTCTCTTCCTCAGCCTTGCCTGGCCTGCTAGCACAAAAGTAATATTAATGACAATAATAAAAAGTGAAATGTTGCTGCTGTGTGTCTGCAAGTATTCATGAATTTTTTTTAATCTTCCTAAGGGAAGAAAGAGCACATATTTTAGCAAGTGAAGTCAGCTAATCTTCTGTTTTCACAGAACAGTTATTCTTCTCATTCACCTGGAAACTAGCCCATGGCTCCCACTGATGAGGGGAACCACTTAGCTAATTCCCCAGTGACATGGGTTGCTGGAGTGCTTCATTCTTTATCAAAACCACAAATTTTGACTTAGTGTGCCCTCCATAACATATCCCTGTCTGGCTGCTGGGAGAGGTGCTGCCCCTCCTGTTCCAGGGGTCGGGGAGTAGAAGAGATGGAGGATAAAGGAGGTAAGCTCTGGTGTGAGTGGTGGATGTGGCAGTGGATACAGAGGCTCTAAAAATGATAGCTGTAAATTGATTTCACTCAAGGCAATAAAATGATGACAGTTGATATCCACCGGCATTTCTCTTTTTTGGCTTCACTTTGGTCTCAAATAAAGGATAAAGCAGAACAATGAGGAAATTGTGCTGTGTTTAACTAAGGAAGATTTTTCTTTCCCTGCAAGATCTGTGAAGTGTCAGGGACTTTGTATCATTTTACAGTTATGCCCTTAATACCTCTAAATTTTAGTATACATTTATTTCTATATGTTTTATACTATACTTACATAAACATAATTGTGTCTTAAAAATGCAAAAATGAAGGTTTTGGTATACATGCTTTGAAAATTTGAACACTTTTATTCTAATTTTGCCTTTGCTTTTTGTCACTGATCAATGTGTGTAGCAAAGGCAGGTCACTAGAGAGGGGAAGATCACATAGGAAATCAACAAGCCTTTTACTCCCTTCACTCCATAGTTTTCCTCTGTAATGATACTTTCAATCTGATCAAGCCATATACAATTCTTGTCAGGTCTGTGCCTGTTTCCTATGGAGACTTGCAGCCTAAATACTATTGGGAGGAGACCTTACCAACCATGAATGCCACGTTAGGAAGAAATCAAGAACTAAGTTTCTCTTTGATTTGCAAGTGTATTTTGTACCAGGAGAAGCATCAATTACTCCAATCTCTGTAGGTGGGAAGATTGCAAATGCAATCCCTTGCTTGAGAAAGTATCATGCAAATCCATTTAGGGGAAAGAATTTTTCAATCTATATCTCAAAACTAATGGCCACGATTTCAGTTTTTGACTGTGGATATTTTCAAGATGTTCAGAAGGTTATGGAGTGAAGTTTGTTGATGAAGGCTAGTAAGCAATTCCAAGTAATGCTGGGTGAACGAAGCTGTGAGGTGCCACCAGCAAGAAGAAAATATTGCGATTAATTTAATTAATTTCTATTGCAGATGATATGTCAATCCAGGTACAGTTCTCAAACCATAAAACCATTCGGTTTGTAACTCTGCCAAATATAGACAGGTGAGTGAAAATAAAATATACTGTTGATACAGCAAGCCTCACAGAGCACAAAATGCAGACTTAGTCTTGGGAGAAGAGAGGCATCCCTATTCTTTCATAATTAGTTGGGGTTTTTTTGCTTTGTTTTAAAGAACAGGTCATTTTTCTCTCACTGATTTTACTGCTCTCAAATGTGCTGACATGAACAACTTGAAGCTAAACTGAAGGAAAGGAGAATGACTATGTAACAAAAAATAGCAGCCCACCTATTAACTCATCCCTGCTGGGCTGCTAGATTGGGAAAGAAATCTCCACAGCAAGAGCTGTCTCATTAAATCCAACTGGCCACAGGAGAGACAGCTGAATCCCTTTCCCTCCACATAAATCCATCTTTGCCTTAAATGTTGATGGTTAACTGAAATCCATGCATTCCCTGTTGCAAGTCCAGGTTTGTCTGGCTCCCTGGGGAAGTTCCTAGATTGTTTCCAGGTCCTGAAGCAAAGTGATTTACCTACTGCAGAACAGGAGCTTGGGAGCCCCAAAGCTGTCTGAGACCAGGAGAGGGATTTCAGGTAGTGTGTGCTGCATGAGCCAGAGTTGAGAGGGAGAATGCCATCAGTAGCTGGCACTGCACAGGGCTTCTGCAGCCCTGTGGTAATGAGTAGCACTGGGTCATCCCAGTGACTCAGGAGCTGGACATGTGGAAACCTTCTGTCGTGGGCTCTTCAAGGTGGACAGAGAAATGAGAAGAAAAATTGTCCACAGAATTTGAAAAAAGAAGGTGGCGCTACTCCTAGAGTCTTCTGGTAACTGATCTGCTAAAAAAGATTTGTTCAAATAAACTCCTATATAATTTTAATGAATACTTTTTGAACCCTTATCAGCAGTGAAAATTAAATTTCATTAGTGAGTACACCTTCAGGTTGGGAGGCTCCCCCTCATTTTCAGCATGGTTCACAGAACCTTGGAAAAGAATGTTGACTTCCTCAATTCACTTTTTGTTTAAGTGAATATTTAATTTTTCTCAGGGTAAGGTGAAATAATGATAAGTGACATTCTTCATCCTTAACATATCTATCTTTAGGGCTGGTGTGGTCTATATCATTATAAAAAGCTAGCAGGTTCTCCTGGTTTCTAAATACACCAAACAGGTATAGGAAGCAGGAAAGAAAGGGCTGCTACTAATAAGTACTTATAAATGTAAAGTAGTTTTTAAAAAGCATGTGCTAATTTTATTCCAATTTTAACTAGATTCAGAGTTCTAGAAAAAATTCACTGTACTTATTGCAATGTTACCAAAAAAAAGTGTCTTGAGAGCATTCATACATACCAGAACAATATCTACTGTAAAATGCTTCAAGGAGACATGTTAAGGCTTTGCACCTCTACTGAGTATGTATTAAAGTTCATATCTTATTTTACAATTTTATGAAGAACAAATCTATTTTCTACACCAGATGTGGTGTCAAATATGGAGAAATTTACAACCACTGGATGTCATTGTTGTTCTTTTGAATGACAAAAAATAATTTTTAAAAAATTAAAAGAGAGTTGAGGTTAGTTTAAAGACTGGGACTAGAGAATAGATATTTTCTGGCCATTTCCATAATTTTCATTGTAAGTGGCATTAAAATATACTCACCTAAAATAGTAAATTGTGTTAATACCAGTGCATTTCCTGAGGCCAAATGAACTACATGGACACTTCATCACAGCAGCTTAACTTCTGTTCTCTTTAGAAGTTCAGTCACTGCAAATTTCAATGTAGCTAGTTAACAGAAAGTGATGATCTGGACTATATAGCGAATGTGTAAAAGTAGGTGGAGTCTTCAATTCTTCAGTATTTTTTACATGACTCATATTAAATCTCACTTGTGAAAGTTTATGTGTTGACTGCCAACAACCAAAGGCAGATTTCAGATAGCTCTTTTCATGCCAATGTCTGAAAATGAAGCACAAGTAAAAGGTAGTAACAGCTTCCAGGAGACAAATCTCACTTCTGAGAGTCATTCTGCAAGGAAGGGTCAGAGCCTGACTCAGGGGGAGAGATCCAGCTGTAGTGGTTAGCTCTGTGCATGAAAAAAAGGAGCAATGGAATAAGCACTGAATGGAGATGGGTGTGCAAAGGCTGAGTCCTCTGCTGAGCAGAAGTCTCCCATCTTCCTTTTTCTGTCGTGGGCTCCTAGGTGACCCACAGGCTTCAGCGAGGCTCCTTTGTGGGGGCTCGGCAGCTGCCCGGTGGTCTATGAGAGATGACTTCTCCTCAGTGCTTCCCTACAATCCCTCCACCCCCTCCCTGTACATCTGCCCAGCACCTGGTCCGGAACTTGGAAGGGTTCTTAATTTCATTCTATGTGCACACTTATTACCCTCACAAGAAAGTTAGGCTAAACTAGACTCTGTGTACAGTGGGTGGGTTGAACACAGCTGTGCAGCAGACCACTTGCTCTCTTTCTGCTTTGTGGGAATGATGCTGTTTAAAATATCCAGTCATCTTTTGGCATCAAGGGATTTGGGAATGAAACGATATCAAACAAAAAAGGAGGGCAAACACATTTCGCTTTGCTTCTGTGGAAGTCCCCCCCCGTTTACCTGCAGCATTAGCATCGCTCTGAACTGCTGCCTGCGGCCAGCGCCCTCTGCTGCAGCCGTGCCGTGAGCACGACTTGTTAGCAGAGCTCCAGAGACATGAAACAGGGATGTCACCGGAAAAGAAGCAGCAGGGATCCAGCTTATCAGCTGGAGCCCGCCTTGCTATTCACGGATGGGCTGCCCTCCTCAGCTCCGCACTGGAAAGGGTGGCTGGAATTGGAGGCTCCGATGCGGGGAGGACAGGGCAAGTGCCGCTAACCTCTCTTAATACTGCTCCACAGTAACATTTGGATTTGACTACGGAGGTGCAGTAACTGGGACATAAAGTTGGCAGCTTCATGGTGCAGCTATAGCAGCTCTATTGCCAGAGGGCTTTGTTGTGGTGCTCATTCTATTTTCCAGCCTGGAGAGTTAGCAAAAGAGCTGCCTGTGTTACTCTCTGCACTGTGGGTGCTTAAGTTGAAGCACAAGTTCTGAATTAGCTCTGGGTAGAAAGGAGTACATTGGTCTCTGTCTTTTGAAATATTAATAGGAATGCAGATATGGGAGCGTGGGCAGACTTGGGCCAGCTGTTGTCATCCAGTACTGTTGTACAGCATAGACAACCCTTCTGAAGCTTCAAGAAATCCTGAAATTCTTCTTCAGGAAGAATTCACGATGGTTCTCCATCATCCCCAGCACATGACTGATCTCTGACAGCACAAGCCCCAAAGCCAGTCCAGTACACCTATGCTACAGACACAGAGGGAGAAATAGTCCATCTGGATTCTGCAGGTCCCATATGTCTGCAAGCTTGTAGTGGCAATACCCAAACTGAACTATTTTTTAGTCTGGTCTTTGTCTCTCAGTGGGAGTTAGGTGTGTAAATGCCTTTGAGGATTTGGGACCACGATCTTATTTCTAAATAAATGCAGCCACTAGAGCACCAAAGGAAATTTTGCATCTTCCAGTTTAGACACTGGCATTAAAATTATTTCTGTAAGAATTGAAAAAGGGCAGCAATTTCCCAGAAATAAAAACCTTTCTAAAAGAGAAGCTTACCACTAAAATTTGGTGGGCAAAACAAGATATGGACAATAAAATAGTTGACACTCTAGTAACTGATTGTGCTGCCAGTCCAGTGTGCAGTTGACATGACCTGAACATTCTCAGTCACCCGGGAGGAGGTTCAGGACACAGGCTGGGGTCAGAACAGGAGTCCAGCTTTAGTGTTCCTTGTCCCAGGGAAGTGCTCTACCCAACCAGCTATGTGAATAAGGATGCTGTGGGCTTCCCTGTTCAGCCTGCTGGGCTTTGCCTTTCTCCCTCTCTCATCTTTGGTAGGTCTTGGGTTCATTCTGAGGCATAATGGGAGAAACGAGATCTCAAAAACTTTCATGGGACAGGAAAACCACTTCCTACCCAGTTCTATTTCTGATTCCAAAATTCTGTTTGGCAGTAGTTTTAGTGAACTCATTCTTCCTTTGAGTGCCATATGATCCACAGTTGTTTTCTAAATCACCAAAAGCCATTGACAGGCTGTGTGGTTTTGATTTAGGACAAAGATGTTCTTTTCAAAAAATCATTAACTCAAAATATAGGGGAAGAAAAAAAAATCCATGTTTACCTTATTCTTTGCTTACAAAAGTTTTATGAGTGCAAAACCCATATCTGTACTATATATAGATGTAAAAGAAGACTAAGTGGAATTGTGTTTATCTCAAATTAGAGGGCTACCATTGAACTGAGATGAGATGCATAATATACATATATATTAATGTACAAATAATATGCATATCTGAATCACATAGAAATGTTTCGGTAGTTTTCCTATATAAACAGGCCTGCAGGTACTTGTGGAAAACAAATATAAATATATATGTATATATAATTTTTTAATTTAAAGTATTTCTTAGCTCAAATATTCTATGAAAAGAACATACAACTCCTCTTTTGTGTTTTGTATTAATTTTGAACTTTCCAAGTTTTACCTCCTCTTTCAACATTTTACCAATTATTTCCCCCCCAGATGTTAGATTGCTTTTTTTCCCAAGGACTCAAAATACTGTATTGCCAAAATACCCACAGCTTTACAGGGAAAATAAGGAGGAAGATGAAATGCTACAAGCACTTACTAAAATGATAGTATTTCCCCCTGGGTCAAATGACATCACCCAAAAATATGAGGCAGGCAAAAATACAGATCACATCTTCAAACTGATCTCTGCTTTTTTTCTGGTAAAAACCAAAACAAAACAAACAAAAAAAAACCAAACCCAAAACAAACAAACAAAAAAAACCCCCAAAAAACAAAAAAAAAAACAAAACAGAAAAAACCCAAAACCAATTTTGCAGTTGTCTCAAGTGATGATTGGAATTTAGGCAACCTCAAGATTCTGTGTGCTCCCTGACTTGAAAGCTCATGCATAAATGTCCCAGTGTGAATTCCTGGATAGTGAAATGCCACTAGTGGCTAACGGGGAATTCACCTTTCGTCACTGTCTCTTTAGACAGTAACTTGGGGACAGATAGAAAAGATTGCTGTCTACTTCATCAAGAAAGCAAAGGGGAAATGGGAAACCTGGCAGCAGATGGCCCAAAAGAGCCTGCTGTGCTCTGGTCACCTGCTGGCAATTGCTCCTGCAGCATTAGGGGCAGTTCCTGGCCATGAACACTTGGAGGAATTTTTGGTTGCTACAGTAGTAACCACTGTACCATATTACAGTTTGGACTCTCCTAGTCTAGAAAATTTAAGATCGTTGCTGCATTTTCAAATGATGTAATAGGAAAATAGATTAGGAAAAGATACTGTGTATCAAATGCAAAGACAGTTATACATCTTGACAGGTATTTGTTCAAATTGTTCAAAACTCCAGTGGAGTAAGTGCCCCAACTCCTTCAGGGCTTTCTTCAGGGATCATGTGGTTCATACAGGCACAGGAAACAGTTGATCTCTCTCCTCATTTTACCTACATTTTACATTTCTACATATCTAGTTTATGTATCTCAAGACTTTCAGTAAATTTCTCTGAGTCTTTGTTTTCTAAATTAAACTACTATGACTCCACCAGGAGCTGCTTCTCACAGGCTGTAGTTTTCATATCTCAGACTTTTCCTGTCCCTCTTGACATTTTCATCAATTGGCCTACACCTTCATAGGAGATCCTTTGGGTGGATGAGACGTTAGGTATAGATGGGACCCTTGGTGTGGATGAGATATAGGTAGCTAGAGAACACAAGGCAGTAGCAGCTTGCACATGACACACTGAACACATAATACTTACCTTTATCTCATCATCACAAGTTTGGTGCCTTGGGGGTGCCTTGGGTTTGGCTGGTTGTGTGCTATAACCACAAGGTGCTTTTTCAAAAGAACTGTTCACAGCCTGTCATTCCTCAGTTATTTTATGGAGTTGATTATTCCTGCATATGTAGAAAAGTTTGCATTCAAGTTGAATCCAAACATTATTTTTCCAAATAATTTCCTCAGTTTGCTAATTTTGAGTTTAAATCCTGCCTTTCTGTAAAACTCACCCCATATAAATCTGTAATAAGCAGATTTTTATTTTATCATCCCCAGTGTTGGCCAATATACCTCTAAAAAATCCTTCCAGTCTGATAGTAAAACACTGATAAATGAACTTCCAATACCTTTTTGTGTTTGACTCAATGAATCTGTAGTGTCTTCCATGTATCCAGAGCACTCCCACATGGAATGACAGAGGTGACTGTGTTGTCAGAAAATAGTGTGGATTTGCAGTGAGGATGTTGGTGGTGAGAATATTCACGTATTCCTATTTTAACTAAGTCAAAGTGGTATGATGATGACCTTGGGTTTTGAACCAGAAGATTTTATTAACCTTTCTCATTTTGCTGTAAATTTGCAATGTGTTTCTAAGCCCTTTTTGGATTGATACATGCCATTTTATTGGATTCTTTCCTTCCTTCACTCATATCCTCTGGAAGAAGAAAGTTATATGGGAGCTGTCAGTCTTAAATTCAGTCAGTTCTCAGCAAAAGACTCTACTTTTTTTGAAAGGCGATAGCCCTTTCAAACCACTTAAAATATTACATGAATATATGTATTATTACCTGAATGCCCAAAGCACTGAATTCAAAGTTTGTGTCTTTACCTTCCAAAACAAAAAATAAGAAACTATCTTGCAGCTATTTATGTAGAGCTACTAAAATCGATTTTTTCCAGGTTTGAGAGGTTTTAGTCAGACAGATCTTTGATTCTGCAAGTTTTGTGTGACTTCATGAGAGATTTTTAGTAACTCATTCAATCCAGGGGTTCTTCCCATCCTTCAGCTCTGGTCAAGTGAGCAAATAATATACAGGCAAGGAATCAGCTTAAAGCAGAGTCAGCTTAAAATATATATGGGAATATATCTGTGCACGCAAAAGCAGACCAGTTGTTTTCCCCATAGATACACAGATAGAAAATACTGCAATATAATTCTGCATTCCTCACCACATTATAGCCAGTTATTTTGAAGTGAGAAATGGATACAAATATAAACAATTTTCCCCCATACATGTGGAGAAGAATCCAGACTGTCCAGGAAGACATTATTTCCTGGTAAAATACTCTGTGTGGTTTGGTAATGTATTGGGAAAAAACTTCAAAAAGCCAGATGGTTCTCCCTGCTATTTTAATGTTATTGTTTAATGAGTGGCCCAAGAAATGCATTTAAGTAAGTGAATAAAATCCAGTTGTTTCATCATTGTGTTATCTCAAGCAAAAACAAATAAATAAAAGCATGCCAGTAATGAAATGTTTTCCCTTAAGAACTTGGTAGAGTAGTAGTGCCAAATTCTGCAGTGATGTAAAATGGATGGATGCAAAGCAGATGTAACTTCATCTGTTGATTGCAATTGAAAGCTTTTAAAATTTGCTTGGAACATATTTATGCCTTGAGATGCATGGAGAAATGAAGTTCAACTGGAGTTTAAGGAGTATTAGGATTTTCCTCCACAAAATCTTTTTCTGTGTCACTGATCTCCTCAGACAAAGGTAGGGGTTTGGTGCCAGGTTTCTTTACAGCTCTATTCTCTTTTACAGGCACAAAGTCTTCTATATGCAGTATAAGCAGGAATTTAATATCTTTACATATCATTCATAATACCTCACAGTACTCATAACCTGGCAGAGAAATGTTTATCTGTTCACTCCCTTATCAGCAATGATCCATACCTGATAAACATCCTGTAGATCTGCTGCTGTAGGTTAATGATGAATTCCTTTTTGAGCGAAGTCAAAAATAAATTTAAGCTAATTATAGTGTCTGTTAATGAAATGTGGGTGATGAACTTTGTTACCCTTGAGAACATGAAATATGAAATCTGTATGTATAGTTGAGCCTATGACAGGGTTTAGACACTAAAGTAGGATTAGGTGAGAATTTGAACACTGAAGTTGAATACTGCTGCCCCAGCTCCACCAACTCTCTTCAACTTCAGGGAGAAGTGTAGATGCTAACTTTCCATCACCGAAGTTTTCACATCTCTTGAAATTTTCTTCAGCAAGTGTTCCTATCTACTGCCCTAGGGGGCCAGAGGAGCTCCCTGCCTACTGTTAGCTGAGACAACTAACTCCAGGCATAAAGATCCCCTTCACTTTCTTGCCTCTTCACCTTCTTCTCCATCTGGCTTTATCATTGCTCTTATACCATACCAGGCCTAAACATTGAAATTATTGTAAAACTTGGCAACTATTAAATTTCACTCATCAATTTTGCTGGAATAGGTGCTCTAAGAAAAGAACATTCCCTCTGAAGTAAAACATCTCATTTCTCGATTCAGGTTCAATTTTTGTCTTCCAGCAATGCAAGTAAATATAGGGCAGGTAGGGCCACTCTCCATCTTTGCTGTTGAAATTACCAGGCAAGCTTTCTCATTTCATAATGCCAGAGAGAAGTTGGTACAATTGCTACTCATTCTCTGTCATTCACTCATGGAAAATTCTCAGCAGCAAAGTGCAAGGTGTCTGGGAAGTAGGAAACACTGCCTTGTTCCAAATCAAGATGAGGAGGGACTAAAGGTCCTTCTGTTTCCTGAGTGAGTGTTCTTGGCACTGGGCAACAATATGAAGAGGGTAATGTCAGCACCATCTCCTTCTATATCCAAGAAGGCCAGATCAATCTTCTGTTTTCTAGATGGCAGATACAGATGCCAAACACAAGAAGTTCCAGACTGTGAATTTAAGTCTCTCATAGTAGACTCATCTCTCAATAAGGACAGTATTCCTGGTGCCTTCTTTTTTTATTGTAATGACATGTATTTTTGTTATTCATCAGTATTTTGTGTTACGAGTTCCATTCCAAACATTCTCTTTCCATAGCTGCTTAATAGCAGCCTATGGATTTTTATTGATGAACAAAGCGAAAACAATGGATATGGTCAAAATCAGCATTATAATGACAAAGTTGTGGAAAAAAATACCCTAAACCCTGCAGTTGGATGTACCTCAATAAATCTCACACAAATGCAGATATGCAGCAGTGACTAAAGTTTTCTGATGCAGGGTTACTGTTTGGGGGATCCCCTTGCAGGATATAGTTCCTCAGCTGGGCACAAACAAAAAATATCTTAGACTGAATATCCTAAACCACAGACTTTCCATAATTAGAGTGAATTTTCTTGAGTCTCAGGTAAACAACCTAAGTGTTGTAACCATGCCAGGTTGCCTGTGAACTCATAAATTGATCTGTATTTTGCATACAAATCTGTTGCTTCTGTGTGCCAGTGATACCTAGCCTTGCCAAGAAAAGTATTCCCACCTTGATCACTTGATAATGAGAAGTAAAGTTATTTTAAAATCTATCTATAAAACAGTTCAGATCTAAATTTTCTGAGCTTAATTTTATAGATATTTGTCACAGCATTATTACCTTTTCTGGGGAATTTTCCATGGAATACATATTTTCAATATGCTGTTGTTATTTAGTATTTCTTATGCATATACAAGCGAGAACGCAAACTGTACAGTTAGTGTGTACATTCAATTTTCTCTTCTGCTGAGGGGCATTCTTCAAGAAAATCCTGAAGGTGGCAGCACTGTCTCAGTGTTTAAGCTTACACTCCACATTCAAACTACCAAAAAACCCCCCAAAAAAAACCAACAGAAAAACAATGCATTGCTGAGGTGGACCTTCTTTTAAAATACTTTTTACTCAGTGGTGTACAAATGCCTTATTAATCAACCCACTTGTCTTTCCTTTTTGCCTGAAAAATGTCAGCTTTAGAGAGTAGGTGTATTCAGGCATCCTTAAGCAATGCCAAAAAATATTTTGGTGTAACTAAAATACAGCTGGTGCTTGCTCTTCTACATAGACATGAGACAAATGGGTTTTATGGAATTTGTATAATAGCTGGGAACATGCACCTAAGCTTAGCTTT
>VZTN01004873.1:2101-48796 GCA_013400515.1 Erpornis zantholeuca | reverse complement strand
ATTTCTTGAATATGATATTCATGTACAGGAAAGTAATATTGGTAAGTCAGTGCAACTCCATCTAGGAGGAGAGGGACTGTGGTCCAGGAGGGAAGCAGGCTGCTCTCCTGCATTCACATGACCTCTTCCTATGCAAACAGAGCTTCTATCCCACAGAATCCCACTGGGTTTGCATGGATATGTGTATCCTTACTGGGAGAGACAGGGAAAATGAGTGTGGAACTCAACACTGCTTCTGATCCTGAAATGCTTTAATTGAAAGAGTCTTCAATGCAAAGTAAAAGAATCTACTCACTTTTTTCAAGCCAATAGATGAAATTGCTCGAAGAGAAACCACTCCAGGATACACTGACCTCCACGGGGTGCATGACCCTTTGCAATTACTTTTAATGGAGCTTCCTATGTGTGTTGGGAGCTTAGTCACTCCAGTCAAGGTTTGTCCATCTTGGGCCAGAGACGTAAAGCAACAAGGTTCTGCTGAGGAGAGAAAAAAGATTCCTATTAAGTGCCAATATTAAATCAAGTTCCTACTCTTCCTGTTGGCAGTGTGGAGCCAGGCAGAAGGCAGAACCATATGTGCTTCTCTTAAGTGCTGATTTGCTGAAGTGTTGTTAGCCAGATTTAAGTGCTCTCCTTTAGCTGTTACTAAGTGTGTTCTGGGACACTGAGTTACAGTCCAGAAAATCACCACACTTGTTTCCAATATTTGAAAATGTGGTTTGGTGCTAGAATGAGACAAAGTTATTTTGACCATTAGGTATATTTTCTTTATATACATGCTGGCATACATGAAGTTATAAAGTATAAAACATAAATTTAAATACAGTACACAAGGATGGGAAGCTGGATGTGTATTTTGTGCACAATAGGGATCAGAAGTTAGCCAGAATAGAAGTACCAGATGAAAGGCTTCTTGTTGTGGGTGGGACCTCAACCAGCCCTGGCTCTGCCCAGCCCTGTCCCGAGATTCCCAATTCCCTGAGCACAAGCAGCACTTCCAGCACAGATAATTCTGGCCAGCTTCAAAGTCTGGATTCAGGTAATGCACGGAAAAAGTCCTTTTGGCCTTCAGTACATCCCTTCAGGAAGAGGTCAGCCATTCCTTTTGCTTTACCAAGCTCAGTCTCAGTTTATTGGGATTAGCCACATCCTGGTAAACAGCTAGGGAAGCCAACAGTTAGGAGGGACTAAATATCACTAAGAGAATTTTAGAAAACAATCTATTTTCTAACTATCACAATTCCTGCTGTGGGAAGAAATAATTCTGAACTTTAAGGAAAAGCAAACACAGGACAAGAGGCTGGAAAAAGGGATCAAACTGACAAAAGTATAGCAGCAGTAGTTGCCAAAACATGGAAGGTAGGTGGGAGAGCAGAATTTCTCCACAAAATCAGGGTTTACTTCTTAAGACTTGTTTCTTTTTAAAAGGCAGGTAAGAAATTTGGAGTACAGAACCATGTATTCCTTCTCAAAATCGAAGTACAATCTTTTCTGCACATCTGTGAATGCAGATGGTCACTGTTCTTAATAATTTAGCACAAAAACTAACACAGTTCCTTTGACTGAGGTAAAAACCATGTATGTAGCATGTGTTATTCATCCAGCCATCCTGGGTACACCTTTTGTTAATAGGAGCACCATGACTATTTTCACAACAACAAGATCCTGTATACATTTACTACAGCAAATCAATTTGTTTTTATAATAGAATATAGCAAAATGGAGGCTGAACCTGAAAGTGCTTTGTTGTTAGTAGGAAATGACACCCTTTCCCCACATCTTTTGCCAAGATTTTAGGTCAGTTTTTTGTGTTATGGCCTTATATAGTGTGTTAATACATGCTTTATAAAAGAAGTTGAGAAGGTAGTACAGCCTATTATGATGTTCATTGTGGTTTTGGTTTGTTTTCATACCCTGATTTTCTCACTTAAAATAACAAAGGAGAAATATCTGTCAGATGAAGGAAACCACAGGACACCATACAATTGGTGCCTGCAGTTATCTGGGAGAAACAAGCATGAGAAGTTAGTACTTGATAACTTGTAAGAAAATGCATATAATATAATTAAAATAAATCTTGGAGGAGGAAATAGTCTTGAGCTGAATGCTAAATGAAAGACTGTATTAATACCCAAGTAGTATCTATAACTGAAGTTATATAGCTTATTTATTGATCTGGTCCTTTTTGCCAGCATATCAAAGTTAAAAGACTGTAACTTGTCTTGTCTTTTAAACTTGAAAGTTTAAAAACTTTCTTGTGTGTTTTTGGAAGGAAACTGAGCCCCAAGCTCTTTAGTAGCACCAGAAAATTGCAGCATCATGCTCTTTCAATGTTTACAGATTTTGTGTCATGTATTGTGCCTCTTCTTCCAGTGCTAAGAAATGCAATTTGTCTTTTGTTCCTTACCAAGTGGTGAAAAAAACAATTAAAAAATGAATGATGGATATGATCATAGAATCAAGTCATTAAAATGCAATTTTCCAGACAGTTTTCTTTTTGCTGCCAGTACATAACTTCTTTAGAATATGTTTACAGAAAATTGAGGAAAACCATGCACTTGCTTTGAATTGGATGTTCCTTGGCAGTGTCATCCTAATGCAGAAACCTGCTCCCTTTCTACACTGGTTGTAGCTAGTTTTCATTGTGTGCTATTACTTGGGGTTTTTTTGCCATGAATTGGAAATAATGCCAAGAAATCAAGAGGGCCATGCAGGTGTAGAGCTGCAAAGCAACTGGAAATCAGGATCTGTCCAGGCTGCAAGAAGCTCTTTTGTTCTTCACATAATCCATTTCCTTACACCCTGTGATTTTCACAACTCAGCAGCATTTTTACATCTCTTTTTCTAAGTCTAAAGATAGTTTTTATTATGACTTAGCACTGATGTGAACGTGCATCTGTCAGGCAATGTGTGATTGAACTTAAGGATAAGTATTTATTTTGGCCTGAATGCTTTCAGCAAATCTATCCTTAACCTGCTCCCTTTGAAACTCTTACTCATTTCAGAGCCCTGCAATAATCCTACTCTGTCAACAAGGGGAACAGAGCTCTCTGTGTAGATGATGAGTGAAATACCCTTCACTGCCCATATAACCACAGATTCAGCTTTATTTACCTTTGAAAACAAATCATCTGCTCTATAAAATGCTGGTCTAATTACTTTTCAGTGAATAGAGTCCAAAAATCCTCTGAAACAATACTGTGCCAATGCAAGTTTTTAGTGTTTTAATTTGAATTGCTAAAATTGATATTTAAAATGAGACTTTGTGGTTCTATTCTAGTACTGGAAGTGGAGAAAAAAAGCAGCTATCAGAAATGAAAAGCTAAATATCAAATACAGCTATTGTTCAGAGTGCAAATGAAGGTTTTGTTTGAAAAACAAATAAATTAAGATTAAATTGTATATGCTGATAGGTAAATGGTTGGATATTTGGGTATATGTGTGGGTATGTGTGTCTGAAATTGAACCTTTTCTTGCAGCTTATAACCAGTCCAGGCTGGATGTGAACTTTGCTAAGGCACACTCTATTTTTATCTGAAATAAGTAGTTTGGGGTTTTGTTTTGTTTGTTTTGGTTTGGGTTTTTTTCCCAATTTGGCCAAAGGGAAGTTGCTGACTTGCTTGTATGAAGGCATTTTGCTTTTAGTATAATTGCTGCATGAAAGACAAAGAGCTGACTATGCACACCAGACATTTTAGATAGCCCATGTTTGCCTAGCAGATTGTATTACAATAAAAGTAACTTAACACCTCCCAGGAAGCTCTTTGAAATCTTCAGGAGTAGGAAGGTGGTAAGAAAAGGCTTTCCAGGATCTTGTGTGCACATTTTCTGTCGAGGCTCTGGATTGTGCTGGTAGCCAAGGTTGAAGTTGAAGTTGAATCTCTCAGTCCAGTCCTTGCTGTTTGTAACCATGATCCTTTACATGCAGATGCATTTCCGAGCTGTATTTATCCCATTTGGCATTCACTTAGGAATGTTCATTGGCAGTATAAGGGAAATATGCAGTGAAGCACTCAGGAGCAGCCCTCGGGAGGGTTGCAGCGAAGTTTCTTGCTGCAGAGTAGAGTTACAGCACTTGTCACAATGTTAGGATCGAAGTTGGATTGATGAGGATAAAAGACAGTGCAGAGTTGTATCCTATTAATTAATCAAGGGAAGTGATTCTGCCCCTCTGCTCTGCTCAGGTGAGACCCTGCTTGCAGTGCTGCATCCAGGTTTGGGCTCCCAGCACAGGAAGGACTTGGAGTGAGTCCAGAGGAGGGACACCAAGTTGATCAGAGGGATTGTCCAGACAAGAAAAGGGAAGGCTTTGGGATGACCTAAAATGCAGCTTTCCAGGACTGAAGAGAGCCTACAAGAAATATGGGAAGAGGTTTTTTACTGCAGCATCTAGTGAGAGGACACAGGGGAATGGCTGCAAGCTGAAAAATAATGGGCTTGGGTTAGATACTAGGAAAAAAGTCAGTGAGGGTTGTGGAACAAGTTGTCCACAGGAGCTGTGGCTGCCCCATCCCTGAAAGTGTCCAAGGCCAGGTTGGATGGAGTTCTGAGCATCCTGGTCTAGTAGAAGGTGTCCCTGCCCGTGGCAGGGGGTTGGAATGAGATGATCCTTAAAGGTCCCTTCCAACCTCAAGCACTCTGTGATTCTGTGATCAGCTGGGGGATGTTGAAAATAAGGACTAAAAGCCCCTGCAAACTGTTTATCCAAATGGGACTACCTCTGAGGGTATACTGGGATACCCAAACCCTTTTGGAACTACAGATTTTTATGTGCACCTTTGCAGTGATATGTTGGGGAGGTACAAACACAGGAACAAAGAGCAACTTAAAGAAATAAATACATAAGTTGTGGTCAACTTAATTTAACCTGCTATGAGGTATGAACAATAAGTATCAGCTTTATTCAACTTGGCAAAACATGAGGGGGAAGCATATAAACTGTGGGGGTTTTACTACAAAATATGAAACTTACCCTCTTCCACAATTATTCAATTGCTATTCCCACCTTTTTCGTGTGAGCTAATGAGCTTGTAGTTACTCTGAGCTTCAGAAAGTTTTAACAGAGGTTAATAAGTTTTACTGTGCACTTTACTGGTCTGAGTTTTGCATTCAATTCACCTGAAATCTTCTGGTTAAGGAGGTTAGTTTTCTCCAGTCTTACAAATTGAAATAGGAGAAATATAAATCTGTAGGAAACACTGCACCACAGTGCAGGTTCTAGAAAGCAGGAAGATTATTTGGCACTATGCTAAATATCCTAATGGATATTTGACAGAATATATCCACATCAGCAAGTGTTGTGGGCCCACAGAGATCTGGGAGAGGGGAATAGGTAGTCTTGACGTTGTTACTTTCATGTGAAATATGATGAAGGGAATATTATCCTGTAGACTCTGTGGCCAAGTCCTGTCAAGTGAGCAAAGTTTTGGCTCTTGGATTCTGCCTTTTTGCTCAATTTCATCTCCAAAGAATTCCTTTCACGGGGTTCAAGACCTGGGAAAACAAAAACATTGGAGTGATCTGGGGTGTCTCTTTAAAAAATGACCAAAACCGAAATCAGAGTCCTTCATCTCTTACTGTTGTGTTGCAAAGACCTGGGTTCCATTATCTCCCTGTGCTATTTTCATTTTGCCAGGAGTCACTGGGCAGTGCAGTGGGAATTGCAGGTGCAGCAGAACACCTGCTTTGGGAAGGATGGTGCATATTTCATTGCATGGTTCAGAATGTCACCTCACTAACGGAGCAGAAGTGTTTTCACCAGACTGATTGTCACTGTTCTGCTCTGGGAAAATAGTTTCTAAGAGAACAGAGGAGTTTCTGTGATAAAATGGAGCCTTGGAAACCTTTAGGCAGCCTGCCATGGTTTGTAGGAGTGTGCCAGGTATTTGTGTGTAGGCTGGGGGTGGGCTTTTCTCCTTCCCTCGATTCTCCTTGGCACAAATACGAGATTGCTCTGATGAGGATAAATTGCTCAGGTGTTTCTGGGATACTTCTAATAAAGCATCAGAGATGATTGCAGGAGAACTTGGTGGTTTTAATATCATTACTGCATGTTTGGAGGAGACTGACATTTAGCTAAAATCAAAATTCAGGAACATCACAAAGGAACAGTTAGTACTGATTTTTGTATGTAAGGGGCATTTGTTTTGTTGGTTGCTTAATTTGGTTTATAAATTACAGTCTAGCAGGATTTTGTTTTGTTGTTCATTCTTTTGCTTCCACTTTCACTGCTTCTAGGTTATCCTTGCCAAGTAATTGTCTCCACTCAAAGTCCTTTCTGGATCTCACAGAAAATCCTGAATGTGTTCAAGAAGGGCACCTTAAACTTTCATTTAATTCTTGAATCTTTATTTGATAGAATTCTGAGCAGGAGTGAGATATGAGCTATTATTTGGCTTTTAATAGCTGAATTTATCTGACAGGTCCCTTCCGGTTTGTAGCACTGGTCTGGCTATTTCTACCTCATCTGATATCGATATCAGTGTGAATAATGCTCGTGTGGGCCTCCCCTGATAATGTCTTCTTCAAAAGACAATGTAATCATAAGAACAGGTAAAGTTAATATTCTATGTACCAGAGAGACTCTGTCACCTGGTACCATTATGATTCTCCTGGATACTGCATTGTAATTATACAAATGAATGGAAGATGCCTGTCTTGATTGAGTTTTTAATTGATTGGATGGACTGGTTGTTAATCAATCTAGAAGAGCATTAAAAGCCCTGTGTGGGAGAATTTCTTGTATTGTTCTCCCTTTTCTGTTTTATTGATGTTTCTTTTTATTAATTTTTCTAAAGACAAAAAGGATAAAAAAATAGACCAGGAGGAGCAGAATCTTCTCACTTTCACTGTTTCACAACAAATCAAGTAAAGACAAAAGGAAGAAAATTGAGGCTGAAAGGTCTGTCTTAAAAAAACCCCATAGCTCTGATTTGTGATTTACTTAATTTTCCAAACAAGTCTGTTAAAAAGAACAAAATATGGCGAAGAAAGATTTTTGTCTCTGCTTTTTGAACATATGCAGAAAGAAAAGGAAGACTCAGGGTCACTAAAAGTACATGGAAGTCTATTTTAAAATATTCCTTTGTAAGCCTATCGTAGTGGAAAGCAATAATGTAAATAATAAAGATCAATAAATAACTAGATCAGGTTCATGTCAGTTAAAACACACTCCATTAATCAAAAACCATGGTAAACTGGAATGTCAGGCATCTGTCTTGATTTTAGTAATGTAATAAGTATTTTTTTGAAGGCATGAGAGGTGGTTCCTGGATCGAGTGGCCTAGCAGTTGGAAAATGGTGTTTGGAGGTACATTTGGTTATTTATGCCAGGGGAGAGGCTCCTCAGAAATAACCAATTGTGAGACATTTGATACTGAAAGGAAAAAAAAAGTAAATTAAAAATCTGCTTATAAAGCTGTGTTCCCTGGGCCTTTTCCTTAGCTACAGATGGAAATGTTCCATAGTCTGGAATGATTTGCCATTCCTCTAATCTTAAGGACCATCTCCCTGTCTCAGAACCTGAGACCAGTCCTTCAGAAAGCCCATTAGTGGCTCTCCAGCATGAGAATTCACCTTTCATGACAATCTTCATCCTCATTTTGTCCATTTCTTTCCAAAACACTAATTTGGAGCCTTGCTCCCCAAGGTATCTGTGTAGTTCTGTTCCCTGAATGTTTCAACACCATTAATTTATCACCAGCATGCTGTGTGCACCACCACCACCTACTTTAGAGATGGGGGTGGAATTCCTGACTTCCACTTGTCCTTTTCCTTCCCCATCTCTTGTCCCAGAAGAGCCCTTGACCTGTTCTGTGGGTGGATGTTGTGGTCCACACTAGAAATGGTTTTTAAGTGCTTTGAGGTCTTCTGTGAAGGACAGGAAATGTGAAAACCAACTGATGGGGGAGTGAAGTCAGACTAAACACCTTCCCACTAGCAGAGCATCCTGTGACCTGCTATAGCTGAAATGTTAATGTCTAAGTGGATTTTTATTAGAAATAGGTCTCCCAGATTCTAATTCTGATGTCAGAGGTTGTCAGCAATATCAATAAAAAGCCAGCAGTGTGGCCTTTATTCCCTACTGCAGCGATGGCATGTGACAAAAATAAATATGATAATTTTATAGTTTTTTTTTTTTTTTTTTTTTTTTTCCCAAACATTCTGCAAGTGTCTNTTTTTTTTTTTTTTCTTCCCAAAACATAGCTGTGTTAATCTGAAAGACAGCTGATTTTTCAAGGTCAAAAGTGCCTGGCTGCAAATTGGTGAGCTATTATGCATGTCTGTGGGTTTTTTGATGGTTGTGTATTAATAATATGCTTGCAGAACAGGCCATAAAAATTCCATTTGAGGGTATTAAAACATACCAGGACATTTAATCAGGTTAGAATTCCTGTCAGCTGGCTGTAGTCACGGTGTTGTTCAGTCCATCATTAACAAAGTGTGCAGGAGATCAAGACAAATGGCTGTTCCATCATTTCTGATATCCCTGGGATGACCTTTTTGTTTTGGGCACTTGGCTAGTGGCTGAGTGGTTGTGGGGACACTGCTGGTGAGCAGAGTAGTCCACCCCTCCTACTGCAAGCCAATCAATATATAGCAAGGTAGAAGAACAGAAAGTATTTCCACTGTAACAAAGCTTTTTGTGACAGGAAAACATGCATTTTGCAGCAAAATTGTGTTAAAGTGTAGATTGCATAATCAACTTCTATGATTATTCTTTAATAAAGATCCATTTGTTTTGCTGGGGGTGTGATGCATATTGCTGCTCTTGAGCAACCTTACCAGGAAAATCAACTTACAGTAGAAAATATTGCAGTTTAAAATAAGTATTTTGAGGTGCTGAGAATTTTGCTGTGTAGCAAAGGTGGTGATATTTCTACCAAGATTAGACCCCATGTAAAATCTTTAAGATAATATTGTGCATAAAGTCCCATTAGAGAAGCCCCAAATTAATATGTCCCTTTTTGCATTGAAATTGAAGTAGCTTCAAAAGTAAATGAGACTGTGAATGAAACTTAAGCTAGAAATTTGAATTGGAATTGCAATACATTATTTTTACATGTAGCAAATGCTTTTAAAAATAAAGATTTTTCTTGATACAGAGGATTCTAATTTTGTATAGCAGATATCTTTTTTGGCAGCTTCTTTATAATAGACAAAAAAATTTTGCTTTTGGGCTCGAAAAGCCTTGATATAGTCCTTGCCTACATTTTTAAAGTAATACCTTGATAAATGATGCCAATTGTGTTGTAGGGATAGTCTTATTACTTATAAACACTTCAAGTGCAGCATATTCAGCTAAATGAACAAAATATATTTTAATTAATATTTAACTTATTTCAGTTTTGCCTGAATTGATCATACTTTAAGACACCTTATATTTTGTGCTTTTGTGTCATATATGTTTAGAACCTCCAGAAATGTGAGAGTTTCCATGCTTTCATTATTTTATAAGAAAAAATGTGATCCTTTCATTCCTTCTGCCTGACACTCTGGCCATGCCTGGTAGAAACCTCTAAGCTGAGCATCACTACATGATTTAGGTTTTATTAGGGCTTTTTTTTTTTTGTTTCTGGATTGAAGAGAAGCCACCTGAACACTGTTTGCTTAAGGTAAGCTCAATGTCAGTTTGCCTTTGCTGAGGAATAGGGATTTGTCCCCACTGTTGGCAGAAGCTCCTGGCCAAGATGCTCCTGCCACATCTCAGGGCTTCTCTTGGGAAGCCACAGCCAGCTTGGCTCCTGGTGAACATCTGGATAGAGGTGATTCTCCGACGCTGGCTTTGGGATGATGAAAGCCTCTGAAGCTGCTGCTCCCCTGGCTGAGCTGGAGGGAGCTGGAACAGACTTATGTGGTGGAAAGCCTTCAGTGCTCTCAAGGTGAAACACATCTTGCTCCTTCCCTGAATAATTAAATAATTGCAGCAGTGCTAAGGAAGAAGAGTAAAAAATCTGACTTTTTTAAAGACTCTGCTTCTGGTTCAAGTCCTGTTTATCATGGTTTTTTCTTGCATTACAATTGTGGGCAGAGTTTTCTACAAAAGGTAGAGAAGGTGTTAAATGTGATACAGGCAGTGAAGTTCAGTGACTAAACAGCAGCTTACATGGTGGGACTGTGTGAGGCTAGCTGTGGCCATTTTTCAGCTATTTCCTATGAGGTGTGCATAATGTTCTCAGCAAAAGGCTTAGGAAACCATATAGAAAATGGAACTATATATGGCTTTGGTTTCAGTGTCTTTAGTGTGACATACCCCTATTCTTTCTTGGAATATGGCATAAGAGGAGGAGGAAACTCTGGAGATTATAAAAGGCTTTTTATTAAATGATACAGTTCGAGATAAATTTTTTTACCTGAATGTAATAAAAGCTAAAGGTATTTGGCAAGTGAGCACTTTGACAAAACTGTTTTACTTCTGTGTACTGGATGTGCTAATTGTGTGGTATGATGTCTTCCAGAGGGAGGAGTCTTGAGAGGTTCCTTATGAAATATCAGAAGGTGGTTTTGCACAGCTTTATAGAAAATCTTTCCAATAAATGGCCACTATAAGTAGCCTGTGGGTCTTCAAAATTGTAGCCTTCTGACAGGAGGCCAGCAGTACTGCTTTGGTGGGCAAGTACTGCTCACTCATTACATTTTATGGGTTTTTAACACACTTTACAAGCCAACCACGGACTGCTAGTAAGATTTCGCTCTTATTTTCACTGTATTTATTGACAATGTTGGTTAATCCTTTAGCAGCTATATGATATAAAATATAAGCACAGAATGAAATGTTTATTATCAATTTTCTCACCATGAATTGACTTTTCTCAGGTTTAGCTGACAAAACTGTGCTGGCAACACTTCTCTGGAAGCAGCATCACAGCCTCTCCAAGAGCAGGATTTTCTTCCTGTGCTGCTTCCATTCCAAGAAACGATTGCAATTTTCCTGATATCTGTGTATGTATCTTCAAAATCTGGATGGGGATTTCTAATCCTGTGTCATTGCTCGCCCCTGCATTATGGCACATATTCATACCAGTTCCACCTATTTACGAGGATAAATAGGCAGGCAAAAGAGGATCTTGCCAAAAGAAAGACTGCCTAATAAAACTTTGGTTATGGCAGCAGGCTGGTAACATCCTGCATGGGTGGCAGCATGCCAGTTTATGGTACTAATGAATACATTTCTTGATAATTTTTAAATTTACATCTGCCATGAAAAAAACATATTTTTTATTTACATGCAAAAGACCACTCCAAAAAAACCCTCCAAATGCCCCAAACACCTCCCCTCCACCCCCAAACCCTAAAAAATATGATTGTGGATAATTCAAAATGCTCCAGAACCACCACGTTATCTGCTGAAGGCTGAATAAAGGTGGTGGAGCTGGTGACAAGTCTGTTTCAAGAAAAGAGAGAGAAAAAGACAGCTGTCATTTAACACAATGTTCTCAGTCTTTTGCAGAAACAATTACAAGATGCAAATTTTTATTCACTTATTCAGCCTGCACCTTCATTTCTACTGATGCAAACATATGCATTTAATGGTATTCTATAGTTTCTATAAATCCACTTGCTTGTGACTGCTTTGGTTGTTTAACCAACGAGTCCAAAATGTGTTCACTTTTTTCATTATCTTTTTGTTATTTATCACTTATCAAAATACTTCAAGTTTCTTGTGCTTAGGCTTAATGTTTTGTTTTCAAGTAAAACACCTGAAGAGCTAAGTTCACTTTCAGATTGTTTAGGGACAGTCTTTATTCCCTGAGTGTATTTGCATGGCACAAAGCAGGGTCCTACCCTCCATGTTCATGACTTTTAATATATATTTACATTATTTTGACTGCATCACAAAATATGCAGCCTGAACAAACACTGCAGCACACTCTGCTATATTCGGAACCCTTGGAATTTAAATGGGATTTAAATGGTGATGTGCTCTCCATGCAAGCTGTGCATCTCTGTTTCTAGCACAGCCATCCCCTGGAATGTGTGGGGCACAGGGGGCACAGTCTCCTCTGCCTGGGAGGTTCTGTAGCCCCTGGAATACTTTCTCCTCAACAGTAAAGTCCTGTTGTAGGAAAGGTGTGAGGGAGAAGAATTGGGTGGAAAAAGCATCTCCGAGGGGCAAATGCAGATGTTCTCAGTTTTGGTCGGTGGGATTACCTGGAAGGAAGGATCAGTCCTGGACAGCCTGGGGGTTCTCTCAGCACATTCAAGACTTGCACCCAGGATCATATTTCCTTGTGATGTCATGGTTTCCGAGGCAGGAATTTGAGCCTCTCTTTGTGAATCTACCAGCAGTGGGCTCCATGTAAGTGCTCTGATAGGATAAATTCATTGCTTTCACATGGAACACGAATCTTTATTTTTAGAAAGTAATGAATAGATATTAATGAAATAAAAAATTCCTAATAAAAAGCTACAGCTTCCTATAAAGCAAATTGTCATCAAAAGAATTAGACATACGTTGATTTCAATGATATTTCCTATTTCCAGCTCCATGAATTGCTAAGAAATAGAAAAACATACTGTACTCTGGATTCTTGTAAGTCATTGCAATCTGGTCCTTGGAGCCATTGTATGAGCCAAATAACATCTGTTACTCAGAAAGATATTACAATGTTTTTATGATCCCAAGTATTTACGAGATGGAAGGAGACTGAAGCAGATAATGTGGCAAAGCCAGTCAGCTGCAGCTTTAACCTCTGCATGATGTTTGGGATTCTTTCTCCTATTTTTATGTTACCTTATTCTTACCTACTATCCTTGGTTGTTTGTCACCTGGATAAAGTCAGAATCTGCCAAAACTGGACCTCAGGAATATTCCTTCAAAAATGATGTTTTCATTTCATTTCATTTAATTTCACTTTGGGAAGCTGGTCAAGCTCTGAGGACTTCCCCAGTGTCCTGAGCAGACATCTCTGATCCCACAGAGGCTGGAAAACAGCTGGAACTGGGATTTTTTCAGCAAGTTCAGTGTGAACAGCACTTGGATTCTTCAGCTGAGAGTCTAATTTATGACATGTAATTTCCCACCCCCCATTCAGATTTATGGGTCTGGCATAGAAAATGGATTGGAATGTCCTGGAATAGGTGAAAAAATTAAAGGTAGATGAAACAAAAAGATACAATTAACTTGAAAAACCTTTTTTTTGGGGGGGGGGTCTTAGATAACATTAAATCAAATAATTAATATTCTGTATGCATAATTTTTATAACATGTATGTCAAGCTAGATAATGTGCTATGAAAAGTAATTGTAAGAAGAGAGAGAACATTGACTAAAGGACATATTATAGAATGTAGCTCCTTCTCTTGCAAATTGTTAGCGAACTCTTTCTGTTTTAAATTATTCATTATTTTGACTGTTTTCTAAAGATATATTTAAGCCAGTGAATTTTTTTTTCACATTTCTCAGTAGAGGAGCTACTTCAAATATTCAGTATTTATGGTTTCATGTGTGAACTATTTTTAATGTGCATGGAGATAATAAACTACACTGAAATACATTTTAAACTACTTCAGTGAATATTTTTGTATGCAAAGCAGTTTGCTTGGTTACACTCCAAATATGTATTCAAAATGTAGGAGAATCCTGCAAAAATGTGTTTGTTAAAGCACATGGAACAAAATACAGAACACAAGTAATTTTTTCTGCATTTGTGTATTTCAAAGCAGAGTCCAGAACACTGCTGCCTGGTATGTCCATGATTTGAAACTTGCTTAAAATGGTGATTTCCAGACAGTGGAGCCCAAGAGATTTTGAGGATGTTTCCTTATGTTGTAGTTCCTAATATCCAGTGCAGGAATTAAACTGGATGTCCTGCTTTGAGACAAAATTCGGAGGAATGTCTGAATTTGAACATCCTCTGACAGAAGGCAGGTTACAGCCTCCCCTCCCCACCAGGCTCAGGAAAGAAATATTTCCTTGGAGGAAAGTGAAGGGGAAACAAAACTATTTATTTAACAAACAGGAAAAGAGTAATAATGCTAAATAATAAAACCTCTAGCTGTGGAGAGAAACCTGGGAAGATTTAAAGTGCTTCTGAGGTCTCTCTCCTCCTGGAGCTGGAGTTCAGCCTGGGCCCTCTCCGGGCCTTGCTGGAGAGTTCTCCCAGTGAGTTCTGGTGATGTTGAAACAGTCCAGAAGAGAAGAAGGAATCAACCAAAGTACCAGGAATAAAAAGAAGACTNTAATGCTAAATAATAAAACCTCTAGCTGTGGAGAGAAACCTGGGAAGATTTAAAGTGCTTCTGAGGTCTCTCTCCTCCTGGAGCTGGAGTTCAGCCTGGGCCCTCTCCGGGCCTTGCTGGAGAGTTCTCCCAGTGAGTTCTGGTGATGTTGAAACAGTCCAGAAGAGAAGAAGGAATCAACCAAAGTACCAGGAATAAAAAGAAGACTGTCTGTCTCTCTCTGGAGAAAACCAAAGCTGAGAGCTGGCTGAAGAGCAGGAAGGGAGCTTCCTCCCCTCTCTGCAGCACCAGCAGCAGCAGCAGCAATCTCCCCGCAGCAGAAGAATGCAGAGGATGACCTTGAAGCACAGAACTGCTTTGAAAAGTTCACTCTGTTTTTTCTCTCCTCCCTCTCAGGCTCAGTTTAAAGGCACAGAAAGGCACAAAAATTCATTTCTGGGTGATATGGGATACAACACCACAAAGTCACCCCAAGACACTGGATAATGGAACAAGCCATCAAAGGCTTATCTTCTATTTTCGAGTAACTTGAGAATATTCTGGAAGTACAGCCTGAAGTTTTCCCCATCAAAAAACTCTTGATGTGGGCTGTGCAGAGTCTCTATGTGTGTATATTCAGCTTTAAGTACATGTGCATCCATTTCCAGCCATGCACAGGTTTTTTTGCTGTTTCATCCAACCCTGTTTTTACTCTTAGTAAAGGCTTGTAATCTCACTACATTTCCAGTTTCTTCTAATAGTCTGACTTCTGAGTCATTGGTCATTTACTGTAATCGATTTTTTCAGGATTTGTGAATTTTCAGGAAGTCAGCAGGCGTATTTAGGTAAGAAAAAGCCAGGAGGGTGTTAGATGCACTCTGCTCTAATGACTGTGGTCCAAAATGCAATCCCTGGTGTCGGAAGCCCCTGAGGTGGTAACAACTGGAACCTGGAAGAGAGTCACATGGAATTAGCATTTCATGCTTGTGTGGTTCTTGTTTGCTTTCCCAGACTTCTGTTGCTGGCAGCTGTCAGAAACAAGGAGTTGTGGTTGGATGAACTCTTGGTGTGGCTCAGGCCAGCCCCTTTATGTTGGTTTTGATTTACGTTTAAGTTACTTTTACTGCAGAACATATCACTTATAATTGCCTCTTTGCTATTATTTGTCATTAATATCTCTTTGCTGCAAGAGCAAATTGTTGAAGGGTTAGCAGCTCATTAAATATGAGAAACTGAAGTACTTTGTAGCTGCTTTAGTTTTTCAAACATTTATTATCAAGAGTGCTTGAGAGGTAATCCAGTGGCGAGAGTCGCATGTCAGCTGGTGTCTGACATCCCTGGTGGGGGCTGGCATTCTCTGCCACGGTGTCTTAGAAAATGTTATCAAAGGACACAGGGCACCTGATGTTAGGAAAATTATTTGGAAATTATTCCTAGAAGTCAAGGATTATTATACACCCTGTAAAAATATCTTTTTGTTAGGAAATGGCAGCAGTGTTGAGAATGGGGTATGTTGTACAGGAAATGTCTTCTGGTTAAAACCATGAAAATCTTTTTGATACCTTTTCCTGTTTAATATTGCACTGTAAAAAGCCTTTGGAGTTTTTAACAAAGACAATAGGTTCTGAGTTCTGTGGTGTATTTTGGCAGTGGCATGTTCTTCCCTATGTGTGTCTGGTTAAAACCACTGGAGATTTTCATTGGTCCTCACTTTTTGTGGATTAATTAATTTCTGAAGATGGACAGGAATAGAAAGATGAATATGCATTTCTACAAAGATTGTGTGAAATTGTTCTACATTTTGAATACATTTCTACAGTAATGTAGTGGAGGCTTTGGAGCCACTTTAATCCATTTTCATTAGAAATCTGGAGAACTTGATAGCAGATCACTGGGCTTTTGATAACCTGAAGTTTTAAAACATTGCTTTGAATGAAAATTAAAAAGGGCAACAAATAACTCTGAACTCCCTATGATCACCTACTCAAGGCATTTCCATATTCTTTTCTTGTCCTCATGGAAGAGCTATGGAGCTGATGTTCACAAGGTTGCCTGAAGCTGTGATTGTGTTGCACAATGATAATTTGGTGATAAGCAAATAAAAGCATAGTGGGTGTTACCAAGTGTTAAATTAGGAGATGATGCTCAGAGATTAAGGTGAATTAAATATATGATGAGTTTTTACTATCAGTGTAATCAGTGCCTACAGTCTTGGTCACAATCTTCTTCACAACAATCAACTCTTACTTCTTCCCTAAGGAAGCAGGGCAAACATTGACTTTCAATTCAGGATCATGTTTTGAAGTGGCTTAATTTTATGGTGGATGCAAAATTGCAATTTTTAGAATTATGAGTGTCTGAATATCATCCTAAAAAGGTGCAGAAGCTGAAATTTCCCCCATAAAGCATTATTCATCATATTTCCATCATGTGGCTGTCTCCACCTAAGAGCAGACTTGAACTAGTGGTAAGAAATATAATTAGTGTTGCAAGTATGAATCTGTGGATTCTCAGAAAGTTTTTTTCTCCCTCTGAAATTTTCAATGACTTTTTAGAAAGCTGATTCTTGAATGGAAGACCTTTTTATCAAGTTCAGTTCAAATTATGAGCTCTTGTTAATCTGTGTGCAGTAGCACTAAATGGGAAGAGATATTTTGGTTTGTTTTTGTACTTGAAAAACTTTATCCTAAATCAGGATGACATCACAAAATCTTTTAAATCTTTAAAGGGAAAAAAAAGGCATATGTCAAGTACTTAGCAATTTTTTTAGAAATTCACTTTTAGCAAAACTTCAATTTGCAGTTATGACAATAGGATATTTGAAAACATCTGCACAAAAATGCAGCAGGGAACATGTTGAATTCTATTTCACATAAACTTTTCAGTTGTGACAAAGTGTCTTTATCTCTCAAAAGAGATGTTTTACCTAAAAATTCTCAGGCAGTAAGAATTAAAACTATCAGCCCTATAAGGATGACATGTTTGAAAGTCTTTTTACCACATTTCTGACAGCCCAGGGAAAGTTTAGGCAAATTTTTTGGTGATCTGCCACATAAAAGTAGTGTCAAATTTTCTGATTTTAAGAGTCTAATGCAAATCTTCACAGTTAGATACTCTGCTCATCAATTCCTGGAAGTATTTTCATCAGGCTTGTATTTTACTCCAGTTGAGTCAGTTGTTTGCCTACACCTCTGCAACATGCAGGGCACACTTCCAGAGCTTTAAGAGCAAACCAGAGTTAAATGGTAGGCACAGTGAAACAGAAAATAACAACATAGCAGGGTACAGGATTTGGGCTTTTTTTCCAACCACTTTGAGTATTCAAGAAATTGATCTCAACATATCAAATTTAACTAATGTAGTGAATCTAATCCTTTTTTTAAAGAAAATTTTAAATTAGGGTCTTTCATTGTGGTTCTGGTAATAAAAAATAGTTGTTTTTAAGTGTTGAGCACCAAAGATAAATGTTATAATCAAATGACACAAATATATTGATTTTAGCAAGCATTACGTAATAGAAGAACTGAGTATCTATTTTTTGCCAGCTCTAGTTTTTCAAAATTCCCATGTTTGCCTTCTGAAATACCTAATTAAACAAGGAAAAATTGAAGGCATAGTTTTCAGTTCCCTTATATTTTGTAAACCTGATTATACTTTTTAAATTTTTTGAATACTGGATTTTTTTTTAATGGAATCAAGGTTTTTCTTGTTATCGCCTACTATTCAGGTAAACACTGAATTCTGGCTATCTTGTAAATCCACATGATTTTTTTGTTATGTTTTCTTAATTTTTAGTAGCAAAGTAAAAACTGGTACAGAATTTCTATGGTTAATTGTTGCTTTTTTTGATGGATATCTCAAAAGGAAATACCAGAAGTTACCTTGCAAGAATTTTCAGGCTTGGGGTTGCATATTAATACGAGAGGAGAAGTTTATAACCTAAACAGCAAAATGGTCACAGATGCAGGATTAATCACAAACCTTAAAGTTTACAGTATATCAGCTGAAACAAATTAGAATTGAAATATACAACAGGGTTAAAAATGAGGAAAAGTTAACAGAGCAGTGTAAATTTTATGATAGTTAATCAGCTCCTGTGCATGGCATTTTTAAAATATATGATTAAATTTAAATGAGTATTTCCTCTTACAAATACTAGAACTATCCTTTCAGCAATAAAAACCATCAGTTAGGAAGTATAGAGCAGGAGTTCAGGCATTATAAGGTATGTATTTCTTATTGAGGTGGAATCTATAACTACATTTAAAAATATCTGGATATATGTCTAATATTAGTTAAAATACCTCACCTACAGAAAAATAGAATAAATTATTTTTAAGTAAGCTAATAGTTTTTCAGTGTTATTCTATCACAGGCAGATTCTTTTGATGAGAGACATTTAATGAGGTTTGGGTTAGTGGAGAGTCCTGGACAAAAGTGGAGAAAAATGGAGAAATTTAGTCCCTGATACTGCAGAAATCTGAAACTTCAGTCCCAAGGTGTTTAGAAGACTTGGACACCTTTTCAAAGTGGGACTGTTAATTCACAGCCCAAACTGGGAAGGGCTAATCTACTCCTCTCCACCTCTGACACTCACACAGTAACTATCAAGGTCTTTCCACAACATAAAGGCTGGAAAATGGTCTTAAGTTGTATACATGCTTCAGCCCCCTTATAAAACTTCAACAAATAATTAATTTTGTGATTGTTAAAAATTTATATAAAACTTTTTATGGTCAACCACACAGTTTATTTGTCCATCCAATATATTTAACAACTTCTGACAGAAATAATTTATTCTGATGAGAGGTTTTTATTAAACGTTCTGGTTTTAATTTTAAATCTTAAAGTCCCAAACCCTGAGAACCTCAGAAATATTTAGAAAGAAAAGAGGAAGAAGGGAAGAGAATTAGAAAATGGAGGAAAATGGAAAATAAGGGAATACTACCACTCTCTTTCCAAAATCAGATGTAAATTTACATTCAGGTCTTAACCTCATCAGACTAATAGATTTATATTTAAACAGGCATTTAGCAGAGCAGAAATGTTTCTCCTGTCTAATATATTTATAACCTTGAAGGCCTTTCCCTTATTTTTCTCTTTCCCTTGACCTTTTATTAGAACACACTTTTAAACTGTGAAGTGGCGAATGTCGTACAGCTTTGCTGGAGGCACATTAAACTCATTCAGTGCACAAATGTTACTGTATAAAGTTCACAAACTTTCATTTATTTTGTATCCAGAAAAGAAAGGTTAAATATTCTATATATATATATATTTTTTTTTTTTTAAGGAAGTACTTGGGCAGTGAATGAATATCAAACTCCTTGAGAAAAAAAACCATTAAATTTCCATGCCTCCAAAACATATGAATTCAATGATTTTTTTTTTTTTTTTTTTTAACAGAAATCCGAGATGTTGTTTGGCTATGTCTGTGTTGGAAAGGAGGATTGGATCAGTGCTACAGTAACAGTGAAGTGATTTATGTACCCAGTGAAGTACGGTGGTGTTTTCCACTTTTAACTCTGCCTAGTCCAGTGCTGTGGATGAGTGTTTGTTACCAGCGGAAGAGCTTTAGATGCACTTTTGGAGAAGAGGTTTATTGCTTCGTTTCACCCCAAAAACCCCAGGTTATGCAGTCAGAGGGCACTGAATTTGGGACATGGTGTGTGGAAGGTTGGGGTGGATGGTGGTGAGACCCTGGTGGTCTCTGCTGAAATGCTCCTATGACATTCCTTGTGAGTCTCGGTCCTAAAAACCTTGAATGGTGTTTTTCTGCTCAAAATTTGGTGCTTTTTAGGTCTAAATTCTATTCTAATCTGAATCTCAAGAAATAATAGGTGTTTAGATTATCATTCTCCATTGTTTAGATTTCTCAGCAGTCAGATCAAAAATACTGTTGGTTCTCTGTGTATCCATGCTGGTAAACAAACTGGGCCTTTCTTAGGGATGCATCTGCTGGATAAGCAATTTCCATTGGTATTGGCAACTTTTTTATACTTTTGCACAGACCTTACAGATCCTGATGACTCTGTACACTGAGTTTGCGCTGCCCCCAGGGTGAGGGAAGGGGATCTCCCCATGGCTGGTGCCTGCTGGAGTGAATTTGAGGATGATCAGAAATGGTTTCCAATACCAAAGCAATAAAGCAGTGTAGGGCCCTGTCTGGAGCTGGTATTCCCCCTTGCCAAAAGCACTGAACAACTGTGTCTGACTGTGTGACAACCTGAATTTCTCACTCCCATTTTATTCTCAAGCTGTTTCCATGTGTAGAACACGCAGAACTCAGTCTGACAGGAGGAAGCACTGAGTGTTTTTGCACTGCTGGTTTCTTTTGGTCCTTGTCGTCCTTTTAGTGTTTGTCTCTGTGCTGATCCTGAGAGTGAACATTGTCTGTCATCTATGAACTTTTGATTTTGGATGTGAGTTAGCAATGACTGGAACTGCAGTTGGTAGCTCAGCTACTACAATTGCTTCTGAGGATCAGTCCTTTTAGTTATTCATGCAGATGCTGTGGAAGCAACTATTCTTCTGTTTCTTCTTCTGGCCAAGCCTACAGGACATTGGGTAGTCTTGACAGCCATGTGGCATTTTCAGTGTGGAGACTGTCAGTCTTCCTCTAACAGTGTCTGTTTTCTGTATATCAAACTGGTCATTTTATTTGAACAATTGGGCTTATTTGACTTATAGATGCAGGAGTTGCTGTAATGAATTCATGAAATATGCATATGGTGGACTAGAGGAAGCTATCAAGACTCATGCATTTTGCATGGGGCTCACTCACTTTTTTTCCTCTTCCCACAGGTCTCCTCCCTGCTGGATAATGTGGCTTAGTGTGTAAGAGCCTTACATCCTCAATAAACTCTCTTCTTCAGGAGTCTCGTTGTTGAAAAACTTATTTGCATTTTTAAGTGTGGGTGTTAAGGCAGATTTATTCCAAAACTTTAAAGTTCTGAAACCATCAGGAAAAAAAAAAAAATGTCCTCCAAACTGGAAATAAGGGTTGCAGAGAATGACTGTTCTGCTGTCTGAGGTTGTTCCATGCAGCTTCCACAGCAGTGGGCAGCAACCCAAGCCAGAGTCAGGAAGCAGAAAACTCGGCAGCATGTCTGTCGTGCTTTAAATAAAGCCCTGGGCGTGCCCTCTGTCCGGAGCTGCATCTGGTGAGAGTGCTGTTCCCTGGCCCCTCCTCATGCACTGCCTGTCCTTCACCCTCCCTCCCAAGCCATTTGGGTTTTCCTGCTCTTTTGTCCAACAGTGAGAAGGAAAACCCAGATCTCTCTGTCTCTCTGTCTCTCTCTCTCTCTCCTGGGCTCCAATGCCCCAAGGATGAGGTCACCTTCTCCTGCCTCAGAGCGTGACCCACCAAACACCACGCCCCCAGTGTCAATTGTAGGAAGAATTTAGAGTTCTGTGGCATAAAAAGAAAGATTATGGGTGCCCCCTCACTGCAATTATTTTATGATTAGCATTTCTGACTTTGCCTCTGGAAGACAGAAATGTCAGGGGGACAGAAGGGACAGTCAGGGCATTTGAAGAACAACTGAAATAAATGCAAGTGTAAGAGAGGCTTAGGCTTTGAAATGCTAATTTGAAGGCAGAATGCAACGAAATGTCACATTGCATCCAAACTCAGAGAAATTTGGGTCTTCCTCTCCTGCTTTGTGCATGAGCATCTGCACCGAGACACTGGCAGAGAAGAGAGTGTTCATCCAAATGACTTTGCTCTGGTACTGATAAAAGTTTCACTCAAAATGGGTGTGATAGAGCTGCTGTGTGATGGTCACACACTACAATGATAACAGCCAGCAGAAATCCTTGAAAAAAACCACGTGAGGACTTGCTCCTCCACTTCTTTGGCAGGTGCTGGCTGATCTGGTCTGTGCATTGAGTGCCTCTAATTTACTCCTTGTGCTAATGTATGGGAGCTGATGGTGTGGATTTAGGTAACCTTGCCCAAGGAAAGCCACAGCACTTCTTCCAACTGGCTGTGGGTTTATATTTAGTTTTAATTCCCTCTTTCCCTTGTCTTGATGTTTGCAGAAGGAAAGGAAAAGAAAGCTGAAATATTTTAAAGGAGATTTCTGGTGAATATTTGTTAAGGGCTAACCACACTGCTGTTCTAAACATTTCAGATACTCCTTCAGATCAAATGCAGACTGGGAAATGAAAGCAAGTTAAAAAAAAAAAAAAAGATTAAAACTGAGTTAAATTTTAATGCATTAATTCATCTTGAGAAAAAGCCTTAGCATCCCACATCTTAAATTAAAGGAATAATCCTTGGCTTGCTTTACTTCTACAGTGATTTTTTTCTTTTTCCATGCTTCTTGCAGGTTAAAACTGCAGTGCTATAGCAGATTGGTAATTTCAATTCCATAGTATATGTATTTACAATGAGCAACAGTTGGCATTTTAAATCCATGTCTCTCTATCATGTGAACTGTGGAGCTTCAGGCAAAGCTGTGGAGTGCACAGAGCTCTGCAGCATGGGGAGAACTGTTATATTCATCTCTGCACTGTTTGATTTTGGCCTAACTTTAAGAAAAATAATAATTTTGCATATGCAACTGTGATGTGGTATTCCTGTGGACTATGTACAGACCTCAAAAGCTTTCAAATGCATTTGCAGCCACCCTGATTGACACAACCCAGAATTATTTATGCTAACGAAGGAGGAATGTGAAAGACCCTGCAGGATGTTGGCGTGGCCTTCAGGTTAAAGATGTGATGTTAATGTCTCTTACTTGCGGATGTGACGTTTCTGTTTATCTGTGTCTTCACTGCAAAGTGGGGAGAGCAATTTTTTCTTACAATTAAATTCCTTCAGAGCTGTGAAGGGGACTTGCTGTGTGGGAGGTCAGAGCAGCCCTGTGGCAGCCCAGGCTCCAGCACAGCGTCTGCAGGGCTTGACACAAGGAGAGCACAGATTTTCATTCGCTTTTGCAAGTACAGAGCTGCCAAATGTGGCTTTGAAGGTACTGAGCTGGTGTTAAGTGGAGTATTGGATGCTGAAGGAAATTTTTGGCTGCTATTAACTTGCTGTGAGATAAGTGACATTAGACAGAGAACAAATATTATTGAACATCAATGAATGAAGACCCTTATCAGCTTTCTCTTGTCTGTCTTCAGAGTGGACTCAATAGCAGATATTTCTCTTTTATCTCCCCACCCTGTTTTCTGAGCATTTTTGAAGTGCAGATGTTGGAGGGTTTCTGTCTTGTGCTAATCTATGGGAATTTCAAAAGTTGACTTATTAAAACCAAGAAAATCCTCTATTGAATTGTGGGTTTTAATATTTTTCTCTGGCACCTGCCCAAAACAATAGACTTCAAGGACACACCAGGTACTTTTTGTTTACAGGAACATATTTCATTTTTTCAATCAGGCATTGTTTTGTTAGGTTTATGTTGCTCAGCAAATTGCTGCCTGTGAAATGCAAAATGGATTATTTGGTAATTAAAATATTTCAAGTTTATGAGAGAGTTTGAAATCAATAAAATAACCTTATTTCAGCAAAATGGAACTATATGTCTGTTAGAACAGAATCCTGTAAGTTATATGGGAGTAGAAGTAAAACTAATAAGTGCTTTCCATTTCCTTTGGGATTGTTCTCTACTAGATGGTTTGTTAGCTACCAGGATTTTTTTTCTCCATCTAATTTAAATATCCCAAGAGATGAGCCTTGTAATGCACCTATTATTTTTCATATGCAAGTTAAAACAAGTGTCTCTCTCTGCTGGAATCCTTTAGTGTTACAGCTATGATTTGCAACATGCCTTAGAATCTGAAATGAAAGCAGGGCAACATCTCATCGTGCTGAGGCTCCTGGACAGCCCAACATCTTTAGCCAAAGGCCAATAATTTCAGGAGCTCAGTAACAGAGCCAAGGAAAAAGGAACAAGGATTTTTTAGTGCTCAGAGTTAATCTATTCTGAAAGAAAAATGAAAGAGGAATAGGAAAAATAATAATTTTTAAAATATGTTTTTTGTTACCTTAGTAGTTCTTGTCATTCATTTTATATAAATGTCACCTGCCAGGAATACAGAAACTTGTACTTGGAAGAGAAAAATACTTCCAGGTGTATAATTTTGTCAAGGGTAATGTTAGCGTTTATCATGGCCAAATCTTTGCAACTGATAAATATTGTTCTGTTTCCAGTTTTTTATTTTCCCCTACTGACATTTTTAAGCCAATATGCTGCAAATGTCAGTATTGTTAATTTTACATCTTGGAAAGGTGAAAGGTTAGAGAGTTGTATATTCAGACACAGAAACATCATAGAAGCAAATTGAAGTTTAATGAGACTTTGAGTAGAGTGCCTTTCAGACTGCTTTATTTAGGTGCAGGCTATGAGTTTGTTCTTTATTTCACTGCAGCATTTTTACCCACAACCCCCTTCCTGTTATGTAATTTCTTGGCTTTGATTATTTTAATAAGGAAATGTGTCTGCAAACCACATGAAAACTGATCATCAATTTAAACAGCATTGTAAAATTATGTTTCAAGCTGATGAAGAAGTTATAGTAAAGTAAACTCATCTGAAAATTACTCTGGGAATTTCAAATTCATCATGGTGTGATCTGTAGATCTGTAGAAACTGTAGTTCTATTTATCTACTAAAAAGGTTGTCTACAGGGAAAGAATTTTTTGATAATTTGAGGGAAGGACATTAATGAATAAAATTGACTATATTTGCATATCCGTCATATTCAGTGAGGCACACCACTAAGTTGCACAGAAGTTTTGTTTCCTTGGTTAGAAGAAACTTTTCTCTGTATCCCTGAGATTTTCCTCCTTCCTTCCCTCTAGCCTGGCCTGACCTTACCCATGGACTGTGGCTTTGTGAAGGCTGCTCAGAGGCCAAACGTGAAAACTGCTAGAAGGTGAAGTAGGCAAATAAACACCCTCAGAAAAACCTGGTAAATTATAATTTCTAATGTTGTTGTCATTTTGGAGATGCAGCTGTGGTGGAAAAACCAAAATCCTATTTTGTTTCTTGAGAAACTCCTAACTTTTGCTAGAATAATTTTTGTTGGTCTTTGATGCTAAAAATGGGGCAGAGATCAATTGATGATCATGGCACAAAAACGTGAGCTAGCAAAGATTTGACAATTTAATGCAGCAGAAAATCACCAATTTGAAGAATTTTTTAAAGCCCTTTGCCCTAAATAGAATCCTGTGGAGAGATTTAGGCTTCCAGGTCTCCTATTAGCTGCTGGAAATACTGAAGGCAGTGATGTCTAATGAACAACTAGAGTGAATTAACAGGACTGCTGGTTGGGTACAGGTGTGACAGTACTTACAGAGCCTGCACGGGGGAAAGGGGGATTAAAATTTGTGTTACTGAAGCTGCAAAGGAAACCAAAGAGAGTTAGTGTCAGTACCCAGGTAAGAGAGGTGCTTCAATAAATGTACAAAGTGTGAATGTTTGGTCAGAGGTTTAAGCCTCAGGGTGAAATGAGCAGCACCTGAACTAGGCATTGGCCATTGGCTTTCTCCATATTTTGAAATTTGTGCAAGAAATGTTGCTCAATGTATGTGTTTTACCCAATATCTACAAAAACAGAGCAAAATGTTGTGTTTCTCTTCACAACATTGTGTGGGTTGTTTTACTCATTAAGTTTTTCCCTGCCTTTTTTTTTTTATGCTTATGAATTGTTTAATTTAGGATGTTTAAACATACTGCTTAGATGCTTTCCCAGACACAAAACTTTATCAGACCAAACTGTCTTCTGAAATGCTCCTGCAACCTTTCAGCCTCTGTTATTTATGTCCTTAACATGATGATGGTGCTTCTTCAGCAGCAGCTGATGGGCAGCTCCCAACACCTTTCTGTCCATTTCTTCCCCTGGCTAATGAGGCCAAGGGAGGGAAACCCAGCACTACTAAAGTCTGATGCTTCCCCTGAGGCTGCCTTGTCATTTCCCTGATTAATAGGAACAGCAGGTGGCTGCAGCTATTTTCCCATGTTTTTTTTAACTTATAAATTAATAGGAATAAAAACGGTTTCCAGTATTGTTCTAGGGCTGCAGGCTGTGGTGATCATACCAAGAATTGGGATTCTATTAAAATAAGGATCTCCTACCTCTTCTACTGAGGAGTCAGTTTTCACATGGGAGAATAATATTCATGTCTAAATTATCAAAACACATTTCCTTCTTTTTTCTTCTGAACCTATGTATCAGAAACATGAGCCAGGAAAAAAAATCATTTTAATACTGCCAGTCTTATTTCTTATTTCTTATTTCATTTCTTATTTCTTATTTATTTCTTATTATTTCTCTCCCTGTTTTCTATTTAATTCTTGCATTAGGAAAGTTACCAGCAAAGGATGAGGAAATGTTTCTAGCTGTTAGCGTGGGATGAGAATATTTCAAACATCACAATGATCAGCATCCTGTAGGAAATAATCTTATCTCTCTCATGTGATTTGATCAGAAAAAAGGTTTATTTCTGACTAAATGTGGAGACTCGTCTGACCTTTTTGCTTAAAATGTTATTTCAAATCAAATCTATCTATTAAGGAGCTATATTATAGGTTTCAGTGTTTAAGAATGCTCGAGTATGTACTTGGTATCTTCACACAGATATCTCTCAGCTTATCTTCATTCTCTGTCTTCAAGCCATCTGCTCCTTTTCTGTGGTCATTGTTTTCCACATTAATTAGTACAGAGTGTCTGCTGACTAAATATGGATTTAAAGACTTAATTCCTCTGTGCCCAACTGAGGGGGGGAAAAAAGAAACTAGAAATAAATATAGCAATGCAGTTTGGAATTTGCAATCATTAGTATAAAGCTGTGAATGCACTTCTGGGTGTTTAGGCAGCTTGAATAATTTAGGGCCTTTATATATAGCTGACTTGTCTCATTTGATTTATCTTCTTCACATGGGATTTTGTACTATTTCTGGGTACTTTATTATCACTATTGTCTCTCACATTCATAATACAGATAGAAACACAGAGAATGAGCAAAAATTTGAGGGAGAGGGTAGCATCTGCTTAGCCTCAGTTGATTTAGTGGTAAGTGGTATGTAAGCACATTTAGTCTTTCCCATCAAATATGAAATTCAAGCTCTGAGGCACCAAGACCTACTTTTTGCTTTCATATTTCAGCCTGCAATTTCTCCATTTTCCCCCAACTTTTCCAAGTGAGCAGCATTGATGGCCACTAAATGTACAGCTCTATTTTAAAATAAATCCTTTCTGTCAGTTCTTGTGGTTTTCTCAAAGGTATTTTGCTCCTCACAGCACATTTTCCGTGTGAAAAGGAAAGGCAGTGTTTGAGTTGTGTGAAAACTTTTCACCTCCTCTGTCATGTGAAAATTATTAGCCACTTCTCTGCAGAAACCTCTCTTATTTGCAGAGAAGCTGCTACGTTGACTCTAACACTGTCTAACACATACTAATAGCCTGTGTTGCCCTTGCAGGTCCTGCTGCTGGAGGGTTGTACCTTTGAAGTAGCTACTGAAGGACATAGACCTGGTGTAGTAGGGCCAAGAGAGCTGGTCTAGATGCACATAAACATTTGATTCCTTCTAGTTTTTGTGGGTTTGGTCTCTTGCTTTATTTTGTGATTGCAGTAAAACGTGCCCTGAGTTTTCACCCTCGTGCTTCAGCACTGTCAAAGACACAGCACTGGAAAGCTGCTGGTGGTTTGCCCAGTACAGAGAACACCTGCTACAGCTCTGCTGCTCAGCTGTGGTTCTTTTTTCCTCCATATTTGCTGAGATTTCCCTAAAATGTATGAGATGGTCATAAGAACAGGGGGTTCTCTGGGGAACAATTTGCATTTTTTCCTTCTGGTACCAGCACAGTATCCACGAGGCCTCTTTCTCTCTGATTCTTTTTAACCCTCACTGCATTTCTCCCTTGGCAAAGTATTCCTGTGGAGAAATGCTCTCTGTGCTGGGGAATGACTCTGGTATCCTTTGGCTGACAGATCCCATTGGAGGGGTTTGACAGTGGAGTGGAATGTACCGAGGAAATGCAAAATTAAAAGTTGTACCATGCAAACCTGGAAAACCCAGTCTTTCTTCTGCATGGCTGTGTGTGTACTCAGTGCACAACATACAACATTTAGAAGTCTCCTGTGGAGGCTTCTCCAAATTTTATTTTGTGAATTGAGTGAGGAAGCACAAGTCAGTTTTAGCTCTTACATCTCCTTTATCATTCTATCTTTTGTAGACTGTGTTTTGTTATATGTACTGTCACAAATTGCAGTACTGCAAAATTGCTGTGTGCAATTGAAAGCTCATATAGTTAAGTATTGAAACAAAGTTTCAGTCTACTTCTAATACCTAATAGCTGTTGCAAATGCTTCACATATCAATATAAAACTGAATATTTGGTCCCCTCCAGCCAATCTTAAAAAAGCCTGTGTTTGAAATACTTTAATTAAAAATGTGCTTTGATTTCAGTAGCACACAGTTGCTAAACGTTCCTCTTTAAAACCCAAGTTCTTCCATTCACTTACAGTTGCTAGTATTCAGTGACAAAGTGATCATCATGATTGTAATTAAATATTTATCATACAGTTCTCTTTTGTCATTTGGATGTTACAAGCCAGGCAAAGATATACTTTAAAGGCTGAATAGTAAGTTATATTATGATAGTATATCAGGCAAATGAGTGTTTGATGGGCTGTGTTAACGTGAGCTAAAAATAAAACCCCATCTGTTCACCTTTCAAACTGCATCAAGACACTGCATATGGGTTGCGGAATAATTTAATGAAACACAAATGAAAATATGTTTATTTCCATCTTGCCGGAACAAGTGAAACAGGCAACTTGTTAGTGAAGATGTTTTAACAAGCAGGGAATTGTGTGCTTATGGCTTTTCTGGAATATAGTAGCACTGCAATCATTTAAACTCATAAATGAGTAGATATAGAAACAGAGACTCACTGAAGACACTGTCTCTAATAATCATATACAGCTCAGATCTTGATTACTAGTGCCAAGAGTTTGAATTGTTTGCACAATTAGGGATGTGCCCCATTGGTACAGACCTGCAGAATCCTCTGTGAATCATGACCTTTGGGAACACTATTTTTTAGCATTCAGTTTTTTTATAATTGAATGAGTTCTCCTATTGTATTGGTTGACTCTAGGGAAACTTTAGAGCCATGTGCCCATTTAGCCTATCCAATGACCTGTTCCATAAAAATTAGCTGTTGGAAGGTATGGGGTGTGCTCTGTACCATGGCTGGTTGCTTGTACAAGAGAGGGAGATCAATGGGGGCACTGCTGCCTCTGAGTTCTTGCTGATGGTGGTGTAAGTCAAAGGCACTGGAGCAACAATCATTTTTGTGTGCTCAGGACTTTCAAATGTGCTGCCTGTTTTAATACTTCTGGTGGAATGATTTTTTCTGCTTTTTCAGGTAATTATATCTGTGATGTTGATGCAGTTGTATTCATCTTGCTGCGCTATTGTGCTACAGGCCCTTGTAAATTCTGTCTGTCACCTTTGCCAAGCATTTCCTATTGCTTTGTCTTTATCTTCAAAGTTCAGCCATTACTAGTGACTTCAAATCACAGATCTCCATCTGTTGCTGGTTTTCCAAACCAAAATTTAAAAATGCAGTGTAATCTCTTAACTGCATTTCAAGGGTATGGGATGGTTAGTTTTTGAAGTAGCTCTGGGACCTAATCCTGAAATTAGAAGTTTATTTAGCACGTGTAGGTCTCCTACAAATGAGGAAAGATTAGCAAGGCAGGGCAGATAGGAAGAGCTCATTTAGCTACCGAAAAGCAAAGTATGAAAAGTCAGGAGGAGATGAGCTCAGAGAAGCTGGGTAAGATGTGCCTTAAGGTTCAGGCTCCAGGGGCACCTCTGGCTACATTACATCTAGTTCCTTGACAGAAAGAGAATTCCCGTGTTCTTAGAAGAAAATCTGGATGTGAGTTTACACTGTGCTTCACCAGAGTCCCAGGAGAACGGGGCTGGCAGGAGTGCCACAGGCTGTGCGGGGCCACATGCTCGACTTGGTGGCTGTTACCAGTATTGTTTTTAAAAAGGTGTCCTGAACATGCAGCTCAGAAGGGGTGGGTGGGTGCATATATGTGTGTGTGTATATATCTATTTATAGATGTATATAAATCATAGCATTTGCTTTGGTTAAACAGATTGGATTCCCAAATAGCTGAGACGTGTTACAACAGCCCTGGAAATGAGAGCCGCTTGCAAAAGCCTTATGTTAGAGAGGCATAAACTGTCTCACTTGTCATCTTTTCCAGGTCCCCAAAACCTCTGAAGCAGGTTGACAGGAAATGTTGAGCAATTGCTTTCTGTCAGTCTTCAATGGAAATATTTTTCTTTTGTCTTTTTCTATTTTTAATTTAAAAAAGACTTATCTGAGCATTATTCTTAGACATGTTGAGGGTACCTAAATATAGGGTGGAAAGTAAATAGTTTTTCATCTCTCCCCAAAAGGTCTTATTTAAAAGACATTTTCCAAAATCAAAGTATTTTCTTGGAAAATTTTGAAGAAAAGAAAAACTTTGATTTGACATGAAAAAATAGTAATGCTTTATTCTTTGACTTCTGTCCAACTCTAATTTCATGAAACTTAGTGATGAGAGATCTCTGAAGAATAATGAATGTTTTTCAACCAACTCCTGTTAAAACATCATTCTCTTTTGCTTGTACTTGCCATGCCTAAAGTACCACAGGCATATGCAGGTAGAGTAATTTGTGTAAATTTCTGATTTCTGTCTGCTGCTCTTTAAAAGGTTATAAAAATAATCAAAATACATTAGCTAAAATCCCAAAATCTTACATGACTAGATAGGAATCAAGAGCACTTATTTGGTTACCATATGTGCACATATGTGAAATGAGAGTCAGCATCTATTCATGTGAAATAACTTCTTTTTATTTTAATTTTTAATTTGATGTAATATTTGTATTTTCCCAATTAATGTGGTCAATTTCCATTATCTGTTGTCACCCACTGTTTACTGTACATTTTGCTTGTAGACTTCTTGATTCCTCTTAGATGAAAACCAAGAAGTGAGGGCCAATAACAGTATTCCTGAAATTCTCCATAAAGTATTCCCACACAAGAATTTGGGAGCTTCATTGTGTCTTTACTCTTGTAGCTTCCCATAAGGAAGCTTCAGGAAAACCAACTCAAGTGTGTTGGCATGTCCCAGTAATCACTGAAAATGCAAACAACTTTTATCGACCACCTTGAGGTTTTACAGAGAAATTTAGTCAGATATTTGAATCTCAAACTCCAGTTATAGATCGTTAGTTGTTTAGTATTCCCTAGAGGATTCCAGATGCCAATACAGATTGCCACCAGGAGATGCTGAGTATTTCAAGTTTTGAAAGCTGGTGTGGCCAGATTTAATGATATGAGCAAGTAAATCTCCTCCTGCTGGAAGTGTTGCATTGCTGTCTAGTGGGGGAAAGAAAGGGAAGCTCATGAGAGGTGGTTCTCCACATGGTCTCTTCTGTGTTGGTACTGAATACCGTAGTACTGACATGATTTCTTTTATGGAAAAGGTTTTAGGAAAAGGTTTTTATTTTTTCTTTTTTAGAAAAGGTTTGCTGTGATTTGGTGCCCTTTTCTGCCCCCCCCATACAAGCCACTACATCACTGCTGCCCTCAGAACTGACTGCCTGCATTTTTTAATACATTTAAAAGTAGGCAGAGCAAGGCAATCCAAAGGTGCTGATGTGACCAAAACATATTTATGGTGGTGTTCTCCTCTAATGACCACTGTAATGCAAGGTCAGTGCATGTGTTATTCATAGGTACTTCACAAGGAAGTTTTAATACGCTTTTTTATAAGTAGAAAACACGAGTTTCCTCTTTGCATTTCCTTTCTTCTTTTCCTCGTTTTTCCCTACAGTTTGCCTGTTAAGAAACCTTCATGAATGAAGCCTATTCATCATTTGTATTACACTTTCCTATTGCTCCCATGAGGTACAACATTATATAAAATGTGTATGCTGTTCCAAACACTTCTGATGATTTTGAAATTGGAAAGGTTCTGGATTTTAAACTTAAAAGTTTAGGAAAAGACCTTAAAGATTTCTTTTCTTCTAAAGATACATCCAGGAAGAATCTTTTTTCCCCCCTTCATTCTCTTTTCCCTTTCTCTTTATGATTTCTCAGTTAGAAAGATAATTCACTTAATGATTTTTTTTCTTCAAATCTAGGACAATTTCCTCTTCATTTTACTTTTTGATACTGCTGCTGCTCATCTGTGTTTCCTGACCCCTTGAGGGCTGTATGCTAAGGTTCCCTTGCCAGTACTGATGCTTGTTAATGCACTGGACTGAGAGTATGCAGAATAAAATAGATGTTAATAGATGTGTAGGGTCCCAGAGGTCTTGCTACTCCCCCTCTCTGGCACGGAAGACACCCTGTCTGCATGGCTGCTCCTTTTCCTTCCCCTGAAACAACCAGTCTGCAAAATCATGAGGAAAATGCACAGCTTTGCATAGAGGAACATCTGTTAGGTTCTTTCCTTAGCCATCATGTGCATGAATAAACATTAGCTGAAAACAGGCAATAAGTTGTCCTTGAAATTGAACAACCTTATTTTATTTTTACATACTTTAACAGTGTGTTTCCACTCAAATGCTGGAGCCAGTGGTAGACATTTGTCCTGGTTAAAACTGAGCTAAACTGTGGCCTTCCAGGAGCTGAAGGGAGCCTATAAAAACATGGAGAGGGATTGTTTACATGGGCATGTAGTGACAGAACAAGAGGGAATGGCTTCAAGCTGAATGAAGGTAGGTTTAGACTAGATATATGGAAAAAATCCTTTACTCTGAGGATGGTGAGGCCCTGGCACAGGTTGCCCAGAGAAGCTGTGGCTGCCACATCTCTGGAAGTGTCCAAGGTCAGGTTGGACAGCCCTTGGAGCAACATGGGATAGTGGAAGGTGTCCATGGCAGGGGGTGGAGCTGGATGAGCTTTAAGGTCCCTTCCAGCCCAAACCATTCTATGAATCCATGATTGATAACAGTGAATAGTCACTAACATATATAACATTTTTGATTTTTGTGATTCTGTACTTGAGGACATGATTAATGGTGAACACAGTTGTGGTGCTGGGTTGATGACTGGACTTGGTGATCACTTGCTGTCACTTCTAGCACAGGAGTCAGTTATTCAGGATATACAGTGATCCGTGTTTGCAGTTGATTTCTACACTACAATGGATTGTGAAAAACTGAACCAGAAGTTTATGAGTTGTATGCACAGATTTTATGTTGTGCAGCTTAATAGCACTAAACAATGTAGTTTAAAGGTAGGTCTGGGTTTGTTAGTATGACACCTTCAGCAGAAAAATCAGCAATTTCTACGCTAAAGACCTAGATTAAAGGAATCAGTTGCTATTGAAGGGAATACCAAAAACTCTTTCAAAATTGCCAGCAGAGCTTGGTGCTTTGCTGTATCGTTAATTTGCAAATACAAACTCTAGAGAAGACTAATTCAGGAATATGACAAGGGATGTGAAAATAAAATGTCTGTAGGAGTCTCCCAAGGCAAAAATGAAAAAAGTAATTTTATTCACAGTTGCCACCAGGCAGTAGTTTGCATCCATCCATAAATGCATTTGGATATAGGCTGTCTTGGGATGCTTTATTCTGGGAGCAAGGATCAATACAAGCTGTGCTGAGTTCCAGGTGAGTGTTGGGGCTGCAGGAGCAGCTTGTGCTTCCACTGATGCTCTTTTTCAGACTTTCAGATTTCCAAACACTGGCCTGGCCTCAGTAGGCAGGTGAGCAGTGTTCCACTTACACTGGCAATAGCAGTGCAAGAAGAGAAGCATTGCTCCTTGTTGTCCCCATATGTCTTGGCAGATCCTCTGTTTGCTTTGATACCAAGGTAGTGCAGTGGCACATTCTCAGTGAATTTACATCTAGGGCAGCTTTGCCCTTTGAATGTAAGTGTGATGCCTGAGCTCTGTGATGTGTAATAACGTGTTTTGTTTTCCTCACAATACCTGCCTTGGGAAGTGTACAGTTTGGAGTGTGCATCCTAAATCAAACACTTATGAAACCTTTTTATTCCATGAATGGATACTTTCCTAGTTTATTACACATCATCTCAGCAATAAGGTAGAGATTTTATTGAATGTATACATTAACTTGAAAAATATGCATCCAAATGTTGCTCCCATTTGTCTTCCAGAAGGCAATTAATGTCTCTCTTCCTCTGGTAACAGGTAGCCTACGGGGACATAAAAATAATTAATGCCTTGGAAGCACTATCTCACGGAATCCTATGTTTGTTTTATTTAAGGGAAAACATTTCTACTACAGGTTAAAAAAATCAGGCTAAGATTTGTGTTCCCTGGACATAATTCAGGTGCTATAGCAGAATCTGTTGGCATTTCTCTCTAAAGGCTGGTACTGCTGCATACAGTGACAGGGATTTTGGACAATATCAGTAAGTCACAACTTGTGACATTAGTTCAGGTTCCTACATAGCCTTCTCAGTTCCTCGAAATGTTTCTTGGACACCATGCTCTCAAAAGAGCTAGGCTTCTCCAATGCTGAAACTTTGTACTAGGGAATCTTGGTAAGTATTCCTATTCTTCATGTTGGTGTATTTAATAGAAGGGTTTTGTTCCAATTTTAAGTCTAGGTAATGATATTCCAACCCTTTTTTTTTTTTTTGTGTGAGTCTCTGGTTGCACTTGACTCTTTGCTCCATTCTGTTGCTTCCATTAGTGATTCAGTTAAAAATACCTTACCGAAATAAAGTGTTATGTACACCAGTTGTGAGGGAAAAAGGGAGCAAATTCTGCTTGAGAGTAATAATATTAGTGTGCATTTCTGTCTGAAAGGTCACTTTTGGAGCTCCCCCATTTTGGGTGTACCTTATGGATACATCACAGTATCTGGTGCAGGGGAGGGTGGGTGGACATTGTGGTTGGAAATGCACAGATCTAACAGAGCTGCTGTGTATTTGCCCCAGAATTACTGTGCCTGCAGCAAAGCCAGGGCAGCATCCCCCAGGCAATGCATAGTCAGCTGTTTAATTGGGTGTAACTTAGAGTTGTCTAAATAGAATCCACACTTATGATTTAAACAAAGAGGAATATTAAGGGAACTACTTGGGGCACTCTAAGCTTAGCTATAAAACTGCCAAATTAATTTTGTATCTGACATATTGCATTTCGAGTGTCTGGTCTGGTCTGTCAACAGAATAAATTCTATTCTAATGCAAATGAAAATCAAATGGAACTAACCAAATACCAGAATGCTTTTGTCTTATTGTCCTCTGACTCTCTTATACCTCATTCTAGGGATGATTCTTTCAGGCTTAATAATGGATTTGGTTCCAGGGAATGTTTCTCTTTTAAAAATAGAACTTTTATTCATCCTCAGCTTGAAAACATCTCACAGGCTCAAATTCATTAGTATAGATAAATCCAAATACACCTGTGAGGTGTTCTCTGTGCTCTGCAGTCCTTCTCTGCAGCCCCCTTTGTGCCCTCAATATTAAACAATTAGATCCAAAAAGAGAAGGAAGGTGGAGGAATCTATACTACAGAGACATCTGCTAAAGTGGTGCTGAAGTTGCCCAGAACAACAGATAAAAATGTCTGAAAGCATCTTTGATGTGAAAAATGTGCCTCGTGCAGGTGTTTAACAGAGTTTGGTGACCTTGTTCTGGGGCAGGCTGGGTCAGTGCATGGAGTGATGTTCTTGCTCTGCTTCTTTCTCAGAAAAATAAAAAAAAAAAGATACTATAGTAACAGATGGTGAAAAAAGGTAGAGGAATATTTAGTAGAAAAACACAAGTTATTTACAAAAGGAATACAGAAAGTGACTTGTTAAGTCACAAGTGTGTTTCTATCCTCTTACGTGTTTCAACCATATAAACCTCTGGCAGAAGCAGGTCTGTTCTTTGCCCTGACAGAGCCCAGTCTGAAAGTTAACCAGAGCTCCAAGGCCCTAACACAGCAAAAATTAAGTTTAAAATGATGTCTGGTTTTCTCTGAATTCACAGTGATGTCAGAATTCACAGTGATGTCAGACACTGGTTTTATCTGTAAAAAATATTTAGCAGCAGAACAAATATGGTTTGGACTTCCAGAGAAAATTGTCTTAAGGATCCTGCAGAAAACCTATGAAATCCAGTATTTATATATATGTAAAAAGAAGTTATTGGTGACACCAATTGTGAGTAATGCTAATCATATGCTAGTTATAGCAATAACTGTAAATTAATACTAAATAAATCAATTGAAATAAACAAAATTACATTCTAATTATAACAATAAAAATACTCCTGACATGATACGTAAAGGTATTAAAATCCCCACCCAAAATCTGAACATGTGGGTGGTATGTGAAACGCTGCCTGCAAATGTACAACTCTCAGTGCTGAACAAAAACATTTTAAATATATCTTTCATATGTAAATTTAGTCTGAAGACTATAATATATAAGCTGCCAAATGATGTGAAGAATTGGCTGCTGTAGATGCTGGAAACAAAGCAAAATGGATGTGCTGAAGTCATAAGAATAGTAATAGCCACAAGGACAGAATGTGATAAATCCATAGGGATCAATGTTTCTGCTGAAAATGAGCTCAGCTCAGAATGCAGTGTGGTGGTGTCCTGAAGCAGGTTTCATTTTTTATTGTTGTTGGGCAATCCCTCCTTGTTTGCTACGACTGAATTAAGTGCACTGTGCATTGGAAGTTCTTTGAATACATTTAGACCAAAAAAGTTTAGGACGAATTAATGATGATTTTTTTCCTGTGTCAGACCTGTGTAGTAAAGAGCTTGTAATGAATGTATAAAGAAACAAGAGACAAGATAAATTTCCAAGACAAGAGTCGAAAAAGCCCAAGATGTGCAAAAGAGGGAATTTTCATATGGTGATTTAACTGTTTAATTTGTGCCCCGTAAGGAGTTAATAAGAAGGGACTTGGAATCTGTAGAGAGAGGAGGGTGCTGGTTCCTGCCTTAACGCCCATAGAGGATATATTTAGATGCAGAAATCAGATTTAAGCTGGAACAAAACCATAGGTCCAAATGGTGTATATATTCAGGATGTGATTATTTTCCACGATTTTCCATGATGGCTTTAGCTGAAAGGGGAATGATGGGCACATTCAGAGGAAGATTTTGAGAGTTTCCTCTGGAGTGAGAAGCGCTGGATGTGTGGGGAGAGTGGCGATGCTGGGCAAAGTGTCACGTGGAGAATGCTTTTCCAGTGTTCCTAGGGGTGAGGGCTCCTTCCAGGCGTGCTGGCAGCCGAGCAGGAGCGTGGGTAGCAGCCAGGTGCAGCCAGGGAGCAGTGCCCGGACACTGCACAGCTCCTGCGGTGATCCGCGCTCCTCCTTCTGTGTCTGCCTCCGAGCCCACGCACACACAGGACTTTCCTTGAGATGCTGAGCCACTGCAGGCTGGATGCTGCTGTTGTGTACTTCTCCCACAGTGCTGCTGACCTATTTTAATTCCCTGCTCTTCAGAGTATGACTTTGAACTCATCCACGATGAATCCAAATTAGTAAGACCTGCTGGAAGATTTTGCAGCTGGAGTCCTTTGCAGGAAATGCTTTCTCTGAATTATGCTCAGGGAATGGACTTTCAGGTAGCTTTTTTTCCCTTTTTTTTTTCAGTATTGCTGTTTACAAATTCAGCTTCAATTGTTCTTTATACAGAAGGATCTGGTGCAACTCTTACAGAGCAGAGATGAATAGATGTAGTCCAAGAAAATCCATAACTCTGAGAGGATCAAAAATTAGCTGTACTTCTTCTTATGCAGTTGTTCCTGTAAACTTCAATTCAGCTTTATTCTGAAAGTGAAAAACCTGTGGAAAATAAGAAGTTTCCTATATTTTGTCAAAGGACAACTGAATCTTGCTTATGCTTCAATGGCCTCGCAGTTTTTTGTATTTCCTGTTCCCAAAATCACTGGTTTTGTAAAGGACAAGGGAAACTCCTCCAGTCAAGCTGCCCAAACAATTCCATGTTACTCCCATGATCAGTCATACTCTCAAATTGCTGAGTACTTAAGTCTCAGTTGAAGTAAGTAATTTGATTAGGTGTTCAGGTTAGCCTAGATATTCTCATTCCATTTCAGTGCAGTTGCCAAAATACAAATTGAACATAAGACAGAAATTTGGAATCACTTACGTTGTTTAAAAGTTTTATTACACTTATGATGTACGATCAAAACTCTCCTGCAAAAAAAACCATTTTAATTATTGGACAGAAAGAGACTCATTTCCTCTAAATGTTGTGTAACCACCACAAACTACAAACAGTCATTAAAGTGATGAAGAAAACTTAGTTTTTCTATGAACTTCAAAGAGGGTTGATGAGGGCGGAAAAAAGGTGGGGGTCACCCACCCCCAACACCTGACCAGCTCTGTCTCCTTTTGGAATTACCTTCTCATCTGAGATCCAAAGTCTGTCTTGATCTTAAAAGTGGCTGAGGTTGGCAGGCAAGTGAGAGTAGCTACACTGCCATCCATCCCTAACTACATATTCAATTTGGTAAATATGTAAGTTGTGAGAACATCCAAATATTGATTACAATCTGTGGGAACTGGCTGTTTTCTTTAGATGGAACGAGATCCTTTGATATGTACCTCTATCAAACACTGGAGAGCATCAGGCTGCTGTATTTAAGCTTCATAGAGCTTAGTGATGTTTTTCTCTAGAAAAATTCTTTTATATGTTAATTTAAGCATCCAAATGCAGAATTTGAAATTAATGAAAACCAACCTCCACATTTCAAAAACTTAAGGAGATTAAATTTGCAATTACTTAATTATGGTCTATGAAATATGCAAGAAAAAATCCCCTGAGTTTTGAGCACAGATTTTTTTTAAAAAAAATAGAAGTTTTACAGCAGTAGGTGCTTAGAATTGTCCAGGGTTTGATTTAAAATATGAAAAATAGCACTTTAAAAATTTGTTTCTACTGCTAATAAATAACCCAGAGCTGAAGCTTCAATTTTCAGGAGAGCAAAAAATAGATTATATTAATGAAGGGTTGGGAAAATAAATTTTCATTCTCTTGGAAAAGAAACAGATTGTGTCTCTTAATGACTTTGCATTTGTTCAAATGATTTTGTAGTCAGTTCAGAATAGATCTGAATTGTATCAACATTTGTTATTATTACTAATATCTGGACTATAGTAAAGCAAAAGTATTAAAAGGCTCATGAAGGGTTGATACTAAGGGGATGGAGTATATGCACCCACACCTCAAAATAATTAAGAATGTATCCAAAAATTCTGGCCAATATGGGCTATATCCTCCTTAATTTCCTGTTGTTTTTCGCTAGACAAACTAAGCTGAAAAGAGACATTGATTTAATTTGGTGAGGGATGTGTTGTCTGTCTGATGCCTTGTTTTCTGCTTGCCTGTGTCTTGCCAACAATTATCTTGTCGAGAGGTAATGTAAGCAACAGAGAAGCAGTTACCAAACTTCTGATAGAGGTAAAGTTTCTACTGCAATAAAACTTGACCTAAAAACAATCATGTTATTATTTAAAGAACTTATGTGCTTGTTTTCCTGTAAAACAAATATTGCCTTTACAATTGACATTTTGTGGACCTGAATCCTTGCACATTAATGCAGATCATGGCACAAAACAGAATTAGACCTGAAATGAAGATTAATTAGAGAAACATGGTCTAGAGCTGTGTCTGCTGTTTTTCTGTGCTGTTTGTTGAAAAAGATGTAGCTGGAATTCTCTTGCCCTCATAGTGTCCTTGTGGGACTGGGCACAATGGTAGCTGGGAGCAACTTGGGACATTCCACATGGCTGCCCTGCCAATGCAGCAATATCTGTAGGAAGGAGCAATCTCTTTTTAGACTGTTATTGATTAGTATAATCAGCTTTAAACTCTGAGCAATTGTTCTCCATCTGTTTCAGCCTTAAAGGTTTTTGTTCCTTGCTCAGATCAAAGAAAGCTCTAGTGTCCAAAAGATGATCTGTCTCTTTCCAAAAATAGCAGTTGGAAATATCACCTCTCCCTCCAGTCCTTGGCTTATTTATATCCTGAAATCATCTTGGGTAAAACACTGCTGTGTGTGTGGCTATTTGGAAACTCTGCCCAGTGAGAAACTGAGTATTTGTTTCAAGTCTGGGATACCTGTACACACACACACACACACATGCATAGAGGCTCTGAATGTACCTCTGGATCACTGTGATGCCTAAACATCTCTTTAGACATTGAATTTCTTGATGCAGTGGCATTTCTGACTTGACACTACTTCTACCTGTTGGACACACTTACAGGGGAAAAGGGATCCCCTTTTTCTAGATGCAGCTTCAAATGTTGCAGAGCCATCAAAGTGGGAGTGAGGAATGTTGGGCAGCCCATGGAGGAGTGGGAAATTTGGTCTTATGTTGGCTTTAGTGGTGCAGAATAATTTTTGATTGTGGCAAGCTTTAAAGATTTTATAAAAATACATATGTCAGCTCTCAGGGAGCAAGCAGGCTTGCTGGGGATAGAATTTTGGCTTCAAGATGTCTTCTGTACTTAGATACAATAAATACAAGCATTCAGGCTAAAAGGCAGAATGAGATTGAATTTACCATTTGGATTTTTCTTTCAGAAAGACCTGGACACTGATTATGCATTTAATAATGCTGAGGCACAAGATGGCTGAAACATTTTCTTGCTTTGCTTTTGTAAAGGTTACAATATCATCTTTTGGAGCCAGTTCAGACACTCTGGGATTTGTTTCCATTTAATTTAACAGCAAATACTGAAAGTATGGTAATGTTGTTTGCCTTAAATTTGGAGTGTGGGAGAGGCAGAAGCCTTCTGTTTAGTAAGAAAAGGAAAAACTTTTATTAGAAAATCTGTATCTCTTAATACTTGCAACATGTACAAATTAAAAAAGTTCTTAGATATTTTCTTAAATAAAGAAGACATTGGCAGTGCCACAATGAAAATACTTTCTTTTACCAAAGCTGTGACTTTGCAGCTTTTGCTGAGTTATGATGATGTCATAACTCATGATTTATTGTAGTGCCAGTTATAAGCTTATTAAAAAAAAAGGGTTTTAGTGATGCTTATATACATACAGTATTTATATACATATAGTATTGGCCTTTGGTAGTAATTCTAGAAAATTGTTCCTCCTTTTGTTGAAGGAGAAGTTTCAGAAAGAGGGAATATGGGAGTTTCAGACTAAAATTACAGAATAGTTACCACCAGGTCTGCACAGAAAATATGCCCCCATTTCCTCTGAAGGCAGAACTCAATTGTGACATTCAGTTCCAATGGCACGGAATCACAATGGCACTAAATCATTAAATTTCAATGTGTGATGTTCTCCTGTAACATTTTTGATGATTAATTTCTGATACTTGCCTAATTACTGGGCCATAACCATCTTTCTGATCTGTATTTTGTTTTCAGTGTCTTGTGCAATGTGACCTTGTCCCATAATTCTGAACTTCATGTTGTGGCTCTAATTCAAGTGCCTCAATAATACTATCAATTCTTTGTTAAAATTAATCCAAAAAGAATTGTGACTAATGAATGACTAAGAAAATAGCAATAGTGTTCCTAACAACTCGTGAGTTGAAAAAGAAGCAAAATGTTCAAGAAATTTGTGAACTTTTCTGCCCATCCTTAAATATTCGTGGAAGTTTGGAAATGGGTGCTGGAATATCATTGCCATGGTGACCTTTCCTTTGTGTGACAGGAGTGTGAGTCAGTGTGAAGTAGAAACTTGGCCATACCTTCAGCTGCTGCTTTTGTTTACATTTATATGGGCTCTGAAGAAAATGTTTTGCTTTCCCCATTAGCCATGAGTATTGTGTAGCAGCAGAAGCCATGGGAAGATGTAACGGAAGGGTAGAGAAACATGGGAGGAAAAAAATATAAAGGTAAATATAATCTTTGGTTGTTATTCACAAATGATGGAAATGCAGATTGTGGCTGTCTGCTGTCAGAATGAAGATGCAGAAAACTTTATATTGGCTGGTACAGGAATCTGTATGCCATTGCATTTTGTCAAGGAATCATGAATAAAAAGTCAAGGCAAGGTTTTTATGCTGTACCTTTAGTTTTGATTGTCATGGGAATCTCTTTGTCTGAAATGTGGATTCTGCTTGAATGTCTACTTTTTTTTAACCTGTTTGAGTCATAATTTCAAAACTTTGCATGAAAATACTTTGAAATACATACCAGAGGCTATAGTATTTATAACAAAGCAGGGAAAGGTTTGTTTAACTGAGCAATGTTGCTTTCCAGTCTGGGTCAGTCTGTCTTTTCAGCCTCCCACATTTCTGAGATGTAAGGTGGTTAAATAAGGATTGTGTTCTCCAAATTCATTAATTTGTTTTGTTTATCCTTCACAGCCTCTTCAAGCAGGGTTGCAAACAGTGAGAGCTATGTGAATCAAATGAAAGGATAATATAAAACAGATGATGTGGTCCAGTTGCCTCTAAAACCTTGCCACTAAAGCCCAAGATGAAGTGTAGCTGTGACACCTGGGTAAAACCCAGATACCACCTGTAGTGCCCACAGCTTCACCACTGTTTGCTGTCTGAAGTAACTTTTCTTCTTTCATAAATATTTGAACTTTCTATCTTACAAGCAATGATTCTGACTATTTTGTTGCATAGCCCCTGTTTTATTGTGGTGAAGCAACTGATATTTTTGTTGGTGTTATTCACTAACACAAAGTCTCAGTATTTTGTTAAAACAAAATCCTCACTACTTATATTGAAGAGAAAACTTGGAGACTGGGATATTTTAGGTAAATAAATACAAGCTTTCTTTAGGTACAACAGGGATATGTTAACTGTGGTTGGGGAGGAACAGCAGTGTGCTTTCAGCTTCCCTTTGGGCTTTGGTTTGCCCTGTGCAAAGAAACAAAGTAGGAAAAGGTCTCAGGTCCCTCTTTGTGGGATGGAAGGAGGGCAGGGCAGAAAAGTGTGTGGTCTTGTTCCATCTCCCTTCACCCACCTCTTGCTCAGTGTCAGCTTGGAAGTCTCTAAAAATAGATTTTTGCTGTGTTAACTTGTGTCCCCTTCAAATGTCAAAGTCAAATTCTACCACCACCTTCTAGTAAATAATTTCTATGTGTAAAACTCTCCTCTCCTACTGGGGCTTGATGGATTTGTACCCCTTGTTAGAGATGTTCCCTCCAGGGCCGTGTGTTTGAGGAATGAACAGCAGATTGCTGCCTGCATGGGATAGTAACACTTGTTCCTTTGGGGCTACTCTGCAATTAAAATTCAAGCCAGAGGGCTGACAGAAGACTGGGGTTTCCAGTAGCTGAATAGTGCTCCTCTACACAAACTACTTCCACAGGTCCAAGAGTTTCTCCTTTTTGCATTAGTAAGGTCACAGGCTGCACCATGAGCTTCCTTTGCAGCTTCTTCTGGAGGGACCCCCAACTCTGTTCCTAGAGCACATCTCCCAGGAAATTTGCAATCTAGACTTCTTGGGTGTTTATTTGGATTCTTTCTTTCTGGATTTCCCCACTGGAGAATGCATAGTGCTGTGTAAAAGCAATGGGAGAGCCCAAAATGCAACGTGAAGGAGAAGAGAAAGGTATTAACCTAATGTGAGCTGATGTAAGCTGCCAAGGAAATGGCAAAGGGGTAAAAAATGGAATAATTTTTTCTGACAAAAAATGAAAGGGAAATATAAGGTAGAGGGCTGTGCAGGAAACCTTTTCACTCTCCTGAATCTGCTTTGTCCTTATGCTTGTAGTGAGATCTCCCCTGGCAGCATTTGTGAAGGGTATTTTTTGTGAAAAGCCAGTTTAAGAAATCAAGCAGTGTGGAAGGTGGAATTACCATGAATTGTTTCTTTCTTCTGCCCTGATCAGATTCTGTTTCTCTCTCTGGCAGTCCTGCCAGTTTCAGAGCAAGACAAGCAATTCATATTTGAAGATGTAGATTTTTTTTTTCCTGTTGAGATTTATGTTAAATGTAAAGGTTTAGAGGGCTCCAGTCAGGGAAGTTTACAGTAACAGACAGTGTGATAGCAGCCACGTGCTATTGCCAGCCACCTCCAGTTCTGCTTCATCCTGTAAAACACAGTAGCAGCAGCATGTTTTGCAACACCAATGACAATTTATGAGGGAAAAAAATCCTGCTAGTCTTTAATTATCTATCCTGAGATATTAGTTGCATGCTTCTACTTACTCCCACCTTTATTCCTTTGTAACAAAGAACCTTTGCTGGATAATGAAACCATAGCAAGGTAGGAGAGCTGATGTTTCTGTGGGTATATGTTATGGCACTACTGAAAATTAAGGATAGAAATTAAGTAATTAGAAATATTTGAAGCAGACCGAGCTCATGAAGTTTGCTGCAACCCACTATTTTCTAGCTACTTTTTAGGAAGCAAGAACACCATTAGAGATGGTCTCCTATAAAAAATAGGCTGATTCTCCTGTTTCATCACTGCACTGTGTGATCTGTCCTGTTCATGTTGAATAATTTAGGTAAATCATGCACACTGTGTGATTGTAATTTGACTGAAAATAATTATTCATATAGTTACTGACTCCCACTGAAGTATTGACTGCTCTCCTGAGCTGTTGTGATTCCGCTCAAGTTCTTCTGTTCTCTGCCTGTAATTATTTTGTCTACAGATCCTTTCCAGAAGTCATATGTACAAAGGTGGAAGCAGAAATACTACTTGATATTTATATTCAGTGCAATCCTTTGCAGACTGCTGTTGTAATGCAGTTCAGGAAAGCTGTATGTCACAAACTAAGGAATAATCACCTGGGAAGTTGGATTTGAACTTCTTGTAGTTGGGAGAGCTGAGGGTTTAGTGTGACACCTCACAGGGTAATAGAGGAACACATAATACAGCAAAGAAACAAATCATTAAGATAATGCAAAGTAGAAAAGAGGAACCAAGAAGGAATTGATGCAAGATGGGAGAAACCAGAACACTCCATTACATTCATGGTAGGAATAAATTTAGGAGCAACTTGGAGACTATGCTGCTTAATTAAGCCTAATAATGTTAAGAGAGCTGTAACTGGACAGACAGCTGCCTGCTGGTGAAAGAAGTCAGGAACCTAAAAATCTTCAGAAAATCTGCAGGAAGAAACTACTTTCTGTTGCTGAAGAATTGAGGCAAAAGGTCATCTGGCTGGAATTGCAAGTGAATAGCAAATTAACTCTTTGCTCTTGACTTTTTTTCCTGAAAGGTTCTGAATAGGAATGGCTCTTTTTTCCCTCAGTTTTTCCACCACTTATTTGAACAGAAATGATTTCTGTGTGCAAGTATTAATTCTGCACATATCTTGGTTAGAAAATTTGAAGTGTATAGCAGGTGAACCAGAAAACACCACATTTTTCAGCCTATTTCATTATATGTTTCAGTGATGTGCAGTCCTTAGGAAAATTTGATCTAAAAGTGCTACCGTGCTTTTGGGGGGGAGGGGAAAGTGGCTGAATTTATTAAAGAAGTTTGAAATATGGGTATAATTCAAAAATCTTCATGTCTGATCCCCTAAGGTCATTTTTCAGTAAGGGGTTTAGTATCGCTTATGTTCTGTAAGTATGTTATGCAGCTATATCAGGCAGAACTTAAAAACATAGACATGTAAATAGTGTAAAGAGAAAAACAATGTCAGAGTTAATCTGCTTAATAACAGAAAGACTCTGGTAAAAAATAATCAGTATATTTTAAAGAGCTTAAATTTGGCACTTTATATTTCCATGTACATAAAGTGCTGATGCTGCACTGAAAATGGAGGAGTTGTGGAGCAGTCTAAAACATTCTCACAGAATTTAATTCCTATATATTTCCCAATATGGAGAGCAAAACCCTCCTGGAAGAATGTGAGTTCTGATTGCACACAGATGATGTGCTGTAGGAGAGAATCGATATTGTCAGAGACATCTACAGAACATATGCAGAAAGTCTTTAGCACAATTGCTGTTGGCAGAGAAGACAGTAAAAGATTGTTATCCCAGTGTTGCTTTAGATTAACATGGTGAAAGGCTTGAGAAAACAGGGAATGAGAAATCAGTGCTGAGTTTCCAGCCCTGAGGAGCTGGAGCTTTTGGAATGGTCTCTGCTCCATTCTGAAAGATATTCTTTATATCTCTAAGCAGGATGCATCCTAGATTCTTCTGGGAGAAATCAGTGTTCTGCATTTCATTCTTCAAGTCTGTCCTGTTGTGTTGGAGTCCAGGGAAGCCTGAGGGCTTCTCCTGCCCCTCTGGGGGTCTTTTTATCCCCAGAGCTCCTCAAAAAATACCTTAGCCTGTGACCTAAGCCTGTGGGAGAAGCTCCCTTCACTTTTGGGAGGATTTGGATGCACCAGAGAAGGGAAAAGATTTTTGTTTAGTGTACCACAGAGAGTTTAGTTGTAGTTTTAGGATTTTGCTCTATGTATTATATAGAGGGAACATGGGGATTTCACGGTGTCGGCTTCTTCTTCTTTTCCTTTTTCTTTTCTTCTCCTTCTCTCCCTTTCTTCTCTGACACAAGTTCCTGTGGTGTGTTGGTTGGTGGAGAAAATTTAGAGTAGAAAGGACGTGTCAATGAAATTGATATTCACTGGTGTTGGGAACAAAATAAGAT
>VZTN01004872.1:1669-14097 GCA_013400515.1 Erpornis zantholeuca | reverse complement strand
TTCTCCCAAAGCCTAGGGCGCTGACTAGGGCACTTGTGAGGAGCTCTGGGGCTATAAAGAAACCACCAGAGGAGCAGGAGAAGCTTCCAGGCTTCCCTGGACTCTGACAGAGTGGCATTTTCCATGCTTTCCTGCATGGGCCATGATGGAGGGTGCAGAAGGAGATCCGAGTTTTGTTGTGTGTTATTGGACACAGAGGGAGGGAGACATGGTGCCTAAAGGACCCATTTGAAGTGCAGTCTGTGGATCCAATGTTCTTGCAGACCATGGCTCGATCAGAAGTAGCAGAAAACCGCCTTAGAGGTACTACTGTGGAAGCAGTTCCTGAAAGTGAACCATCTAAAGCCAGATAAATTAAAAGAAGGAAAGCACTTGGAATACTTCAACAAAAAATGAGTGGGCAGCAGTCTAGAAAAAATTAATTCATTTTACATGCTCAACATATTTGCAGTGATATTTAATTACTGTTATGAGAGCTCAGAAAATTTGAAGGCAAGTACACTTAAATTCCCAGTAAGTGAACACTTTTATTTATGTTGAAAAGGGTTGTCCTGCTTTACTCTTGATTGTGCTGGCAGAAGGAAGGTGACATAAACAAGGGGCCTGCCCCATTTTGTCACAGCCTTTATTTTCTCAGAGCCTTAGTTTTCGGGTTCTTAATTTTTGTGTCAGAATAAATTTCAATCTCCTTCATTTAAGTCATGACTACAGAAAAATTTTGAGTAGAGTAATGTGAGAGAAATCTGGTACTCCAAGTTTAGGCAGCCTGTCTGAAAGTATTGCAGTGGGCCCAACACAATTCATAAGGGGACTTTTCAGCCTGGGTGAATGAAAAAATCTGGCAGAAATTTTTTTTTTCCTTTTTTTCCTCTTCTGAGTAATTTATTAACACATCATAGAATTTACTCTTGTAACTAGAATAAATGCACTTGGGAACCAAAATGTTGTTTGGACTCTAGTTTTTCCAAGCAGAGAACTTAGAATTAATCATTGGGATAGAGAGATTACTTTCTTTCTGCAGGTTAAGACTAAGAAGAGACAAAGGGACATATTTGTTGGTTGACCTCTGGACCTCATCCAAAATATAGGGAGAATAGTGATGAATCTCGAAAGCCTGCTGACACAGTAAAGTGCTTGGTATTCTATGAAAAAACAGTCATGTATTCCCTAAATAGTTCATTTTGTTTTCTAAAGTTCTAAAAAACTCGCTTTATTGAAATGCATGTTGTTGCATCGATTTTTCTAAAATACATCTTGTTATCTTTTCTTTGGTAATTGGTGACTGGTAATGACTTTGGCAATTTAACGTGTTCTTGCAGACTCTTTTCCCATTCCCCTAGATAACTGAAGTCAAGAGAGAGGGCCTGTCTGTCAATCTCTGATGCCTGTCAACTTGCTTGATTGACAGGTTTTTGTCCCACAATAGAGACTGTTTCTGCAGCCCCCATTCTGTTATTTTCTTCTTTCTTAATACTTGTGGGGGATGGTGTTTTCCTTATAATCTGTGTTTAAAATCCAACTTGGAATGAGGCCAGCTCCTAAGAAATTATCACAAAGTCTTCTCAGCTTTGCATCAAGAAAATTCTCTGGAGAGTTTCATAAGCTGTGATTCCACCTTTCAAAATTACCTTTGCTCAAAAACTAAGCTTCCTTCTTCCTCCAGAATCCCCTTCAAAATCCCACAAAGAGAGTGTGAGGTCTGCCTAATATATTTTGATATAAGAAAAGTAATTTGTTTGTGCTTTACTTTATTTGGGAAGTTCTTCATTGTGGAATAACTGTCATAGAAATTTTTGTGTGTAAGAAATGTAGGTAACACATGTGAGCCTGGGCTCCCTCCCAGAGAAGGGGAGAGATATTTGCTTTATGAGGAATAACTCTGAAACAGAAAACAAAGAAAACTTCTAAAAGGAAAATAATGTCATTGTTCATCCCTAAATCATGATCATGCATTCTTGCAAGCATTCTAGTCACCTTGTATTCTATGCACTTAATTGTGATTCACTTAATTGTAATTCACTTGTGCATTAGGATTGAGTTGTACTTAAAATTTAAGACTTTTTTTGATGGAAGAAGAGAGTGTGAGAGCTGGTTTATCTATTAAAAATTATGTTAGGTTTTATGAAAAAACCTCCTGCATTTTATTCAAAAGTTAAAATTCTTTTTATTTTAAAAAATAAAAACAATTTGATGTGAGTATAAAATCAGTTGTTGCTACCATGATTTGTGGAAATCAGTAAAACCTCTGTGTCAGTTATCTGGCTGTAGAATCAAGAATACTGATGTCATTCCACTTGGTGTAATTTGAATAGGACAAAAGGAAACCAGGGTTGAAGAGCTGCTGTATTGAAATCTGCATTACCTCAAAGGAAGTATACTTCCAAAGAAATAACCCTATGGCAATGTTATTCTGATTAATCACAATATTAAAGGCACCTGTTGATTCTTACAGATATGCTCCTGGTACTCATGCAGCCAGGGTCTGAACAGTGTGCTGAGCACATGGCAGTGTGTGTTTTGGGGTTGTTCACTTATTTCACATCCACCACTTAGAGGATGAGAATTCTAGACCTAAAAGAAGCCGATGCAAATCTTGAATGCTTTTTGTGGGGAAAGGGCTGTTTGGTTTCTTGATGGTTCTTTTTTCCACTGAAAATGATATGTTCAGTAAAACTGAGATCCTTCTGTGTTCATAACAATTGCATTCATAACAATTGAGTTTGAACATAAAGAATAAACAATAGCTAAATTTGGGGTTATTGTTTCCTCTAATAACAAGTAGAATAAGCTAATGAGTTTCCAGACAGAGTCCAATAAGCTGGCTAGGAAATTGAAATAGATTGAAACAGAGCAAGCATGTGGATGTGTGTATGAATATCCAGTTCTGTTAAACAATACAAACCTTGTGATCTTGAATCCCATCCTTCTGTATAAATAGCTGGGTACCCTCAATTCTTTAAATGTGTAGAACACTCAGTATTTCAAGGGAAATAGTCCTGTATATTCTCAGTTAAATTTCTCAGATGATGCCTCTGCTGCAGCATGTACTTAGCTGTTACTTTTTAGTTATGGGAACTGATGATGACAAGGGGCCCACAGTGTTGGAGAAAAAATGGAATGACAGAGGCAGCTGAGATGCTGAGAGATATTTACTGGGGGAGGGCAGGCGAGAGGGAAGCAAATATTGGAAAAGGGATAAGTCTTGGACTTTTTCTGAGGTCTTTATTGCATGAATAATTATATATTATATTCTCCATGCATCAAGAAGAAAAAAAATTTTAAAATACTCCAGTATGATAGAAAGTGTTTGAGTGATATACCCTGAGCATCTTCAGTCTATCTAGCTGGTTGTGTTTGGATGTTGCTAGCCTTTCATTCCAAAGAGTTACAAAGACTAGTTCAGGATAAAAATGAACTCATTCCGTGGAGTACTTTCTGCATAAAGTGGCCACATCCTCTACATCAGGGAATACAGATAGCATGTGGAAATGATAATTTTTTAAGGAACTAAGGAAAACCACATCTCCATTGCCATTTTCAGGGCAATTCTTTCCTGTCCCTGCTGAATGGTTCATTCAACTGGCCAAATGTATGGTTAAGTGAATGTTGTAATTTTCTAAGCTTCAGAATAGGGGCAGTAAGGTCACAGTATTGTTTGAAATTTTTTTTTCTACATACATAGTGATAAAGTGATTCAGAATGACTGCATGTTTGCTTTTGATTCAGAACTTACTTTTCATCCTGTGATAGATGTAGCTGGATGTACTTTTCATCCTGTAGCTAGAACCCCTGCTGTTGCAAGAGACTTGGTGGTGGACAAGGTGTAGAAATTGTGATCATCCAGTTGAAGAAATTCTGAAATGTGGGTGGTATTTTTGCAATGTCTTCTAAACCACACTATGCATTTAAAATAGATCCCACTGTACAAAGAATGGCAAAAATCCAATTATTCTTTCCCATTGGAACATAGAGGAGAAGCTTATAGACATACACCCATCATGTGGATTTCCTGCAATCATGGGAACCAGGAGGCAATGTCTCATTTGTGCTGTCAGTGGTACCAGACTGATGCACCAGATCAGTGTGAAAGACACAAGGCAGGGGAAAGAACCTCTTCTTCACAAGCCTTTATTAAGGAATCAGCTCTGGGTAGGGGGGGACCCGTGGGGTTGTGCTTGCCCCACGAGGAGGAGGAGGTATCTTGCAGCTTTGTCGAAGCTTCAGCAGCACTGGGGGTTCCAATGCTCATGGGATCCTCGGGAATGCCCTCTCTGAGACAGAGACCCAAGACACCTTTGGCTCTCTTGTCTAGGGGTGTTATTCTCTCGTTGTGTTAATAAGACAGTTTCACTTTCTTCCTCATCCTAAGTACCAAGTCAATTTAGTCTGTAAGTAAAAACTTAAAAGAAAGAACAAAAAGTGTAGGAAAACTGCAGTGCAGCTGAAAGGCAGTGAACAGGATGTGAGCCACGAGATGTGAATGGCCAGCATCCCAAAGGAAAAGCTGTGGGGTGTGCTGGAGTCGGAGATGAGCTGAGCAAAAAGAGGTTGCTCACCACCAGCTGCAAAGTCAAGATAACCAAAGCAGTCACATGGAGTGCTCTGCACCCTCTGAGGACTAGACATCGCTCACCAGCAAGTGCAAACATCGACTCAAGTGGCACTTGCTGTATTCAATTTTAAAACATATTCCTCTCTCCAGTTGTGCTTACTCTTGCTGCCAAACTGTGTAATTGTTATTTCATTGTAAACTATAAATGGTCATATTTGATTTCTGTACTTATTTGTGCTTATATCTGCATCTTCTTCCTCTTTTCTTTTAAACAGGAAAGGGTGAGGTGTAGTGATGCATTTCTTCTTTAAATGGTTTGTTTGGTTTACCCCCAAATGTATGGTTCATTCCCAAGATGTAACCCTCCCCCTAAGTTGTTGCCTATCACCCCTTCCTCGAGGTTTGTGTCACCTAATCCCTCCTGCCTCGCATTCCTGTTGGTCCCTGAGATGTGTTCTCCCCCTTTACTCCTCTCCTATCAGTTTCCCATTGCCCCAGACCTTGTATCCACCCCACTCTGGAATGCTCTAAGCTCCTGCACGAGGCATTCTCGCTCTCTGCCTCGGCCTCTCAGTGGTCCTGTCTCGATCTCTCTTCCCTTTGGAACCATGTAAAGATGAAAATCCAGGGCCTCTAAATGCAGGGGCTGAGCACAGAGCAACAGACAATGTGAACCAATTTGGTTTATCATGGGTTCTCCGTTTATTATCCCAAAATGTCAGGTTATATAGAGGACAGATAGTTTACAAATTCAGGTGCTTTTTAATTGGTACACAAAGTGAAAAAGAATTCAAAAACAATTCAGTCTTAAAACGGCTACTATGATTACAATATAACTATGTTATCTAAAACCAAACACACTTTAACAAAAATTCCTGCTGCGCCACAGGTTTTGATACTTCAACAAAATCTGAGGCCTAACCAAAACAATTCAAAGCTCCTCCATCAGACAATCAGGCTCACTCTCTCTCAAAAATTCTGCTACAACCATGCTCCCCCCACCCCAGCACGGGACTCCCAATAAAGTCTCATCTAATTAGCACCCTCAGAAGCTGTGTATGTATTTTGCTGTCTGTGTACAGCTGTTAGCTGCTCTGCTACCTAAAAACTTCTCTCCAGAAGCCCTGGTAAGGCTATTGTACACCACCCTCCTTTTCCCAAATCCAGGGGTGTGTTGTCCCCAGCCCCTGTCGCTGATAACTGGGTTATAAAGGGCAGGGGGGCACAGCAACACTGCCAATCACTCTCCTTTCATTACTCTCTCCTTCTTCCAATGTTTCTGAGTGTGCAGATGTTTCCTAGTTAGTTATTATTTAAGTGGGTAGCTTCTTGCAGACGTGTTAATTAAAACTTGCTGTCCAGAATCTCTGGGTACGATTTGCAGTGTAATCTGTAGCCTCTAGTGCATCATTGTATCTCTATTAAGAGGAATTCTGTGTAATGATGCTGGGATTTAATTAGTTTCTTTGCCAGTGTTGTAAAACATAGTGATAAATGAGCTAACAGGTCCATGGATCATTATTCTACTAGAGATGAGCTTATTAGCTGATTATGAATCATTAACAAAGTCTACATGGGATTTGCTTATCTAATTCAACACAATTTTGAACATTCAATACTCTACATTCATTTCTTTCAGCTAACAATATTGTATTTAGATTGTAATCTTTGCGTGTTTTATTCTGGGAAATTTTTTTCTTTAGCATTGAATTCTAATTATATTCTAAGTGCCGTGAGAAGACCTGGTGTCTACCTAGGATGATTAAAAAACTGCATTGTAAGGTTTTACACAGCTGCATATTACTAAATTTTGGTTCTGAGTATGTGTTTATTAATCACCTAGCATTGCAGGAAAGACAGAAACTCGGACCCTATCAACTTCCATTTCTTAAATAATACACTAACTGGAGCAAAATTAAATACTCTGTGCCAGTAAGAGCTGACCACATAGAAGGGGGCACATTCACAGTTTTCAGGTTGGAGGCGGGGTTAGCCATGTGTAGCATCAGTTCATTTGTCAGAAATAATGGGAGGTAATAACATAAAAAGTGCACGTCATGGACAATCATCACCTAAAAGATCCTTTTAGAAGCAACAACAGAAATTTGGTGCTGTCAGTTTATCTTCAAATAAATTAGACAGAACTTCAGAAGAATTTTCCACTCCTCATTGAGTTATCTGCAGTTGTTTACAGTACATTCTTCCCTTGTGTTGGGGTTTTAAGAGCTGTCCTTTGGGGTTTTCTTCTCTAAAGGAATTTCCCCCATGCTTGTTGCTAGGAGACAATAACGACTGGATACTTAAGAGAGACAAAAGAAGTCACAGCTCTGGGGATGAGTGCAGCTGGCTGCTCTCTCTTTTACCTGGGGGTTTCTTGGGGGGCAGAGATTCCGAGAAACTTGGACTGGGAGAAGGGGTTTGGGCAGCCCTTAGCTGTCTCTTGTTCTCTCGGCATTGGGAGGGGAGAGGAGCTGCAGTCACTGTGGGGAGAATTTATCACCACTGCGGGGCTCTGCCTTCTGCTGCTTCTCGTGTACCACGAGTGGAGCTTGCTCGCTGGAGTGGCCATTGCGCTGGGAGCTTGTTAACACCCTGCCTCACTAGAAGAAGGAGTTTTTCACCTTCTGCTCAGGTGCCTCAAGGGAAGAACCCCGGGGGTCCCGAGCCTGCCCTGCCGCCACCATTCTTTTGCCACTGCTCCGACTCTTGGCTGCACTGTAGCTCTGCACCCTCTGCTCGCCAAGACATCCCGGGCTCCTGCTGCAGCTGTTTGATACATCTCATCTACCACCCGGGATGTCTTTGCCTGAAAGCCCCTTAATTTCAAAATTTTAGTTTGGAGAGAAAGGGGTTACATTTTCCATTTCAAGGGAGGCTCCTGCCTGTTGGTCTGGTGGAACAGCTCTGCTTCTCAGGGGCTGCTCCAAGAACAAATAAAGTCTATAGATTGAGTGATCAGAAATCAGAAGGCTTTAATAAGAATATTTAGATGAAACAGAGAGATGAAAAAGGAGAGGAGAATCCCTTCAGCCTGCTCGGCTTCTGGGATCCTCTCTCTCTGTCTGTCTGTCTCTGTCTGTGTGAACAGAGCAGGAGAAGTGTCAGTGTACAATTACAAAGTATGAAAATAAATCCCAAAATAGAAGTGTTTTTCTTTGGCTAAAGAAGACAATCTGAGATATATGAAAAACAATGCAATATGTAGAAAAAGAGAGCTGTGATGTTTGCATATTACCAAACTGAAAACAATCCCACAACTTTAAGGCTGCAAGGACCAGTGAGGCACAAAAGTGCCTAAAGAAATCTTCTCAGGGTTAGCAACACCTGCCTTCCTTAGCAGACACCTGTCTTTCAAACCAAGGCACCAATGGTCACATATTTAACCCATCTTAGATGGGCCTTTGGCTTTTCTTCTGCTGTTCCATAATGTTAAGCTGCAAACAGAAAGTACTTTGGTATTACACACTTTGCCTTCTCCTTCCTGGAAAACAGCTTGCCAAGATGTGTAGAAGGTGTATCCACCAGGCACCAGTCTGATTCTCAGACATCCTGATGGATTTGTAGAGCCTTGCCTATGCTATTTTTTTATCCTGCCTTTGATGCAGTGCTGGAGAGAAGGGAATACTGTGAAATGGGCATTTAGTCTTCTCTGACTCCCCTTTACTTGAGTGCTTCCTAAGGACACTTTTGTGTTTTCTTTGGAGGATGGGCTCCTTCTAATGCTGGATTTGCTTTTACTCTGCCCTCCAAAATGTAGCTGTCATTGAAAATATCCTCTGCATAACCTGCTTTATTTGTTTCTGTGCAGGGAACTGTTGGTAATCCTTCAGGAGAAATCCTGGCAATAATGACAAAGGTGATGATTCTGAGGGCAGAGGTGCTGCTATCATACACAGTTCTGTAAATACAGAGTTAAAAAATCAGGATGTTTCATAAAAATTGGCAGCTGAAATTGGATACAATTTTCTCGTTCTTCTACCAGGATCCCTCTCTCCTGAATTTCCTATTTACAAAGCCATTAGTTCTAACATTTTCCAATCTTTTGTTTATCATGTCAGAGTAAATATTACTTGGTTTGTCCCAGTGGGAACAAAATTCATACTATTTTTGTTTCTAAGTTATTTTCTTTCCCTGAGACAATCTTTTATTTCTTCCTTTGAAAAAGATTTGTAAAATGACAGATGAATTTCCAGCACCAGGAATATTTATTAATGATTAGGGAAACAATTTTGCATTGCAGAGATGTAGCCATGAAGAAAAGTAGGAGAATTAAAAATGGTTTAAAGTATAAAAGGATAATAACACAAAGTGCAATGCTAGAAATGTTCAGTATCCTTCATGGTATGACTAGAAAAATTGAATTTGTAAACATATACTCTTTACATATATATATGCAAAGAATACATATATTAATATTCAAACATATATTCTTTTAATTTCTGTTTACATATGCACAGTACCTTTTCAGTTGCAGGGTACCAGTGATCATGATTTACAGTACAATTAGCTCCACTCAAATCTTTCCATAATCACCATTTGATATTTTGCAATAGTTTATTAATTTTAAACTACTTATTCAATTTTTATGTGCATATATATTTTTTAATAATCTAACCTGGTTTATTTTTACAGATTTTTAGAGATTTTTATAGAAAATAATGTGGATATAGTATCAATACAAAATTATCAAATTCTGTTCTTTTTTAATTAGGATAAAATACTTGCCCTCAACATTTGTTTTAAATAGCAATATTAATTCTTGTTGTAACCAAAATACTTATCATAAGATTCATAATGAGTAACATTTTTCATATTGCTCTCTGTATAACTCTGGAAGCAGCATGACTTTATTTTGTAGGACACATTCCAATTTCATAAACAGTAGAATGTGGACATTTAAATGAATTGTAACAAAGCAGGTTAATTATTCAGGGACCTCAGACTAAAGTTAATGCAGAACTAATGCATCGTGTGCTCTCATTATAAACTGAATTTGTCCCTGGATTACTGTGAGTATAGCCACTCACACTAACCCAGTATTTTCTGTCTGACTATAGGTTTGTTTTACTTTTCAGTATCTGCTTTGTTATTTTCAAAACCAGGATCCCTTTTTTTTTTGACACATTAGTACCTGGATAGGGATAAATCTGTGTTTCAGCTCTGATAAATCAGAGTGCTGATTTCTGGGTTTTGTAAAGGTTGCATAAAAGGTGATTAGGCAACATCTTTGAAGATCATTATTTCTACCTCTATAGATATATATAATAAGCAGTAGCAGAGAATATTAACTTCTAGAGAATACTAACTTCTAGAGCAACATTTATAAACCTTTATCTTCTCAAGGTGATGCCCTTTAATGGAGGACAGTGCATGGTTCTTAGTTCAGCAGTTCTGTCAAGTCTGACAGAAATCATTTGATTTCACTTTTATGTATATGCTTAGGTGTTCAGAAAATTCCTGTATGTAAAAGAGAAGTTCTCAATACTATAAGCTTAGGTCAACCAGAAGGAGGTAGATTCCCAAAGTCTTATTAGTGATATTTTCTGTGAACTGACTTTATTCTCACTTTGACTTACTTTGGGCAGCAACATGCACAAATATGAGTGCTATTATACTTGATAGTACTTTTTATTGCCATTTTAAAGGATCTTGTACTTGCTTGAAGTTGTTCATATGCTGCAGCTCAAGCAGCAATGCTAAATGTTTGCATTTTTGTCTCTTGCAAGAAGAAAAGGCTAGGATTTTCTTTAGTTGGTTGGGGTTTTTAATTTCATTAGCATCTTTGAGTTGGCTGAGTAGAAGAAAAACCCAAGTGTAATTTATTTTGCCTAATGTTTTGGAAGTTTCCTGTATAATCCAATTTTTGTCTATCTGATAATCTAGAAGATTATGCTTCTACCTTAGCAGAAGCCAGCAAAATATGTCTCAGGAGATAAAGGAACAAATTTAGACCAAAATCCCAAATAGTCTTATTAGAATATCTCTTGGTGTGATTTTATTCTTTGGCATTATTATTCTTGTGTGTTTGTTAAATCAATAGTTTTGTTGTCTTCTTCACTTTCCTCCAAGGAAATATTTCTTTTCCCGAGCCTGGCGTGGGAGGGGTAACTTTCAACCTGCTTTCTATCAGAGGATAATTTTCTCTGAATTTGTCTCAAACCAGGACAGAATAACATACAAAAGAACATGCTGGGCTATTCATTTGTCCCTCTACACAAAAGTTTGTTGTGGTTTTTAAAGATCTGTTGCAACAAAAGAGCCATTATTGACCTGAGACGTGCTTGGGGCATGCATTTTACACACGTTAGAAAAACAGGGTTTTGCCACTGAGTCCAGCTGAAAATATATTTTCATTCGTGTTTTTCATATCATGTTTTTAAATAACCACAAAGTGTTGGAATCTGAAACATAGTACTGTCCTTACCTTAAAGTAGAGCAACTCATTGCAACAGAAATAAGCAAGCAACTTAAGCATTCCAGGCAGCTTATTGTTTAACTATAATGTTCCCCAGGAATCATGGAATCATGAGTTTCAATTAACTCTAACAGGTATTTAATGGAGATGTAATAAGACAGTTATTGTCTGTTAGTTAAATGTCAACTGATTGCTAAGAGGTTTTTGCAATTATTGACGTTTACTAATTATCCAATAGATAAATCAATTTTTCATGTGAAAAACTCACATCTATGTAAGCAATAAATATTGCTGGTAGATGATGTATATTGTCATAATGAAATGAGAGATGTACTGTCTGGAATGTGCTTCCTGCACCTGCCCTGTACAGGCAAGAAGAAAACATTTTACTCTTCTTGACAGTGTTTTTGTTGTTGAAAGTAACTCAGCTGCTGGTGCAGAATATGTGGGTGATAGGACCTGCAACCATAGCAGTAAGGAGTGTGGAGTTTTCCTTGAAGCATCTATATAGAAGGACATGGGCCAGGAAAATAGCTCCCATCTCTGCACCCTCCCACCAGGGTTTAAAATGAAGATACGACTGATAAGAGCTAAAGAAACTCTCAGAACTTTCTCTTCCTTTCAGGAAAAAGACTGCATTGTGATGTAGATTGGTTGTCCTTTGTGTGTTTAGCAGGAGCAGTGTGGAACAGGAGTTTGTTTTTAGAAACATGCCTGGCATCAAGCTGCACTCAGTCCCTGGCAAATGCATCTGTACCTTCTGTGTATTGCCGATTATTAATCAGTACTCAGTGTATTAATGAGGAACATAACTGTAATCAGCTCTGATTTATGCAAATTAAATGCAACCCTCAGACTCTTGGTCAGTTGCCAGGACTGTCTGCAGGTGATGAAAGCAAGGATAACCCTTTTTTTTTTTCCTTTTTTTTTTAAAGGGGGAAAAAAGACAAGCCATTTTACTAGGAAAAAAGTTCTTACTGCTAATAAAAATATTTCTTTGAAGACGACCCCAAAGATGATCAGAGGGCTGAAGCACCTCTGCTATGAAGACAGGCTGAGAGAGCTACAGATATTCAGCTTGGAGAAGAGAAGGCTATGGGAAGACCTTGCCATAGCCTGCCAGCATTTAAATGGGGCTTGTGAAAAGGTGGGAGAGCAACTTTTTACATGGGCAGATATTGACAGGACAATGGAGAATATTTTTCAAACAAAAGAAGGAGAGATTTAACTTAGATGTTATGAAGAAATTCTTTGGTCAGAGGGAAGCTGTGGCTTCCTCATAGNATGAAGACAGGCTGAGAGAGCTACAGATATTCAGCTTGGAGAAGAGAAGGCTATGGGAAGACCTTGCCATAGCCTGCCAGCATTTAAATGGGGCTTGTGAAAAGGTGGGAGAGCAACTTTTTACATGGGCAGATAGTGGCAGGACAATGGAGAATATTTTTCAAACAAAAGAAGGAG
>VZTN01004868.1:11956-30005 GCA_013400515.1 Erpornis zantholeuca | reverse complement strand
TCCCGCCCCCCGCCCCCCCAGCGGGCCGCGGGGCTCCCGCCTGCTGATGTTACTGTGGAACGTGGGAAGAGACAGCGCTCGGAAAGGGGTTTGTCAATCAAAGAATTACGAAATCACTTAGGTCAGAAAACACCTCTGAGATAATCGAGGCCAGGGTATGACCAAACACATACCGTATCAACCAGACCACGGCACTATCACATCCAGTCTTTCCTTGAAGACCTCCAGGCATGGTGAGTCCCACCCCATTCCAATGTCTAATCGCCATTTCTGTGAAGAAATTCTTCCTAGTGCCCAACCTAAATCTAAGTACTGCACGCATTGGTGTAGATGTCACTTCAGCTGGGCTACCGACATTGCCCCTAACTCAGACGTGCCATCTTCAGGCTCACCTCTAAGGAGCTTGGGCTAACCCCCTTTCCTCTTTAAATCTCCTTTCTTTGCTTCTCCTACGGCCTGACTCCTAGCAAGGTGCTGCATCTTCTCCTTGCAGCAGGACAGGAAGACATTTGCCCAGCACACACTTTAAGTCTCCAAACTTACAGCAAGATAATAACTTCACCATTTTTGGAACCCTGCCATATACTCTCTATACATAGTGTTACCAAAACCTTGGCACACCTATCCCCACCACAGCCTTCGTTATAGGATGCAACACCTAAAAAGTCAGAACCATTAGGGTTTACAGAGAAAACACAGCACAGCAGGCCATGGGTGCACCACAAGTCTCTCATGTATTTAAATTTCGACATCCACATTCACTTATCTTTAAAAGATCACCAGTTCTCATCAAGGGCTGGCTTTTCAAGCTTTCCCCTTAGACATGCACATCCCAAAAGTCTCATGTCATTTAGAAAGGGACAGATTAGGAAAGGAGTTTAGACAGTGCTTTCAAAAAGGAACAAGAGGAGTTCTCTTCCTACAAATGCTATGGGCTCCAAAGATGATGAAGACAGGACTGGAGCATCTCTTACAATGAAAAGTTGAGGGAACTGGGCCTGTTCAGCCTCAAGAAGAGATGACTGAGAGGGGACCTCATCACTGTCCATAACTACCTGAAGGGAGTGTACCAAGAGGATGGAGCCAGGCTCTTCTCTGGCATGCTAAGCAATAGGACAAGAGGCAATGGGCAGAAACTAATGCACAGGAAGTTCTGGTGGAACATGAGGAAGAACTTCTTTACTGTGCAGGTCACCACACACTGGAACACATTGTCCAGAGAAGTTGTCCAGGAGTCTCCTTGACTGGAGATATTCAAGAACTGTCTGGGTGCAATCTTGTGCCACGTGCTCTAGGAGGTCCCTATTAAGCAGGGAGGTTGGACCAGATGACCCACTGTGGGGGTCTCTTCCAACCTCATCCATTCTGTGACTCTGGGTCTCTACTGCAGAAAAACTGCAGGAATGAAATAACCTGAGCACTCAGCCATGACTCATGATGAGCATGCATTTGGGCTGGTATTTTCAAGAGGCTGCATTAATTCCTCACTCTCCACTGTCTCCCTGACAGTTAGTGAACCAATGGCAGCATTTGGCTATTCTTGGAAAACCAGAAGACAGAAGTTACTGACTCAAAGCAAATTTATTTCATCTATTTTTTTGTTTCCCCAATGAGAAAGTAGGGAGAAGGGATGGACACAAAACCACAACGGCTCTGTCCCCAGTATGAAAAATAAACCTTTTTCAGAGAGTGCATTTTCAAATACAAAACTGGGAGCAGTATTTTACAAAAGAGCATTTTTTTTCACTCTGTCAAACAGGATTGAGATATTAAAGGAAATAAAAGTGGGGGGAAGGGAAAAAACCAACAGTGCAAAATTACAGGGGATTATCATGGATGAGGAGGGGCAATTCCCTTTATCCTTTTGCATTAAAGCCAAGCATGACAAACCTCGCAGTTATAGTATGTTCAGAAAAAAGGAAAACTGTTTCAACTGCATCATTTTCCAAAATACTATTAAAAACTAAAATTATGAATACAGCTGTTAAAAGATTAACTTGTTAGATTGTGTTATCCATACATACACTTTGATAATGTAACAATCAGGATTATGAAGTGTTTTTTCAGCAGCTGTTTTATCAATGTTACATAAAAGCGGTTCACCTTCTCCACAAAGGGAGGCAAGAGGGATAACATTCATTAATAACATGTCTGAAGGCTAAAGTAAATGCTTTAGAAATCTTTATGCTCCTGTTAGGAGCCTTTGATTAAATCTGGCCAGATTAGCCTCAGCATCCTCATAGTGACTCATATTAAACAGTGCCCCTGTGTGAGAGGCTGGACGCTGTGGAAGCTTCTAGTTGTTTCCCCAGTGCCACTCCTAGAAGTTGTTGGACCATTGGACCAGCCATTACGTTATAAAGGCTTAGGGGTATTGGGGGAAGGGTGTGTGTGTAAATTAGAAGCAAAAAATAAACAGAGGAAACAAAATATAATACATATATGTATTTACGTAAAATACAGGTAGAACTACAGGCCCAACCCTGATCCAAAACAGCAAAACCTAGTTCCACATAGGTAGCCCTGTTCAAGTGTACTTCATCATGGGAGGATCTAGTCAGCATCCACTAAAATGAGGAAGAGAACATCATGTCCTTGAGAGGACAATTATAATTCATTGCTTAGCTATTTAAATACAGACAGACTGAAAACATTAGCACACAAGAGGGGGAAATAATATCATTGGAATCCATCCATGCCCAAAGGTAAAATTGATAACAAGTCTAGTTGTAGGCATCATTAACAAAGCATGAAGAAAGAAATCATCATTAGCTTTCAAGGGGAAACAATCAATCAACACCTAGATAGAAACTAACAGCAGTAGATTCAATCTGTGCATGCCAGTGAATAAGGAGCTTATCATCTCCACTGCACTTCAGCCTTACAGTATTTCTTTAGGATGGGTACAGGAAAATAGTTTGCTCTAGAAAAAAACAGAGCATGACAATTTATTAGATAAAATATTTAAGAGAGTGGGCATTAAATCAAGTGATTAGAGACCAACCAATGCATGCTATTACAAGAAGAAGAAGTTAATCAAAATAGAAATAAAACACTGCAACTTGTCACAAAAATGCTTCAACACATTACTATTTCTAAGAATAATATTGCAGCATGCTTTGCACTATTAGGAGTGCATTAGTCTCTCATCTTCTCATTCAGGGGAATGCAGTTCTACACTTTCCCTCCAGACATCTTTCACAGGATATCCAAAATTATCATTTTTAAATTAGTTGTCAAGAGAATTACTAAGTTCTATGAGAACAAGAGGTAGAACAGAAAGTTAAAAAGAGTGTTTTGCCTAAATTGGACAAGACTTATTATGTCCAGAAAAAAAGCTTAGGACTTGAAAATTTTTGTTACAGTAAATCATCACAGTATGATACCAAACTGCGAGTAGCTAATACAACAGTCAGCAGAAAACAGGAAAAGCACCGATTTACTCATTTTACAGTTATGAGGGTTAGCACTTCTCTCTGTGCTGGTTGAAGTATTTATCCTCAGATGAAGACTGACAAACTAGGCCTTGGTGCCTCACTACTAACTTTTATATATGGCTTCCTATTGCTCCCTTGACTTGGGATCTATAGCTAGGCAGCAGCATTTCAACCCCGATTTTTGCATCCTGCTGACACATACTGCTTTATGTGAATTGCATACAGTAGCCAAAGCAACAACTGTAGCTCAAAAAAAAAAATAAAGCAAGAAAAAGACAAAAGTCAATTTTTTATATAATTGATCGGCCTAGGAGAAAAGTGCACCTACTTTCTGCTTTTCTGAAAAAACAATAGTAAAATCTATCCCTGCTACCAAGGCATTAAACGTTTGCATAACTTTATGTCTTTACTTTTTTTTCTGTACCATTCCCTATAACTGCAATCAAGTTAGAAAAATTTTATCTGAACTTGAATCATTGTCATAAATAGTGGTGAGATGTTTTATTCTCTCATCTTATGTGAAAATTAAGAAGTAAGCTTCTCTACAAGGGAGAGAAAGCAGAATGTCATTCTACAATATTTGTTAGCCTAGTTTCACTGTAAGATGGCCAATTTTCTTATAAAGCCTGTCAGGAAGCTGTTCTAGGTTAACTTTTAATTACAGTAGAGTAGTTTTTCGCAACTACAGTACTCTATTTTGCATGTTGCCAAGACATTAGCATCTCACAGCAGCCTATCTGCCATTTGCACAGATTTTAAACAAACTTCTAAGTAAGAACCAGATCTTCTCACAGACCCCACTTCACTTCTATAAGTCACACCAGATTCAGCCTTGCATGTTAAGGGATGGTTGTGAAATTATTTCACAAAATCTAGTCCTATATATTACCCTGACTCCTAACTAGAATACAGCCTTTAGAAACAACAAGAAAAATATGCCTATTCTCTAGTGCTTTAGGACAGACCAGAAAGGGATTCACCAGCCAGAAGGTTCCGTAGCAGGAGACAGCCTCTCCATGCTGTGCTGGCAGCTTTACCGCAGACCTCACACAAAGCAACCCCAGCTACTCCCCACACCCACCTTTATTGCAGTGAGCCACACCACCAATCACATTCCCAGATCCACCTGTGCTTTCAGGACACACCCTGCTCAGCACCTTGTGGAAAGGCCAAACTATTCCCTCTCAGTGTGGGAGAACATAGTTCTTGGCCTCAAAATAGAAGAAATGGGAAGAAGGGTTTGGGTTGGGTTTTTAAAAATTTCTTTCAACTCTGGCTGTGACTAATACAGCTCTCCATATCACCTCACAGTGCTACTGAGGAGGAGATAATTCACTGGGGGGAGGATGCTAATTACTCATCTGCAAACAGCTGAACTTTGGAGTCCACAGTCCCACTAATCCTGCCCTTGCAGTTAATCTCAGCTGCCTGCTGTACCTTTTGAGTATGTAAGTTCTATTCATACACTGTCTGAGCCCTGTGGTTTTCTCAAGACAAAATAAGAAGACCAAAGCGAGAGTCTTTCCAAATAAGAGCACTTACATAAGTTTCTTATTATCAGGGAGTGCTGAAAGGGGAAAACTTAAAAATAGACCCACGCAGACAAAGAAGTCCTGTGACAGCTAATAAAAACAAATTCTTACCAACTTGTTGATAGCAGCTTTCTGTAAGTTGCCACTTGAACAATAGTATCTTCAATTCCATTCCATTTATTTCATGTTATTATTTATATCTATGTGTCTTTCTGCTGTACACTTTTAACAGCTGTGTAGCCCACAGTGTCCGTATCCTACCTTTTTGCAGCTGCTTCAGCATGGTTGAAAAATCAATCAGAATGGCTTAATAGTCCCATTGCTGGAGAAAGATTGGAGTTTTAACATGGATTTTCTTCCTAAAAGTGGCTCTGTCAGTGCTTCTTACAAGAAAATTCTAAGGGCATCATGCACTTTTACGTTAAAGGGCCTAATTATGTGAACATGTTCATACAGAAATCACACTGAGAAGTGTCATCAGTGTCCCAGTGACCGTGAGATCTCACTGAAAAAGAGGAATTTGCTAGCATTGCTGGTACATGAATTGCCTAAAAATGCAATGGAGATGAAAAATTATAAACAAGGCTAAAATTAGACCATCCAAACACTCATCTGTCAGTATTTTAGCAGCATTTATACCACATTCTTTAAAGTAGAGCACAGTGGTGCCTCACTGTAAGAGATTTCTACCAAACAACAATTCATGATGTCACTGGGATAAATTGTAATTTAAGATCTTTGTTTGCAGTTAAAACTCTCTGTCTGAAGTACAAAGCTCCCACAGTATGATAATGAGCCCCCAAGAGCATCTTCTCAATTTTGAAGGACTTCTTCTCTCTTATGGCTTTTCTTAACCATTTTTCTAACCATTTTCTTTTGAATTGGTTATTCCCTGCATAGGAAACAGTTCTGGTTTAAAGTACATTGACAGAGGCAGAATTACAACATATATTAAATGCCTATCAATTTCAGCGTACTGAAAAGGGGCAAAAATTAGGAACTCCAAGGAGGAAATGTGGGCAGAATTTGGACAATAGTGATAAGACACCTGGCTTATCAACAGAGAACTGTGGAAATCTGTGGAATAACTAGAGCAAGGTGAGAGTGTTGAAGTGAATATAAGTCACAATTTCATGCAATTACATTTCTTACAAGGATTTGCCTGGGAAAAATAGCTGAGAAGTCCTGCAATTCTTAGCAGTTTCCCTAGAACTTCCTTGGATTTTAAGTTCATTCTGAATAATTAGAAAAGTAACTCCATATTTCTGTCTGATTTCAACTCCTTTGCTAACAGTGTATGTAAGACTCCTCACTGAATACAGCCTTGTCTGAAGTGGAACATGGCAGTGACTATGTGCTTTAGTAGGAGGTGCGAAGAATAATTTTGACATTCAAGACTATTGGAAACAGTATGTAATTCATTGCCTTGAGATGGAATGTGGCCATAGTTAACAACCTGAATTTGAGAAAAGAACCACAGAATCTCAGTTTTAAATCCCTTTTGGAAGGTAGCATCTCTAGTCATACAGTGCTTCAGTGCCAATATAGGTCGGTCACAGAAGAAGCAGTGCTATTTTTTAAACAACCAAGGTTTAAATTCCCAGAGATGCTGCATGATTTATATTGGCAAGAAATCTCAGCTGCCTCGCAAGATCTGCCCATTCCTGTACTCTTCTTTCTGTTCTCTGGAGGTCTCCCAGATAAATATTGAGCAGATCAGACCTGCTTAGTGTAGAAGAACAGATGAAATCATGCGAATACTCTTTTTTGTATTTGCTTGAATTGGCAGTGCCTGGAGGTATAGTTGACAGATTTCAGAAGGTGAAAATTATTAATCTGGGGGGAGTGCCCTGAAATGCTGCCACTTTATGGCAGATCTAAACAGGTTGTGTACCAGCAACCCTTTAAAGAGCTATTTAGAAAGCTCTTTAAAAAGAGCTACCCAGTGAGTAATATTTGCTGTCCTAGACAATAGTTTCTTCTTCTCTGGGCCATGTTTTCTCTAAGCACAAGCTGAAGAAAGCCATCATCCTACAGCTGCATTGCTTCATGAACTAAATGAAATTGAGCATAAGTACAGTAGAATGATGGAAGCCTGAAGGAGGTGTGATGAGAGCTTTCTTAGAGAGGACATATGGCTTTTAAAGAAAGGGTCCTCAGCAGCCAGCTGGAGATGGCATATGTATTCATCAAGGAAACAACAGCAGCAACAAAGGTCTTCTTCTTGTGCTGGCTGAATAGGTTTGTTACAGACATTCAGTGGGCAACTGGTTTTAGCCTACCTCCAAAAACAGCCTTCCACATTAAACCAATATGGGAGGCAGCTCTTAGTGTCAAAGAAACCCATAGCTGTAGAGAAACACGGGCCCACGTTCGACTCGTCTCTCCTTGCAGCCTCTGCCTTCAGCCAGCTCTTCGCTGTAACCCAGTAAGGCAATCCCTGTGCACAAATATCTATACTAAGACACATAGATATAAGCACACTTATGTGTACATATATATATACACATATATACAGATATATGTATCTACATGTGTAGATACATGTATAGAGACACACCACTGAGACAACATAATTTTTTATGCAAATCTTCTTTCAGCTGCATGAGCTGATAGTCTTCAGCCTCTTCTTATATCAGACTGGGTTTCACTTTTTATATTTATCCTTGTGTCCATGAGGTCTGACATCAGAATTCTTTTCCGCATGAGCAGTGTCATGATAGCACCAGATTGAATAGAGAACTATGTGCAGCCAAGAAAAGTGGACTTAGATAAACTCTTTGCAACTCAAAATTATCTGTTAAGTGGCACTGATACTAATGCATGTGTTGGATATTTTTTTTTGATCTGAATGAAAGCAACCTGCAAAGAAGGTATCTTTAATTGCTTTGTACAGATGTTAAAACTGTTACAAATAGAGTGATCTCTCTGAGTCACAATGTAAATCATTGGCAAATCCAGCACATAGATCTCCCAAGTCCTGATCCATTAAACACTTATGTTTTACATGAAGAATATCTGCACAAACTGCCACAGCTTCTGCAGAGTCAGTGGTAGACACGTTTTTCCTTCGTTCAGAGACAAGGTAGTGGGATGAAACTAAAGCTTCTCTTTCCCCTATACCTGTTTATCACATGAGGGTGTTCCCCAGCTCATACCAGCAGGGGATAATAACCAGCACAGTAGTGGTAAAGTTCACAGAGAATTGTAGGTGGATGAACTCCAGCTCTCAACCAGTCTAAAGGGTTTTCTACAAACGTTGTTCATTTGTCCATCCCTTCTGTAGAAAAACCCACAGGATACTCTCTGAGAGAGTGCAAGCCTTTGAATAATTTCTTCCTGACCTTTTGCTCAGAAATGAGGGAATTTACCCATTATGGAACAGCCTATAAATCCCTCATGGAAGATCCTTAGGGATCATCAGGCATCCAGAGGTGCCTTTATTTCCCAACACCACTTGCATGGGTGCCTTGTGCAGCTGCTATATTCTTCACTCCAGAACACTGTCCATATTAATAGCACTAGTCTTGGTGCATTCTTTATTGGTCTGCAGCATGGAAAGATATATTCAACACTTTGGGAAATGTTTGATGGATTAAGCAATGAAAAATGATCAGGGAGAAAACTATTGGAAAGCAAATGAACTAGTTGTAGGTGTACAATGCTGATGACAGTCATATATTTCATATATTTATATGACCACATCTGCTGAGGAAACATATAACCTTCAGTTTTGCATAGGCCTTTCCAGAACAGTGGTGACTGCAAAATGGAAACACTGTCTGGAAACACTTTTCTGGAGATAAACAATGGAAATGATCTAACATTAAAAATAACCCTAAAGACAAAAAAATCAGAAACCACTTTGAAACAAAGGAAGGGTGGAGTAAGCAACTCTCCTTTTGGAGAGACTTACACTCTATTTTGTGCTGCTTACAGAACCCAGAAGTGCCAGTGAAGGTTGTGTCAGAAATCTGTAAGCTGTATGCCTATAGCTGTTATGTAAACAGTGTTCTAAACATTATAGAAATTAGGGATCCTGTTATGAAATTTACAGCAGTTAAAAATGCTTTTGGAGTAATTTATTTATTTGCCATTGTTTCAGCATGTGCTGTGAGATGAAAAGAGAAGTTTTGTTGCAAACACTATTTTAACCACAAAAAGATATTTTGCAGTAGAACAAGTATTCCCGAGATTTAATTTAATATTGGGTGTTACACAAATCATAGAAAAATAGTTTCAGTGTGGTAACAACAGAATTAAGTACAGGTGGCCAAAGTAACTTGACTCTTGGATTGCATTTTGAATTTTCTGGTACACCCCGCTGCTACACAGTTAGGCTGTAGTGATGCCTTGGCTTTTCACTTTTATATTTTTTCAAATTCTCTACTGCCTAGTGTGTAACTCTGAAGTTTCTTGTAGCTTGTTAACTTCTGCTCTTTCATGCTAAGATAGCCACAACAAAGCCTCTCTAGCTTGCTCTTCAAGGACACTCAGACTGTCCTAGGCCCAAAAAGTGTAAACCAACATCTTGGAGAAGGGGGCAAGCTTGGGGAAATTACTTTATCATTAACTGAAGCTTTAATTGGAGAATTAACTCTGATATGCAAATGGACCAAACTTATAAAAGTGTGAAGAACTCGTGACCTGCTGTCCATCTTGAGATCCACTGGGGCGGTAGCCGCTGGACTTCCCAGAGTGTACCTTTGAAGGCCTTTCAAATAAATACCTACCTTTATTCCCTTATTCCTGTCTAGTCTCTGTTTTAGGTAGCCATTTAAGGCATCATAGCAATGCAACTAGATGCTTTCTTGCAAATCTTTAAATTACATAAGATGAAAAACAAGCAAAACATTTTAGAACTTTTCTAAAGTCAAAGCATCTGGTGTAGTTTTGAAAGCTCTAGATTGAAAAGCATCTTTATTCACAACTATTACTTCTACTGACATCAGGAAAACTGTGCATATCTCTTCTTTTAATGCAGAAAGTCTCTAGGATCTGAGTCTTACAAATAAACAGTTCAGAACTTATAATTATTCAGCTTTTCACTGGCCTCCCTTCTGCCTTACTTCTTAGCAGAGATCTAAACAACACATACTTTCTCAAAAAAACTTCTATGTGACTGGCAGGCCTGGTAGGAGCTTCTGTCAGATGCTATTCTCACTAGCTAATTTCATCTCCTGGTTCTGTGTACCTCATCATATCACAAACTTTGAGACAAGTGCTTAAATTGTCAGATTTTCTTATAAATACAACAGAGAAATTATGAGGGACTGAGTTTAATGGAGTGATGGATGAATATCAGCTCCAGGCTAGAAATGTTTAGGAGGAGGGGGACTGATGTCTCCAGAAAATCCTTCAAATTCAATTAACTAGAGTGACCTTCAAGGAAATTCAGTAGGAAGTGGCTGCACAGTCAGCATGTGTGGCCTTGTATAGTCTTCAGGAAAAGGAGAGATTTCATTACTGAAAGCTTGTCCTTTATAGTAACACCTCATCTTTTCCCCACCAATGAGATAGCAATGGCCATTGTGTTTGTGACCCATCTTTATTTCTAACACTATCTATACGAAATAATGGATAGAAGTGAGCTGAGAGTTAGTTAGTCTTTGAGGGTACAAACCTGAAAACCTGTCACATTCTCCGAATCCATCAGTAGTGGAGCTGAGGAAAAAGCCAGAAGTGCATGTACAGTTACAATTGAATTAAGACTGATTCAAAAGTTGAAGTGAAAGTTAGTTAACCTGCCTCACCTCCTTCAGAGTTTTTAAGAAAAAGAAACAAGTTTACATCCAAAATGCATGTTTCTTTTTTCACACTTACATCACCCTTAGGATTTGTAGTGGGAGCCCTAAGATCCATAGAAGGTTAAAATGGATAAACTGGAGAACAGGATAAGGGATAAACTGAAATCTACTGCAGTTTCTGAGGATAAAAGAACTTTTTCTGAGGGTGAAGCTGGAGAAAAGTATGGTTAGAGTAGTATGAACCATGGACCATAAAAAGGGGTCCTCCAAGGGACAAACTGGGTCTTTGGGTGAGCCTGTGGACCAAAGTCTTCCAGACTATCTTGTGGACCTAGATGAGTTTGGTGGTGTCATTCATAAAAAAATGCAGGTAAGGAGAGTTGATGCTTCTACTGAAGACAACTGTCATATGCTTTCTCATATATGCCAGGGGATTACTAGATACAGTTCTATTTTCAGTGCTATACCTCTGGCTAGGCTTACTGGTTGTGGGATGTAAGCAAGGCCTGGCAAATTCCCTCCTGGATGGTGCTAACTTCACCAGATGAAGTGCTCATGAGCGGGATGACTCACACTACCTCATTCCTTCACTATTACGCAACTTGCTTTTTTCCCACAGTAAGGTTTTCTACCACAGTTTTTCCTGTGACTTTTTTTTCCTTTCGGTAAAAGCATCTGCCTTTATCATGATTTCACCCTGAAATAGGCAAGGGAATTCAGTAATGCAACCTGGCAGGGTGTCAAAAGTCCATTTTCTCAAGAGGAACAGGAAAAAGGTAATAATGGTTTGAGGAACTGGAAAACAAATACGTCCTATGTAGACTACAATTGGTTCATCTAAGTGAACAAAAACAATGAGCTCTGAGCCCTGAGGAAACAGCGCAAGGCTCCAACGGGGCCAAAAATAGGCCGGACGAGAATCCCTGGGTTTTTAAGCGCGGAGTGGCCGGAGACGCTGCGGCGGCGGGCGGGACCGCGGGCTCCCGGCGCCCCCCGCAGGGCTCCAGGGGCCTCACCGCCCCCTGACCGGGCAAAATTTTAGATCCTACCAGAAGTGGAGCAGGAAGAGTTATGGTCAAGCAACATATATGTGCAAAAATCCTGTCATTCATACAATAATCAATCTTATTCTCACCGTCTCTTTTAGCACCATAATTTGAAGTGGAAATAACTACAGCACGAGAAAGAAGAAGGCATGTATCCTTCATAAATTAGCTATTAGTTTAATGTTCTCTTTTGAAAGCTGCTCAGGTACCAATTAGACTCAATGACACTGACCAGTCTGTAGTCTGGGACTGAACTTTCTAGGCTCACTCCATGAATCACATTTCCCTTGTCCTACAAAAGCTTCAGCTGTACAGTGAACTGTACAGTGCCTTGATGGTGTGCAGGACCAAGTCCACTAATTAAGACCACCAATTTGAGAAAGAAAATAATGTAAACCGATAACACAAATTAATTCTGGATTGTAAAGGCAGACTTCTTGACATGATTTCAGCCCTGTAACATGAAATCCCTGCTCAATGCATGTCTCTGGCTATCTGTGAATCTGGTGCTGCCAGTACAGAGAGATAGCATCACAATAAAAACATGATGTGTCTTTCTGCCTGCACTTAACTAAAAGATCAAAACAGACTTAGGTCTATTTTCATGTAATTATGAGGAAATCTTCTAGTTGCCTTATGTAATATACAATGGATACAGTATCATATCTGAGCTTAGTCACCAGGAATAGAGTAGACAGTATAAGGGGAAATCAAGAAAGAAAATTTTCCAGTAGTCATCCATTTTTTTAAAAAGAGGCTCCTCTAACTAATTCTGTTAAGGATTTAAACTGGGATTGTAAATAAAAGGAAACACCAGGCAAGTGTTGCCTGTTCTCTCAAGACAGTGTGTCAAAAAACAATTACAACGAAGACTGAGAGAAGAGAAGGCTGTGAGTAGACCTTATTGCAGCCTTCTAGTACATAAAGGGGCCTACAGGAGAGCTGCAGAGGGTCAATTGACAAGGGCAAGCAGTGATAGAACAAGGGATAATGGCTTTAAACTGACAAAGAGTATGTTTAGATTAGATATTAGGAAGAAATTCTTTATTGTGAGGGTGGTAAGACACTGGAACAGGTTGTTCAGGGAAGCTATGGCTGCCCCATCCCTGGAAGTATTCAGCGCCAGGTTGGATGGGGCCCTGAGTAATCTGGTCTAGTGAAAGATGTCCCTACCCATGGCAGGGAGGTTGGAATGAGATTATCTTTTAAGTCTCTTCCAACCCAAGCCATTATATAATTCTATGATAATTACTACTGCATTGACCTAGTTGGTCTTATTTTAGATTGAGGTTTATTATTCTGAATAATAAGTTAACTCAGTAAATAAAAATTAGGGATAAAAAGACATCAGCCTCAATTGACAAAAGGATTGTGCTATTCCAAATGAAAAGGTTACCTATTCTATGTCCATAACTTTATAATGACAGATTTAGCAGAGTTATGATTTGGGTGTGAGGCTATGATTTGCATATGAATGCTGGTATCTAGTGGATGTTGTGTCTCTGTATGTTTAGAAATTAAGTTTGCATCTGTATGTTTTCAACTCAGATGCAGGATTCTTCATTTTTGTGTTGTCTTTCTGAAGCTATTCAAGGGTGGCTTTAGTGATCTGAAGACTGTCCCAAAGGCTTTGTTTGGCAAACTTAAAACCTAAACAAAATATCTTATTTTCCTTCTTGGTTTTGTTATTTCCAAACAAAATCTAATTTGCCCTCACAAACAAGGGAGACTGGGTTGTTCCATGGGCAGAAGGCCTTGAATGGAAGACGAGGTGCCGGAGGCAATGCAGAGTACTCTGAGTGCTGCACCATATGCTGGCCGTGACACTGAAGGGTAGTCTGCTGCTGCTTTATTTTTCACATGAAACATGAAAACAAGAATCAAGGTTATCAGCACCTATAAAGATTTCAGAAACCTTAAAAGTTTTCTGTAGTGTCTTTGCTGAACTCTGGTGAGAGCATTTGCATTGCACTAATCACAGTTCTTCAAATAAGTTAAATATTTGTTCCACACATTTGTGAAACTGTGGCACAATGTTGTCAGTGTGGCAGTATGGTTCTGATATTCCTTTACAGGAGCAGCAACTCAATCTATGCCTAATCAAACAAGAGCTATATTTGTGGCTTGGATTGAGCTAAAATACAGTGTGCAAATGTTAATCATTACTAAGACAAAGTTAACCATTATTTCTCTTAGGTGTATATCTTTTAGTGCAGACAGAAATCTCATCTGAAAGTTTTCCTTTGTTTTATTTTTCTTACAGGGATGCAGGTGTATGAATGATTCATGTTGCCTGTGAAATTATAATGTGACCTATAATAATAGCCATTGCTATACTTTGTTATGAAACCAGATTCAAACTAAATTTGAAAATCCAAGTCTGTCTGTAAAATCTACTGCAAGCTTCCAGATTTTGGTCCAGAATTCCCACTCTCCAGTGTTTTTAGTCTTTTTTTTTTTCCAGGTCATCTGTTTTATGGAGAAAGAACATATAGCCATCTGGGAGATTAGCATATATATTTTATGAAGCAGAGTAGAGCTCTCTCTTTACTGACTCAGATGCTAAAGACCCAGATTTGAAGCCTGCCTCTTAGCTAGCACAGCACAGTTCATAAAGCTTCTGTTGCCAGTGGCTTACCCCTCTCCCCCTCATCAAGAACAAACCTACACTAAATGATGTTGGCAAAGCAGTACTATTCTAAAGTGGGGGAAAAAAACAGTCCAGCTTTACAGCCATGTAGAGAGGCAATTTTTAATGACAGAAAAACCCATTTGTCAGCAAAGCTTATATTGTTTGAATAGAAATTACCAGCAATTGATCAAACAAATCTAGCTACTGGAGTGAGATTCATCTCCAGAGTAGTATATAAGGCTATATCTGTGGATATAAGCATAGAACAGATCTGTGGTATATTCTCTGAAATGTATAAAAGCCAAATGAGAGCATTAGTGCTGGGTTAATTTAAGATGCAAGATAAATTACCACAGGATGTAAAAGGAGTGAGCTGCAATGAGATGTGCCAAGGGGCATCTCCTTAATCTTTTATACTTTCTCACTGTGCTGGTAGAGACATGCTTTCATTGCAGCTATAGTTGGAAGTACAGTATGTTTCTAGTACTGCAGTGTAGTTGGACTGTGACAGTATTCTTTCCTTTCTTCTGGACATTCCTCTTCCCTTTGTTTTTTAATACCATTCTCTTTTTTTCCCTTTACAGAACACAGATACTAGGAGCCTAAACTGCCAACATTTTGATATCCAGTGTAGATTTATAACTATGGACTGCCAAGTTTTAAGAAGTTAGAGAACTACTAAGCCCAATGAAGAGAGAGGAAATGCCACCACTGAAAGAGAGACTAGTTTGTAGTCTGCACAAGCCTCTAGGAAACAGAGCACAAAAGCTGAGATCATAATCCTAAATTTGCATTAATAATGATACTGAATAAGCAGAATACTTTCCATTGCTTCTTAAAACAAAGACTGGGAATAGACTAGCCTTTTTGTTTACCCTCTAATAATTTGTTAGTACGTTTAAATTATGGATGTGAAAATGAGCCTGAATTAAAAGCTTTGGTTCAAAGTTCCCAGTTTGAAGGAAGTTTGAACTACATTCAGAGTATCATCTGCATTTTTCAGGTTAGACTCTCCTTTTTAAACACATTATAACTACATCCATGTCCAAACTTAAAGAAGCACAGAGTGTTTATTCAAATACAGACTTTAAGAGATGGATCTATTATATCTAGAATCTAAGTCCCATTATTCAGATCTGCTGAATAATAATGGGAACAAATACAGTCTTATTAGAAAATGCATAAGAAAAAAGTTTCAGTGTAGCATTTGGGCTATATGTTCATCAGAAAGGCATGCACCATTTCAAAAATCTTTCTGTATCTTGCCAATGCCAAAATGGCATCTTTCAAAGACTGCATGCAGACAGCCTTTAATGTTCTTTTCTTCTATCTTTTGCCAGTTACTGGAATATGAACTTAATATTCACTGACAGTTCTATTGACCTTGATGCTAAGAACAGCCTGCCCAATCTGGTCAGATCTTTGCATTCAGAAACCAGCCTCTGACATCACTGGCAAAAGATACCAAGAGAATTCTATGAGAGTGTGAAAATCCTGTGATGGCTCTTCAGAGTATGTCTCTGGACACTCTCCCAGCTCCAGGCACAAGCAGGTTCCTGAACCAGTCACTTCTGTAGAAACAAACATATAATCGCAGTAAATAAGGAAAAATAAACCCGAACAAGCAAGTGTACTTTGATATCGAGGCATTCCACAAGGTGGCAGGGTTCTGTCTTGGCAGGTCACTACAGCAGGCAACCTGAGCCTCTACAGAAGCATTTTTTTTTTCCTACCATAGTTTTCAACATCAGTAATATAACTCTATACTTTAAACCTATCAATGCTCTATATCAGTGATCAAAATAAGTGGCAAACAGCTGAAAGACAGGAGGCCTCTATTTTCTTATGTCCCACTCACATTTTTATACTACAACATTTAAAGCACCATATTCACATAACGCATAATAGTTTCTCACTGTGTGAATTAAAGAAATAATTTTTTTCTACATAAAATTAGACAGAAAAATATTGCATGCAACTGCAATTATTTTAAGTAGGAACACTAAGAGCAGTCCTTCACATTCCATCTCAGTGATCTATTATTTGAACTCCAAAAGTCATAAATACAGCTATTTGTTACCCCTTGTCTTCACAATGAAGACAAGGTAACCTAAAGATGGGATGCTGCTGAAAGGTGGCTGTCCCTTTCACCTGTCCTGCTTCCTTGTGCTGGCTTTAACATCTGTGTGTACAGTCCTAATGTAAGTCAGATCAATATAAAAAGCTGATTGAAAACTAGCTGCTTTTACTCAGAGGCTTAGCTTTCAGCTAGATAAATGAGCTGAAATGACTCCACAGCCACACAGTCACTACTGCTGCAATCAGGAAAGCAGGTCAAGCATGTGACAAGGGGCAGGGTGCCTTTCAGCAACAGAGTAGTATTGGATAAGCTTACACTAATTGTGGAAACACACCCTTAAGTAACAAAGGAATAGTGGAGGGGATGCATCCTTAGTTCTGCCCTCGTTGACAAGAGGCAATATAGAGAGAGGAGAAAACCTAAAGCTCAGTTCTTAGACGAGTTCAATTGAAAATTCATGATGGAGCATGCCTAAATCTTGCATATGTCACAGTAAAATGTTAGTTCTGACCTCAACTAGATGCATTTTGCTCTTTTTTTCTAAAATAAAGATACTAATATACCAGCTCTTTCTAGATCATGTATGTTTGTGAGAAATAAAGGCTCTGAAGTTTGGGGGGAAAAGAGAGAAACTAGAATAATTTTAGTTCCCTGTAGGGTTCTCTGGAATACTTGTTACTAAGTTTCAGTTGAGTAGAATTTACCAGAGTAAATTCAGGTAAATTCAAATTTTACAAACAATGATAAGGATTTTGTATGAACTCTGAGCATGTTACGCTTAAGATCTTCATCATTCTTTTAAAAGCCTAAACCCTGGTGCTTCCTATAAAGGTGTTACAGCACAGTGTTAAGGCAAAGATAGATAAATAGGCAAAACTCCAAGGCACAAAATTAAAGAATTATTAGCAGCTACTCTGTACATAAACCAAATCAAAGGCCTCACTCGGGATTGGAGAATGTTTTAAAAATCCATCTAGCAGAGAAGAATTGTGTAATTGCATTTACTAAAGACTAAAGAATAACCTAAGCCCTAGATTTTATGTGTAAGTGGGAAGACATCAGAGTACTTGGGGTTCTCATTTGGTGTCAGTGGGCTTTGTTACGATGAAGCACGAACGTAGACTTTTCACTTCCAGTTTTACCACTAAAATTCAAATAAGGATTAAAAAAAAAGAATTGAGTGAAATGCAAAGAAGATCGCCCAGTAATATCACCAAGTACAAACAAATTCTGTTGACAAGATCCGGTATCTCCACAAGCTGTGGAAACCCTGGTAGCAGGGAGAAGGAATTTGGATTTTCAGGACCAAGCAGCTACATGCTGATTGCAAGAGTGAGAAGTAAATTTTGTTTATTTTTAACAAAGACATTCAGCAGGGATACACCTATGATAACGTCGTTCAGAAACCATCTAACACCCGTGCTTAAATTCGGACCGGTTATAGAAGACGAAAACAGCAAACAGGCCTTGTCGTGTTTGCGGCCCAGGCCCGCGCTCCGGGCACACGGGGCAGTGCCGGTCCCGCGGGGCGGGGCGACACCGAGCCCAGGTGTGCGCCGCCTCCGCCCGCCACCA
>VZTN01004868.1:0-11224 GCA_013400515.1 Erpornis zantholeuca | reverse complement strand
CCCCCCCCCCCCCCGCCATACAGCGTAAGGGGGCCCAGGTTCGGGGCGGGGGGCTTGGCGCGGTCCCTCCGCCGGGAGGTCGGGAGACAGGGGAGAGAGGAGAGGCCCGGTCCCGCCCCGTGTCGTGGTCTTGGGTTAGGTATGGGAGGGGGGACGGGACCGGCGCGAATGCCGGGGTTGTGAGGGGAGCCGAGGCACTGCCCTCCCGATGTCCCTGGGGGGAGGCCTGGCGCGGTCCGACTGGCCCGGTCCTTCCGTGGGTCCTGTTTGAAGCCGGGGCTGCCGCGAAGGGGGAAGGGAAGGCCCATCCCNCGGGGGGCCCGCGATGGCCTTCGGCGGGGAGCGGAGTGGCTACGGCGTCTGAGCCCCTCCCGCCCAGGGACTGCCCTAGGCCCCCGGTCTGTTCCCTTTCCCACCCGCTGAGGTATTCCTGCTGCTCCAGTGCCCTTCTGTCTTCCAGGCTAGCGCGCCGCTCCCGGGGAGGCAGAGCCTCGCTCAGTATGTTGTTAGCGTTGCACCGACGCCAGGAGCAGTTTCCCATTGTTAAGACCTGTGTTTCCAGGGGCTGATAAATTTTCGTCAAGCGACAGAATCCTGGCAGCTGGGCTGTGGTAGAGTCAGCAGGGCTCTGGTCATTCTCCCTATAAGAATATTCTTAAAGAAAGGTTGCTGGAACGGAACCACTTGTTTTCTGAAGTGTTGATTCATTGCTAATACTTGTTCGGTATCATCCTGGTTACTAACTAAAAGCTTATTATTTCTGATTGAAAAATTCCTAAGTTGACTTGTGTTACCAGGTTCCTCTACCCTCTTACAAATTCTGTCCTAAAATATCTGTGAATGAGTTGTATCCGCGTTTGGATATCTGGGCCTGCCTGAGGGTCACTTGACTATGTTGTGATGCTGAAAGCGAGGAGGGGATTGGTTTGTTTCTGTGAATTTCAGTGCAGTTTCGAAGTCTTTGTTGGAGACAGAGAATAGGGCTATTTCATCTCTACATTTTTTTAGTTACTATGTTCAGTTGTGGAAAGAGAAACATCATGAAATGACTGTTTCTAGATCCTGTTTATCTATCACCAATTCAGGCAAGGATAATGCTTTTTATTTGAAGGGGCAGAGAAAAATCTTCAGACTAGTAGACTTTTCTAGAAAGTAAAAGAGTGAAAAGATGCTTTGTCCTATCTAGGCCATATCTCCAAGGAATACAACTAATAGCTTTTTTTCTTGCTCTGTATTCTGCTTGAAAGCATTTTGGTACAACTCAGAAATTTGTAGCATTGCCCTTGGGCTTGTGAAGAGACTAGGTGCTGTTCTTTTCTTTCATGATGCAACAGCATTGGTAGGTTATTTTTTCCCCCACACAGAGAAAAAGTTTTGAATGGATGCTTATTATCTTTCGCTTTTATAGATATGGTAGGAGAACCATATCTATAAAACTATTTGAACCCTTAGCTACCATCCTGTTTTGAGAGTTCAAGTTCAGATTTTGTAATTGTGGTTTCTGCTGTCTTGCTGCCTCTTCTATGGTTTGATAGTTCACAAACAGTAGTAGAGTTGTACCTTTCCCCTTTGACTTTGCCTTACTCTTCCCGTGTCACAACAGGGCTACACTACTTCTCTTCTGTCGAGTCACCAGCCATAGGCTCATGACAAAGTAGAATTTATTGCCCTCTAGCAGGTTTGTATGATGCCTAAGGACTATGGGTTTTTTAAAAAGAAACAGGGCAGTTTGCACAGGGGTTAAAGTTGGTTGCTACTGAATTGGATTTTCAAGTTGAATATTAGAAATCCTGTGCCAGGAATGCTATCCACTTTTAGAGCTGATGATGTTAGTTTGATAGCTGCTTGTAATAGGAATCACAGTCTACTGTTCAATACTTCATAGTCCAGTAAGTCCAGTTTTGCAGAAGTGATGCAAAGTGTCGTTCTGGACATGCACATCTGCACAGAACCTATTTTTACTTGCTTTCCTAAAGCTTATCTTGATATTTAATGAAAATTTAGGAGTGTAAGTCCTGGAGATTCTGCTTCTACTGAAAGCTGTACTAGTTTAGCTGGTAATTTTAGCCATCCATGTAGTGTGCTTGAATCTTGCCTCAGTGAGGGTACCATGAATGATAAAAATAGCCTGTAGGGGCTGTCAGCAGTGGGCCAACTTGAGGGACTCTCATCTGTACTATGGGCTCTTACACACTTCAGACTAAATTAAATAGCTTAATCATACAGTCTAATAAGGGCTGATTAAACAGCACCTACTTTGCAGTTGTCAACATGGCCACTGGTTCATGGTGTACAGGCTCTGGAATTCCTTACCGGCCCACAGAGGAATGATAGCACTTCAGTTCTTGAATTCTGTACTGTCCCATGCAACTCGTCTGCCAAATTACACCAGAGTTAAAGATGGGGTTAGTGTGGTTAGAAATGTAAAGAAAAACAAGCACTTTGTGCCCTAATACAGCTGTATAACTCAAACGATGAAAATTAAGAAACTAATTCAGCAGAAAATACCTTTTTAAAACCCCAAACAAAACATTTTTTTAAATGAGGGTTTTTTTCTGAAGAAGCTACCCACGAGGGTGAGCTGGCCAGTTTGCCTTATAGAAATACACATTTTCAAACTAAAGCTAAGGTCGTACTTCCAGATAAAAGAACATTCAATGTCACACATTAGATTTCATGTGGAAGCTGAAGTCTCTCAGTTTTACATCCCACCCCTATTAATTTGTGCCTCCAGCAGGGATATGCTTTTTCTGGTGGAAAATGGGTGACGGTACACAAAGTGTTCTACTTTCCAGCCCTTCGTTTTCCTTTGCCCATCTTGTTATCCTGCCTGCCACCTTCCTGTCGCCCTTTTCCCCAGCACCCGGGGCGGGGGGTGTGAGGCCGGGGCGCTGCCTGAAGGGCAGTCCCGTCCCGTCCCGTCCCGTCCCGTCCCGTCCCGTCCCGTCCCCGCTGCCGCTGGAGCTGTCCCTTCAGCACCTGCGGCCGGGCCGGCTCGTTCAGCTCTCGTTGATGTCCTCTCAATCCGTGAAATGCCCGAGCAGAACACCCGCTGTGAACAGCACCAGGACGCTGCGTGTCCGGAGTTGGCGGGGCAGGCAGTCACCCTGGTGCTGTGGGGTGCGTGTTTGTTCATTTTCAGTCTTTGAACTGACCTTGTCCCTAGGAGCAGGTTAATTGAGTGCTGAAAATTCTATTGGGTGAACAGATAGGACTCAACATCTGATTTCTTTAGGTCTTTTATTAGTGAGAAAAAGAAGAGTGACTCTTTGTGTATTCTCAGTGACAGGGTACTCTCACATCTGGACTTATTGTCATCACAGTCTTGTTCTAAAACTTCAGTGTTTCTGGTCAGAATCTATTTCTTTCATGTTTTCTAGTAATCTCTGTCTCAAGCATTTGAACACCAAGGTTGCTGCTGTAGGACTGAAATCTTCTTTGTTGCACAAATCCTTGAAGCTCAGAGTGTTACCCAAAATATTTATTCACAGTAGGAGAAAAAGAAATTCTCTTTGTATTCGGGACTGGAAGAGACCTTTTCTCCTTCTGGCAGACTTTCTTGGTCAGTTTTCTATGTTGTTCTCATTAATCTTTTGTTCATGGAACCCTAGGAAAAGCTGCACAGGCATCCTCATTAAACTAACTCATAGGTTTGATTAATTTACAAAAGTAAGCCAACTTCTAAAAATCATGTTCAGGAAAGATAGAGCTCACACAAAAAAAAAAAGCCTGCAGCTGTGGACAGAGAGTTTGCATTAACTCCATACAGTTTTGTGACAAAGTCTTGTACCATAGGCTTATACATAGGAAAGACATTTGATTGGAATAAGGAAACTAGTTTATTCAAGTGGGATCTAATCTGCTCACTTACAAACTTCATTTCCTTTCTACCAGACAAAGCAGGGGAACCATGTCAGATTTGGCATTTCAAATGCAGGAAAGTATTAAAAGTCTCGGTGGCTTTCTGTTTAAATCTTGCATTGTGGTATTCTTCCTTAAAAACTTACTAAAATTTCATTGGCTGTAATTGGTAACCACACAACTATCAGACAGAGTAGCATCAGTGGTAGCCTACCACTGCTGTAAATTAAGCTGTGTCAACGTTTTCACTGGTCAGTATGTGGAATTTTCATTCTACATTACTCAGTGTTGGATGGGTTCTTTTGGCCACTGATATAAACTGTATTTAATGTTCAGTTGTACAGGATGCATTTTCTCCAGGTGCAATTTGTATACTGAATTGAGGCATCTGCATCTGTAGATCTTTTTCCTGTATGATGCCAGTTAGCCAGCAGTCACTGTGTCAGCCTTTAAAGTCAGTGTATGGGAATAGGAAGTTTTTGTAACAAAAATACAGTATGCATTAATCAAAAAATGTTTTTCATATTGCTTACTCTGCACACTCAGTATGTGGTTTGATCTGTTTGTCACACTGCTGTCAGTAACATCAGAACTGGTTAACAGATCTCTTGTGGGGAACAAATCTGCAAAGCCTGGAGAGGTGTAGAAAAGTAGTGTGATTTGGGAAGGACTAAAAGATTGTTGTGGCAGTTCAACAAGAGACATTCTAATAATGGACAAGTGAAAAAGCAGATGCAGATTTTGTGTTGAGTTTTAGGTGTTTTACATTAAGCACTATATTGTGAACATAGTGAAGATTAGTTGGTGAGTGTGTTTTTCATTTTTGGAATCATATACTCTCACTGAGAGTATATCCTTAAGGGGGGTAGGGGCAGGGGCATCAGTATCATAAGGGTTTAAGTATGGTAAGAGGAGGTATTTTATTGTTTTGCCATTTACAGTGAGTACTTCATACAGACCTTATGACACTGCAAGGTCTGTTTTACCATACTATTTGGTGCTGAAAGGCTGTCAGAAGGGCCTGCTACTTTTCTTTGTGTTGTTTTGGAGTGAAAAGTGGCCCTTCCTGCAAGGGTAAGGGTGAGGTTGGCCAGCGTGAACCTTCAGTTGATGTACAGGCTCCACAGTTGCTAAACGCTTACATCTTTTTTTTCCTCTTTCCCTAGTCCTAGAGATCGACTTCTCAGAGCTTGTTCTGGAAGAAATCATTGGCATAGGGGGCTTCGGAAAAGTGTATCGAGCTCTATGGATAGGAGATGAGGTTGCTGTCAAGGCAGCTCGCTATGACCCTGATGAGGACATCAGCCAGACCATTGAGAATGTCCGCCAAGAGGCCAAGCTCTTTGCCATGTTAAAACATCCCAACATCATTGCCCTCAGGGGCGTGTGTTTGAAGGAACCTAATCTTTGCCTGATCATGGAGTTTGCCCGTGGAGGATCGCTCAATAGGGTGTTGTCTGGTAAAAGGATACCTCCTGACATACTGGTGAACTGGGCAGTGCAGATTGCCAGGGGAATGAACTACCTGCACGAGGAAGCAATTGTTCCCATAATTCACCGTGACCTCAAGTCCAGCAACAGTAAGTGCCACACAGTGAACAGTCAGGGTGCTGGGATGTGGTTTTGGGGAAAAAAATCATAAAGAAAGGAGGGGAGTAATGTTAATTGAGTGATCCTTTCTTGTGAACCACTGTATCCTCTAATTCAATCCCAGAAGGGTTTATTTTTATACAGTATGGTGCTACAGATCACAGGAAACATGTAAATGCTTTCACTCTGTAGAAGCAACTTAAATGATTGGATGCAAAAGCAACTGTAAATGAAGCATGCTTCTCTAGTAGTTCATATTCATATAGTGTCTAGGTTTTGTTGGCATTTTAGCATTCTGTATGCTAAAATAGCATTCTGTATGCTATAAAGCCTTGTTGAACTTAAAATCTGTATTATCCTTCCACTTTTTGGAAGGATAAATGCTTCTTTGTAAAGGTAAATGCTCTTACTTGCTAGATTACTTGCAATCTTACTTGCTAGATTTTGCTGTATAGATGAGATGCAAGCCTCTTTTCCTTACGGGAGATTTAACCCGTCCCAGCTGAATTGGATCTTCTATGCTGCTGTTTAGCCTTTCCCTCTGATTGTCTGTGTCTAGATGGCAAGAGCAGACATGCATGTTGGCTGTGGAGGTTTAGGTTGGTGTGTTAGTATGAAGTCATTGTCATTTATGGCTTGATTTAATAAGAAGCTGTATGAACTGGGTGGCTGGGATGCAGGCATATGTTACCTTTTTTGCTTTGCAGGCAGGGACATTAGCAAAGAGGTCTGACAGATGGGAATTTTAATATCTTAAATAGATTCACTAGTGCTAGCATTAACCATTCCTATGCTGTAAATTTCCAGGCCTTGCAGTATCTTCCTATGGTTTTTTGGCCTCAAATGCTGTCCAGTGAATTTATTTAGTTGGTTGTGAAAGAGTAAAAAATGTATTAGTTCTTGTTAGTGAGTTCGCAAATAGGAACTATAAGAGCTTTCAAGTTAGTTTCCACAGTATTGTTCTTATAGTAATAAAGTTTCCCATTTTGTTAGAGTAAGGCAATCTTAATATCGATAAAAGATTTCCTGATATCTAAACCCTTCCCTTACAGATGGCAATGTATATGGGCATGTTCATAAATGCTGTAAAATAAAGGCATGATTTGCTTAATTAATGAATGACTGGCTGCATCTGTGAATAAGAAATAATTGCCTTTCAGTGTTGCACCTTTCTGCCTTACCTAAGAAAATACTTGCTTATTTTGCTAATAGGCCATTAAGACTTCATTGCTAACTGCTAGTTGAACATTTTTGAGGTTTAGAACAAAAGTTATTTCTAAGATAAAAACTGTTAGCTTCTAGCATTTCACTGTTTTATTCAGACAAGAGACTTCTAGTTGTAAAAGGGAAAAGCATCAGCAAGAGAACCAGCCGGACCAGAGGGACACCAGTGCACAGTCATACCAACCAAACAGGTATGGATGCTAGAAAACATCTGGACTGTCAGCAGCAAGAGTAAATGTCTCTTGTCACAATGAATCAGCAGAGTGTAATTGTGCTGCACTGTAAATGGTCAGTGAGAAGTTGCCACAAGTATTACTATAATTTCCCTCATTTGGGAGGAAGCAGTAGTAAAGAAAGAGGAAGAGTAAGTGGGAATGCCTCTGAAAGGATTCAGACATGTTCTGTGTTTGAAGGGGAGAGGTTGAGAATATACATGGTGATCATGACCAAGATAGGATCAGATCTAGAAGAGAAATTATAGGTCTAGGAAAATTCTATTCTGGGTAAGGCTGGAGCAAGCAGTATTACATTTGGGAAACTAAACAAATGTAGGAGCTAGTGCTGGAGGGAAGGACTTAAGATATGTTAAGGAAAAATTATTGGTTTGTTTCTGTCTTTTGAAATAAGATAAATTAGTAACCTCCTGTATGGGCTTGACATATTACAATAGCTGTTTGCTAAACAAAATGGAGTTCTTCATTCTGTGCTGTGTGGTTGAAGAGAAATTTTAAAAAATATATGCTGTTTTAAACATTTGAAATACATGTTTTTTTCTGAGTGTATCTACAGAGCAAGCATCATAAATATTAGATTATGACAATGGTGGAGCTTTTGTGTGGGGATAAGGGATTGTAGGATAAACAACTTTGGACTGCCTAAGTCATGTCTTGATTATTCTGTCAGTGCATTTCTGAAATCCCTTTTCTCTTACGTGTAATAAGCATCTCAGAAACTCCTCTGCTCTGTGTTCTGTGGGAAGCTTTTTACTAGTTTTGTAAAGATTAGTGGACTAAGTATATTATTGCATCCTGATTAATATATAGCTTGCATTTTGTCTGTTTTTCTGATGAACTTCGTTTTCTCAATTACCATGGATAATGGAGAGCAGGTTATCTCACTAGCTTTGTGCCTGTAGAATTACAAGCTTGTAGCATTTTCTTTGCACAGGTTACCACCCACCAGGTGACAGGCAGTGATGTGTCTGTGGTGAGGGAAGAGCTTCTGCTTGCAGGAACTTGGAAAGGATTCTTGCAAATGCATTTCTTATGTGTACTAAACATCTGCAAGCGCTGTAGAGCTGTCATGGGAGCATCAGCTGTATTGATTTACTTACTGGTACTGCCTGTGTTGAGTAATAGATTGTGATTCTCATACATCTCATCTTGCCTTCAAGCACCAGCTGGGATGTACACTTGTGCATCTGAAGCTGCAGGATGAGTTAGTTTGGGAGTTAGGGAACAAGATGTAGGAGTGGGAAAGAAGAGAGTTGCCTTATTTAAGATCAATTTTTCTATTAGAATAGAAGAAAATCAGAGAATGCTTTGTTGTCAGATACCTGCTTATATTTAGGCAGACACAGAATGCATAAGGACAGTACTTCATGAGGAATCTTTTAAGCAAGTCACATTACATTTTGAACGTGTCAAGTGGATATTCTAGTACAAGTCTGAGAAATTATCACATTATATAAGGATTTAGAAAAAAAATCCTTTTTGATTTAAACTATTGCAGCTTTGTGGACTCAGTATATACCAAAACAATGCTCAGAATAGTTGTCAACATTTCTGGTAGTGTAATAAAGAACATAGGGTTTTGATTACTTTGGAAGGTAACTTTAGTTTATTTCATCTGAACTGAACTTCAGACAATTATTTGAAAATTCCAGGAGGTGTCTCTTTCCTGAGATACTCATCAAAAAGCACTTGAAATCATTTGTCTGTTATCCATCTTTTTTGGTTAAAAGAAGGAAATTTTTTCTATTCTGTAGTTTTTCTTAAGTTTTTCTTCTTTTCATTTTTATAACTTTACATTTAATGCTAATACATTTAGAGTGTAGGAAAAGTGCTCTGTATGTTTAGTACTGTGTTGGTTTGAGGAAGACTTACTGTAAATATTGGAGATTCTGAGAGCTGTCTGTTTCATTGCTTTGTCATTGCTTTGGGAATGTTATCAGGGAGTGAGTACATAAAGGTCTTCACAGAAAAAATTGCACACCTGTGATTTTGTTTTAGAGACCCTGAAATTATTTTGTTGAGTGTGAGTTCAGCTGGCAGTAAGTCTGGTAGACAAGTGCTCCAGTGGCATTACCAACTCATATGTCAGTCATATAACTACACTTATAGAGAGGAAGAAGATAATTTAGGAAAGCTCTTTGGTTCTGCTCTGTGAGGAGATAAGTATTTCTCTTTTTATTTTGGGCATTTGATTTCAGGGATTCAATTTATTTCATATGAAAATAATCTTACTAATCTGACAGAATCCTTATTGGCTGTTGCTGCTTCTCTTAATCTGGTGATATTTCCAACCTCTCCTTCTTCAGTTGCATGTTGGTGAGCCACTGAGCATATGTTACAGAATCGATAGTAGGCCTTTCCCAATGTGAAAGCACCTAAATAATCTAAATGCTGACCTATAGAAAAAAAAAGCAACTAGAAATGCCCACTGAAGTCAACATCACTGCACTTAGAGCAGCTCTTAAGAGTTTCCCTTTCTTTTATCTCTCATCTGTGATTCAAGTCTCATTTCTGGTCAGAGAAAAGTGCCTGGAATATAATGCTTAGGATCAAAAATGGACAGTCCTGTAGGTTTTAGTGAAGTATTGTAAATGATGAAGTTGGTCCTGTTTGTTTCTGTTTGTCTGTCAATGTTAGATATGCCAGTGTTGCTCTAGGAATAAAGCCAGTTAACTAATACTGCGGAGAACTAGAAAAAGCATATTTGCTCTTTTCTGTGACTGTCTCAGCAAAACATGTTTGTTATTTGCACTACATTGCAAATGTAAAGATTTTGCTGAGGGTGTTCATGCCAGTTAGCAAAGTGCTTTTTAAAAGTCACCATTGTTGTGTTCCACAAAGTGGCACAGAAGATTAGCAGCAAAGTGACATTGCCAAGGTCAAAGAAAGAGGAAAGGAAAGAGGTCAAAATAAACCCCAACAACTCTGATTCAGGCAAGTCAATAGTTCTTCTCTTCAAGTTATTTGAAGTCTTTACCTCTCCTACTTTTTGGATTACCAGTGTAACCTTGTGGTGTCCTGAGATTCAAAGCTCTAGCTTTCTGAAAGAATTCCAAATTCTGCTATAGAATTGCTTATTTAATGTAGTTAAGCCTTTATCTGTTTATAAAGATGCCAGTAGAGCTGATGTTCCACATGGTCTATGGATAGTTGTTCCTAGGACTTAAAATATTCCTTTTTTTTTTCAATTTTAATCCAGTCATAGCTGACTCTCTTCTGTTGGTCTTTTCAGAGAAGGAAAAGTACTTGTAAACCTCTTCTTCTGTCTGACAGAGGTGTAGACGAGAACTCTTACAGGGTCTGCTGAATGTACGCTGGCAGAGCAGTTTGGAAGTCTGGCTATTAACTGCTGCTTTTGGTACTCCAGTGCAATTTGCTGACTAACTCTCCAGTGTTGTACCTTCTATCAGAATGGATTTCCTTTGTCAGTGCAATTAAATGACTGTGAGTAATGATTCATGTAAAATATAGTGAAGCTATTTCAGTGATACCCGAATGCTTTTCACTGGGTGAATAATTGATCTGGCCTTAGTTGGGTAGTCCCTTGCCCTGTAAGAGGAAAGTGGTAAAGAGGTGACTTTTTGCAGGGGCGGGGGGAGTGGTGGTGTGAAAGACAACAGCTGGGAGATGAATTTTCAGGGAGTAAAAATCAGTAAAACTCCTTTTTTTCTTTCTTTTTTTTCTAAGTTTAAAAATTATGTACAGTAGAAATCAGGCCTTTCAAACAGCCTGAATATACTCATAAGGCTGATGAAAGATGACTTTAGGTTCTGCCCTTATGCAATTATTTGATTCTGTCAACAAGCTGTAAGATATTGCTAATGGTGCATAACTCCTAGTTCTGGTTACTCTGCTTATATTTCTCTCTCTCCCGAGAGTATCAATCATTTGTGCTGATATCCTGGTCACTTGTATTATAGTTAAAAAAATTCCAAATAATCATAAGTTTTTTGCATGTGGTAATACGATGAGGAAATTCATGCCAGTAATACTACACATTTTCATTGGAAAGAATAAAAAAAAAAGTACTATTAGTGCAGAAGATGTAAAATATGCCTGAAACTGTTGCCAAGTTTTAAGATGTTAAAATACCAGGAATTCACAGAAGTAGGGCAATAGTTTGTATGTTGTACTTTGGTACTTTGCTGGGTTTTTTCTTCCTTAGCTTTTGTAAATTAGTGCAGCTATTTTCCTCTCAAAGAGATTTGACAGATGCTTTCATGTTGCAGTTTTGTTTTCATATCTTAGTCGACTTCTGAGAATTCCAAAATGAAATACATCTTCTGTAAATGGTTTGTTTTAGTTGAATATGGATT
>VZTN01004865.1:174734-215172 GCA_013400515.1 Erpornis zantholeuca | reverse complement strand
CACGCATGCGTTCGCGCTGGTCCACGCAGCGCCGGGCTCCCCCCGGGCACCCCCGGGAGGATGCTGCGCTCCCCCTGCCCGGGACCCTCGGGAGGATGCTCCGCTTTCCCCTCTCCTCGGGCGGCAGAACGGTACCTGCTGCCCCCTCCCCTCCGCCCACCCCATCATCGCAGGCCACCAAAAAACCCCCGGTACCTCCACGGGCACTGTGCGGCCACATCCTGCCTCTGGGGTGGCCGGGGGAATGGCTGGATACCATCTGCCAGGCTTTTAATTTCACTTTCTGCTGAAAAATGAACCAAATCCTCAAGGTCCTGTGCTTTCGGTGCTGTTTGCTAAAGCTCGGTGTCAGTCTTGCTGCTCAAAACAATTTTCTGCCATGCAGAAAATGAGGGCAGAAAATTGGTTTGGGGCAAATCAAGAGCCATTTTGGATGGGGACAAACCCTCCTGGCTCAGTGACAGCCATGCACAGGTTGTGTCTGACCTGTGTTTGTGTGTCAGGGAGAAAAGCCTGTGGGGGAAGAAGGCCACAGCTACAGTGTGTGCAACCTATATTTGATATTTGATATATATCTGTTCTCTGAGGTCTGTACGGGTCAAATGTGGTGAAACACATTCCTGTGCACATCCCAGCAGCTCTGAGCAGCCCACCTGAACAATTCCTACATCCCACCAGAGCTGTTTCACCTCCAGCCTTTCCTCCTTCCCTCCTAGACCTGCCCTGCTCAGGGCAAAACCAGCGCTCCCAGCCAGGCACTGCACTCAAGGCCATCACTGCAGGTTGTCCCACTGGCTGCTCCTGGCCTTTGGTGGCAACATTCAGCCCTGTCACCATTTGTCACAGGCCAGGAGCACCCATCTGCAGGGCCCTGGGGTGACTGTCCCCCCACCATGGGGCACAGCATCCCCCACAGCTCCCAAAGCCCTACAGAAACCACAGCGTTGTGAATTTGGACCCAGTCCTCCCAGGGATGTCTGTGTGACAGAGAATCCGTCCCAAAAAATTTACATGGGAAATGAAGTCTCCTTTTCTGTTTGGCTAAACGTCTGCCAGCCTGTTCTAATTTACCCAGCCAGGTTGATTTGCAACTTTTAATTTTCCATCGGTTGGCTGTGACCAGGACACTGGGAAAATTTAGCACTTGAGTTCACCCAACTCCTGCATTTCAAAATATCCCAGCCCGAGACATGCAGGAGAAAACCCTTTCCGTTTTGGAACAACCGGGAGGGAAAAGTCTGAACACGAGAGGTTTTAAAAGCATCGAATTATTTCACATTGAAAACGCCAGAGCAGCCTGGGTCCCTGCGAGCCTGGCTTGCCCCCAGCCCCGGGGCTGGGCAGGAGGTGGCACCCCAGGAGATCCCATCCCTGGGTGACCCCGCACCCCGTCCTGCTGCAGGGATGCCCTAGGCTGGAGGAGCAATGCCAGAGGGTGGGAACGCTGATCCTGAGGCAAGGGCTGGGGGAGCCGGCAGCAGGCGAGACACATTCAGTCTGTGCTTCACCAAAAGTTCATCAAAGCCAAAGGANTTACGAAACAGTTGAGATGACTCAGCGGTTTCTGACGCAATCCCCGTTTCATCGGAAAATTCCTAACCAGCTCCTAGTGGCAACTGATTGCTCCCATAAATCACAGTGTTATCCCTGGCCGCGGCAGCGCAGCTTACGCAGCCCCGGCCCGGCCCCGTGAAATCAGCAGGAGCGATGCCATCGCCTCGACGGGAGCAGAACCAGCCCCGAAAACAAACTGCAGTGGAGAGCAGATCCGAAACACGAGTTTCGCATCAGCCAAAACCCGCAGCGCCAACTCCTGGCACCCCGAAATCCCCAGGGACAGCGCTGTCCCCGAAGCCCTGGGGCCGTGGGTGCCGCTGCCGGCAGGTACAGCATTAATCACGGCTGGCCGGGCTCAGACAACAGCGGGTTTTATCTGCCGGTTTTTGGCAGGAGCGTTCGAAATGATTTGCAGATGTTATTTACTGCTTTTGGGCTCGCAGTAAATTGAGACAAGATGCACCTGCATGGACAGCAAGAGGCTTTCCCACCCGGGACGGTCGCTAAGGGCTCGTGTTGGACTTTCCCAGGGAAATTTAGGATTTGGATGCGAGTCCCTTATCCAGCTCTGCTCCCCGCATCCTGCACTTCAGTGGGATGGGTGGATCGCGCTTCAATCCCGGTGCTGGGCATTCACCTCCCGACACTGCCCCAGGGCACGGCCCCGAGGGACACAGAGCAGCCCTGCCCCAGGCAGCTGCCAGGCTTCTCCATCCCAAACCGGTGCCGTGCAGAATTCAGAGTGCAAAAAAACCAGCGGCAGACACTCCAAAATAACCTTCTCCAGTCGGGGGAGCGTTGCCGGCGACTGGCTGCTGGTTTGGCCGGAGAAGTGCCTGTGGAGGAAAGGAGTTTCCTTGGCTGAAAGGAGTTCAACAAAGCTCTGGGCTGGGCACTGGTGCTGCTGGTGGGAGCCAGGGTTGCTCAGCTGAGCAGAGAACCTCAGGGTTCTGCAGGATGGGGACTAAGGGAGGGCTGGGGGATCCCTTTGCTGGGGCAGTTTCACTGTGGCAGAGGGACCTCCTTCCTTGGTCTGGAGCAGAGAGTGACAGCAAACTCTGATCCAGGCAGGACATACTGACCTCCTCCCTGTGCTTCCCGTGGCAGGACTTTCCCATCCTGACCCAAGGAGCAGCCCTTGGACCTGCTGGAGCTGAGGCTCTGCACCCTGAGCACATCCCTGGAACAAACTCTCCATGGGCTCCATACCACAGGACCTGCTCCTGGTGAGCCAGAGCCACGGATATGGAGCTCCAGCACCACCTTCTCAGCCAAATCAGCCCTTCCCTGGCTCAGCCCTTGGGCTGGCACAGGAGGTGGCATGGCTCTGCTCCAGCCAGGGCCCCCAAAACGCCTGCCCAGGTCCAGGAGCGTGAGCATGGTCAGGAGTCTGTTGGCCCAGGACACCCCAGCAGCTCCATCTTCCCTCAGGGATGAGACAACTGATTGGCTTTCTTCCTTTTTAAGCCTGACTGCCAAAGTGATGCCTTTGTTTGACACAGCTACACCAGACAATTCCAGGCCAGACTGGTGTGGCATGGACAGATTTAAGCCATCCATGGAGTCCGTGAGGTCCCTGCTTGACCAGAACTCCACCAAGGGGATCAAAACCCAATAAAAAGCCCCTGGCAGCCAAGAGCTTCAGCTGTGGCCCACCACTGGGTAACAAAAACAAGCAAGGGGAGACCAAAAGATTTAGGTCAGCTTCTGAAGAAGTGCTCTTTAGAGGCAGAAGTGTTCTTCAGAGCTGGGCCCTGGCAGAGTGACCTGCGGCGCAGTGTTGGGCAAGGCAGCTCATCCCTGCCTGTCCCCACGCACTGGGGACGGGGCTGATTTATGTCATGTTAGCGTGAGGCTTTCATCCGAGGACTTTTGCAAAATGTTCAGTTAAGCTGAACCAGCCAAAGCCACCGAGCTGCTCTCACCATCAGATTCCTGTGAAAAATATCTCTGGGCAGTTTGAAAACCACGAGCGACCACGGTGACCCCAGGTACGGTCAGGGCCGTAGAGTTTTGATGGCTTTAAGAGCCTTTTTTTTTCTGTGCAGACTTTAGTTTTACCTGTCCTCAAAGGTTACACATTCCTGCAAGAACCTGGAGGAGCTTCCAGGCTGGTCATGCTCCGTTTGAAATTTTAGCTATGCAGAGATGGAAGGAAAAAAAGTACAAAGGCTTTTCTTTGAGTGGAATGAGTCTGACATGGAAGTTGAGCAGTATTGTGCTGAGGACCATCAGCTATGCAGCCCTGCCAACCACAGGCATTCAAAATCCGTGAGTCAGACGCCCCAAAAAACCCCAAGACTGGTTTCATTCCCTTTTTGGATTTTGAGCCTTGAAGCATCACAGCTTCAAGCGTTTCTCTGCAGAAAATGACATTTTTTTTGACCAACAGGGTGAGAGCTGAGACCCTCAACGTCGTTACTGGGCTCCAGGAGTTATGACTGTAAAAAATAAACCCATTAAACACCATGAAATGAGCAATAAACCCCTGCACTGCCTCCATGAATTTGGCCGTGGGGGGCCACCCCAGGACACCCCAAAGGTAGGAGTGGTGGAAAAACCGGTGACAAGAAATCAGATGTCCTTATCATTAGTGGTGACATGCTTGTCATGGGCCATGACATGGTAGAGAGGAAAAGGAAGAGTGAAAAAACCCTAAGGAAAACAGCAGCAGGGATACCTGTGAGGGATATGCATAATACATTTATTCAACAGGGAGACAGGAAAGGGGATTTTTTTTTTTTTTTAAGGCTGAGTATTCAGCTAAAGCTGCCTCAAATGGGGCCAGGCCTTAGGGAGAATGGATATTTTAAGTGGCAATTTATTCCACTCATAAAATGAGAAGGATGCAGGTGCTTTGGCAGGGCTGGGTCTGGGCGGTCGGAGCTGGGGCTGCAGCAGCAGCCGAGCGAGGGCTCTGGCACAGCTGGTGGCTCTGCCTTTATGGGGCTCCTTTCCCTGGTGCCAGGGCCCATGTCTGGGTTCCAGCTGGCCAGAAAGCATTCCCCACATCAGGCTCTGACCTCCAGCCCCGACCAGAGGCAGCAGTGGGTGGGGAGAGGTGTTTTATCCAGGTGCTGCTGCCATCCCTCCTCCAGACAAGCAGGGAAGGGCTCGTGCCCGTGGGCTGCTCCACTCCTGCCCCAAGTGCTTCCACACCAGGAGGATTCTTGATCAAAAAAAAGAGAGGAAATCGCCACAAACTGGATGGTACCATGCTGGTCAGATTGCTCAGGGCTCCTCGGGGTTTTGTCACATCAACCTTCTGAGACCAGGCCACCATCCAGCTCCTCCCCATCAGAGTGCACAAGTCGAAGGATCATGGGGATGAAAAATTAAACTCTGAAGTAATGGGAGTGCTAAAAAACACTTTGTTGCATTGCAGCCTTTCAAACTGCAACCCCAGGCAGAAGTGCAGCTTCACTCTTTGTTTTTGGGTCATTATCACCAGTATTTCCAGCCTGGCAGTGCGTGGTGGCACGCACCGAGCAGGTTTCAATTCTGACCCAGTCTACACCACAGGCAGATGAAAGATCATCCCATACTTATCCCAAGGAGAAAATACTCTCAATACTCTCAGCTGGCACGGCCCCCTCATCCCCTGTTCCAACACACACCGCTTCCAAACCATCATCCTCATATTAAAAATAAAACAAAACTCTCTGTGTCTCTTTCCTTCGCTGCAACGTCTGAGTTGAAAGGGTAGAAGTGCTTGCAGAAAGCCATGGTTAATGTTACCCTGGAAGGATCCAGGACAGCATACCAGAACCTGGGTTTGGCATCTGGGAGCCACTTTTCAGCCATATATATCACCGTTCCTGCGTGCACGCCGGTCCACACGAAATTAGCCCTGTGGAATGCAGATCTGAAATCCTCTTTCCAGCAGCACTTAAAGGCAGGAGCTAAAATTTGCTCTTTCTCCATTTCCTACCTGTTTGGGAAAGAAGGAACAAAGTGCTGGCCCTTTGTTTTTTGGGTTCCTTCCCGGGAAGGTTTGCCCAACCCACGTCTGCACCGCAGCCTGAACAAAGACCTTTTAAGCAGCAGCAGCTCCCGCCAGGAGCTCACCACCTGCCTGCCCCTCTCCTCCCCATTTATTTTGGGGGTTCTTTTTCAATAAGAGCTGAAACACGTGTGCAACCCTGTGGGAGGTTTTTTTTTCCCCCCCATGCCTACAGCGCTGGCTGAGACCCAGCAGCCAGCCCAGGGTGTGCAGCTGGGAGAGAAGGGAAAAAAATAAAAAAAAAGAATAAAACCCCAACAACCTGTGGAATGTTTTCTTGCTCCTGAGAGCTCCAACACTTCCCTGCTTGGGGCTGGCACTTGCTGCATCCAGCAGCCAACGGGGTTTCCTTTCCAGTGGGCGCCAGCTGGATTTTGGGCAAAGGCTGGGGGTGAGGGGGGTGGATTTAACAAATTCCGCTGGGATTTTTCACCTGATGGCATTTGCCTTGTGCACAACCACCACCCTTGCACGTCCTTGTTGCACGACTGCCGTGTCCTCACAAGGGGTGTGGGGGCTGCTTTGCACCCAGATGTGGAGGTTTGTCCTCAGCAGCAGCAGGTTTTGGGCTGTGCTTTCACCTCTCTGACACCAACCTCATGGCCATGGAAGAAGGGCAGGTGTTGTTTTCATAGCCAGGAATCCAGAGTGGTTTGTGCAACCTGTTAACCCCAAATGTGCTCAAAACCCCGCTGAGGTTGAGCCCTGCTGTGCCCCATGGCACCTTCCTTGGTCAAAGCAGATCGTGCAGGAATAACACCGATGGATTCATCTGAGGACATGGCCCAGAAAATGAGCAGGGTACTTGGGGGTGTGCTGGAGCTCTGCTTTCAGCTCAGGGCTGGACACCTGGGGAGCATCGGGGTATTTATGTGCTGCCTTGGAGGGATTCGTTTTCACAGTAAATAGGGACACCAGAGTTTTTCTATATTTATTGGTCAAGATTCAGTTTTGCAGAGCTTTGTGGTAAGTTTACAGCCTGCCCAGGCAGGAGGGCGGCTGGAGATGTGGTGTGGGCAGCATCCCGCGGAGGGATGCTGCCTGCAGCCAGCCAGGGAATGTGGATGGTTCCTGCAGTATCAGCTAAAAACAGGAGCCCTACCCAGCTCATCTGAGCCGTGCCCCGGGGAAGGCTCTCGGCACAGAGTCGGTGCTTTAATGCTCTGTGCCATTCCCTGCACAGACACACACCCTGACTCCCCCTCCAGAGCCTTTCCCAGCGTACTGGAGCGATTCGAAGAGGATTTCTTTATCCGTGCATGCCTGTCTTTCCTCCAGACCCCCTCCCGGGGGACAGGCGAGCCCGTCCTATCAGCCCCACAAATGGTGGCTCCTATCGCAGCTCCCACCCTCCTCCCCAAAGCCGCAGCCACAAAGGCGCTTGCTCAAGCGTAGCATTCCTGCTCCCTGTGTCCCGGGAACAGCTGTGCCGAAAGGATGCCGAGAATCCCTGCGAGGCTCCAAGGAAAAGATATTAACGCAGGGGGGGAGCAGCAGCGATATAATAAAAAGTCATAATAAAAGAGAGAACCACTGAGTGGATTAGCAGCCCCAACGCCGCTTGGCTTTTGGTTTCCTTTCCTCCAGCTTTTCCTGCGCCGCACGACAATCCGCTCGAATTCCTCCAGCCCGGAGACGCTCGGCTCCTGAATTTCAGACAGAACTCCTGGAGGTGGCCAGGCTGCAAAGGCTGAGGGCACGGCTGGGAAATTTAACTGCGCTGAAGGGCACGTAGGCACGGGCAGCAGGCGTTGGGTGGGTGCTGCACCACACCAGCTCCCCGAGGTCTGCACCCACCCCTCGTGTGCCCCTCAGGGAAATAAAAGGCAGGTTTGGAGCTTGGTGTGTATTTCTCAAGTATATAAAGGTAGTAGGATACATCCCACTGTTTTGAAAAACCCTGGTGCCTGCCACATACCAGTTCTTCCTCCGTGGATGTGCAGAGCAGAGAATAATAAAATAAGCAAGGGATCTACACGGATCATCGAGCCCAGCTCCTGACCCCGCACAGGACAGCCCCAGGTCCTATCACTGGCCATCAGAGAGGAGAGATCAGTGCCTGCCCCTCCACTTTATCAGAACAGAAGATGGATTTTCCCATCAGCAGCCCTGACCCAGGCTCGGCACAGGGGCAGATGGATGCAGGGGTGGGATATCCCCACGAGGAGCGAGCAAACCCACAGTCCTCACCCACCATGCCTCCAAATCCAGCACCCAGCACAAGGCGTGCAAGGACAACGTTCCCTTTTCCTCCTTTAGAAACACCCAGGACCATTCTGGGCGCACGGAGCATCTGCTGCCCGGAGCCGCCGGCTGCCTCAAGAATTCGGGATGAGACGGGAGCGAAGGCGGGGGCTGTGGCGGTGGCAGCTGTTCCCTGCCCGCAGCCCTCCTGCCACGCAGGGCATTTAAATGTTAAAGCACACTCCCCACGGCTGCTTTCTGCACCGTTCCTGCCCAGCTCACAGACACCCTGCTCCCGGGAGCCGCCGGCCCGCCAGGCACCCATGGGTTCGCTGGTGGCCAAGCTCCTCCTGCCCACCCTCAGCTCCTTGGTCTTCCTCCCCACCATCAGCATCGCGGCCAAGCGGCGTTTCCACATGGAAGCCATGGTTTACTTCTTCACCATGTTCTTCGTGGCGGTAAGAAGTTCCCAATTTCCCCTCTCCCCTGCGTGTTTTATCCCCCCCGAATGCACCCCGTACCACAGAGAAGCTGATTCACCCAAAGGCAGCCAGCACGACCCCTAAAATATCCCTTTTCAGTTATTTCCCACCGTGTGTGGTGCTGAGCAGCTGACTCTCCCGTTTGGGATGTCCTACAGCTTGGCCTTACAGAGGTTCAGTGGTGTTTTATGACTGTGAGATTAGGGAGAAACTCTGGGTGCAAAGAGCCTTGACTGATTTGCAATGCTTTGGAGCTGGCTTTGCTCTTTGTTTTACAGCTGCTAAGTGGCCATGCTGAATCTGGGCTTTAAATTGCCTCCAGAATCTCTTGCTCTGCCTCTGTCATTTCAGCCAAAAGCGCATAGTAGTCGAATTATTGATTTTGCAATTGCCAGCTGGGGATGGGAGCAGTGCTGGAGTCAGGGGAGTTTCTGCACTGGGAAAGGAGAGACTAAAACATGCTGCTGAACTATTAAGAAAAATAATTATTAATCCTTTGTGCGTTGAAATGTGTGTTTTACCAGGCTGTGATTCCCTGGCCTTCCTTTGTGTGGAAATAACGGGTGGGAAAATGTCTGTACAGATACAAAATATTCCTATTCCTGCTCCCAGCAATGTGCTGCCCCTAGGCTTTGTACCCCTGCTAACTGACTCCATACAAACACCAGCTGAGCTCCCAGAGCAGCATTCCCACTGGAAAAAATCTCCTGTTTGACTACCTGGCAATGATCTGCTAAAGAATATGAAGGAAACAGCTCAGCAACCCAGCTGATATTGCCCTTCCCATTAATCCCCATCCATCTCAAGGCATCTCGAGAGGGTTGGCACATTCCATGTACAGAGAAACTGAGGTGGGGAGTAGATAGAGGAACTTTTGTGTGCAAAAAGCTCTTCCACAGGGCTCAGAACCAGGTTGGTCTCCTATTAAGGATCCACAGAACATCCCTGACTATTTGAGCAGTGGGAGAAATTCTGCCAGTTCTATAAAAACTACAGGACCAGTTAATATAAAAACATCCCTGAGCCCCCTGGCCCAGCTCCCCAGGGAAGCCAGACAATTTCATTTTGCACTGGGTCTGTGTCTGCTCCGCCTCCCCGAGAAGTCAATAGGAAAACTGGCACGTGTTTCAATGGGAGGTGGAACAGGTCCTCCCCAAAGAGACTGAAGAGGCAAAGTGGGGAAGGGAAGGAAGGGAAAGCAGGAGAGGCAGCTGCCAGCGTGGTGGGGAGGGGGTAGGAAGGGCAGCAGCTGCTGATGTTGCCTTTCTTGCAGCATCCCACTCGTCCTCCCGCAGGAGAGCAGAGCAGGGCAGTGAAAGCACATGGCCACGGCAGACAAGTGCCGCGACGCCAGCCAGGAACACACTCTTTGTCTTCCACCCTTCCTTCCCTCCGGCTCCAGACTCCCCGAGCCCAATCTCAAGCAGGGAAAAGAATTACGGCCGTGGTGCAATCCTTTCTAGAAGCAGCAGCCAGCCCAGAGGGCTCACAGCAATTCCCATTATAAATAATATCAGCATCCCCACTGGGCTGTGACAGCGTTCCAAGGGCACCCTGCCAGGCAGAGAAGGGACTTCTTCTTCTTCTTCTTCTTCTTCTTCTTCTTCTTCTTCTTCTTCTTCTGGAATGGTGGAGCTTGCTGGTGCTGCCCCTGCAAAACCTGCAGGGCTGAGGGCTGGCAGGAAAGGAGAGAGCCATGCAAACGCTGGGAGTGTTCCTCTGATCGAACTGGAAAGTATCTCTTGGCGTGGTCTGCGTTTATGTTGCATGACAAGGGGGTTTTTTTGCAAATAACCTAATCAATGAGCTAATGGGCAGGAACCGGTGGTTTTTTAAGGGAATGCACTAATGAGTGAATTCCCCAGTATTCAGAGTCTGGCCATATAAATCCTGCTTAGCCTGGACAGTGACCTGGCATCCATACACATTTCATCAGGACACTCATTTTGAATTGTTTTACAAGAATCTTTCGCAATTAAAACCACAACCCCAGAGTCCTCCTTCAGCTGGAGAGGCCAGCGCCAGGCTCAAAGCAGCTTGGTCATCAGATTGCAAATTCAGGCCAAGAGGCAAATTAAAGCCTGTCTTAGTTTGTACTAAGAGAGAAGAATGCTGATTCTTGGGCAATTTGCAACTGGGAACGATGACATTATCACTCAAATATATTCATTACTGTGTATCAGTGATGCTGGTGTGGCTGACACTGTTCTGGCCTGGCTGGCCGTTCTCTCAGCAGCTACACTATTTCAAACCAGCTGATAAGAGCCTTTACCTTGCTGGTACGTGGGTAAAAAACTCTTTTTCTAAGACTTCTTTTCTTTATAAATAGTTTTACCACCTTTGTGACGGCCCCGGGTTATCAGTGCTGTGCTTCATGCGCTACGACATCCTGGAGTACTTCAGCATCTACGGAACAGCCCTGTCCATCTGGGTGTCCCTGATGGGTAAGAACTGGTCTGTTGTGGCTCCCAAAAGCTCCAGCACTGGCAGGAAGGGCTGGATCTGTCAGCATGGCTGGTGGGACAGTCATTGGGGACAGTCCCCAGAAATGCTGCTCCCTCTGAGCTCCTCCTGAGCTGCCACTGAAGTTGTCCTTTGTGGAAGTCAGTCTGTGCTAAGGATTGATCCAGTTTTGTGTCATTGACACCTTGGAAAACCATTGCAATTCGTGGGTTCCAGACATGGAACTGTCCTGAGTGGCATCTGGGGACGTTTTTCTCCTGGAGATAAAGAGCTGTGGCACCTGGTGTCAGTGTTGGTTGGGTGTTGTTCCTCTGCCTGCACCAGCTCCCACACATCTCCTCACAGCAGCAGAATTATCTGCTTCAAATGACAATAACACTCTGTGCTGCAGTTCAAGGCAGGACAAGACTATGAGATGACTGAGTCTGAAACCTCATTTACCAGGGAATTTCCCATTTCTCCTCGTTTTTCCCCATACTGGGCCCATCAGCTTGTCCTGCCTTACTTAAGAAATGCAGTGTCTGCCACTTCCCTTGGTAGCATGAGTATCAAAGTGGTTTAGTCAAAACAAATATAACTTCCTGGTTTATCAAAAGCCTGGGCTGGGCTGATGGGAATATTAGATCTGCTTAGAAAAAGCAGAAATTTATTTCACTTCCTTTTTACTATAAATCCCACCCCTTGCCCTGTTATTCAGTTTTCCTTTTCCCACATTCACTTCACTCTCTTTTTCCTCATTTTGTTCCTTATTTGCCACCGAAACAAAATATAGAAGAAACGGAAAAAAAATACAAGAAAGACAAAAAGTTCAAACCTATCATTTTTCCATTTTGTCACCATGCTTTTTGGAAGGATGTGAGTATTTCTGGAGGGAGAAGAGAGCAGGTTCAGGGGAGGGAGATATTCCAACAGCAAAGGTTTTCCTCGAAAATTGGGACCATTTCTAACCGGTTCCCACTCCAGACAGACTCCCCATTTCTCCCCATGGCGAGCTGGGGTCAGCACTCTGATGTTCAGCCCCAAAATGCCCACAGGACTTTCCCCTCTGCTCCTCAGTGCTCCAGGGATGGTGCAGGACCTCCAGCTGGGATGGAGGTTCCTGCAGCCCCAGAGCCCAGCAGGAGCAGGGGTAACACCCCTCAGCTGGGCAGATTCATCCTGTGCCTTCCAGGGCAGGCAGTAGGATAAATTTTCCATGCAGGGAGAAATGTGTGGGGAAAATATTCCCCTTAGAAATGGCTCTGTCCCCTCAAAATGCGAGTCCCAAGGGGGCTCCCCCTCTGCTCATGGCACCTCAGTGCTCTCTCTGCTCGGCTAGAAAAGGCAACGAGGCAAATCACTTCAAAAAGGGCATTTTCAGTGGATAACAGCAGTGTCAGGGTAGGTCAGGGCTGATCCAGACACTTTGGCTCCTCGCAGCAAAATTCAACTTGATTGCTTCATTACTGCGCTCAAAAACCTCGCAAGAAAATACAAATCCTGGACTACGAGGTTTAAAATATTGACCCGCTGGGAAACAACAGAGATTAAAATGCGGACATTATCCCTTAGCCAAACTGCCTATAAAAGCACGATCCAAGGACATGGAAGGTGTGGTGACTGAAGCCCAGGGAAGCCTCTCTCTGTGGCTTGTAAAGCCCGAGCGCACATGTGCGGACGCAGACCCTCGGGCAAACTTCCCGGAATGCAAATCCAGGACAGCCATAACACAGCTGTGCAAGCTGGAAAAGCATGGAGCCCACTGGGATCCATAACTTTTATCAGTTATTACCCCATTCTGTGCTAAACAAAAGCCTCTAATAATTTACTCACACTGGCGACTTCCAGCTTGCAAAGCCCGGGCAGGTGCCGGGCAGGCGGGACCCCATCACACTGCCAGGGGAGTCCCACTGCACTGGGGTGATGGAGCCTGTGCCAGAGTGAGCTGGCAAGACTGGGACAGGCTGGAGATGCAGGATGAGCCCAGGAGATGATTGGGGGCTCGCTGGGAATGTAGTCGCCTCTGAATTCTGGGTCAAGGAAAAGGGAACTTATAGAATTGTAGAGTGGTTTAAAGTTGGAAGGGATGGTAAAGATCATTTGGTTTCACCCCCTACCATGGGCAGGGACACCTTTCACTATCCCAGATTGCTCCAAGCCCGGTCCAACCTGACCTGGAACACTTCCAGGGATGGGGCAGCCCCAGCTCCTCCAGGTAGGAAATCTCCTTTAAGCTTGCCCATGCAACACTGAAATAAAACCCCTAAAATCAGCTCCTGGACCCACCACACAGATGCCTCAGGATGGTGTGCTTTGCCCCATGTGCCTCAGTTTCCCCAGCAGTGTGACATGAGGAGGGCAAACCAGATACAGATGGAAGGCTGAGGGTCCCCAGGGCGGGCGGGACAGACCCCGGGAAGGCTTTAGGGGAGCAGCGGGAAAAGGGGTGGTGCGAGCTGATGCTCCCTGTGCTCGGTCCCTCAGCCCTGGCAGAGTTTGACGAGCCCAAGAGGTCGACATTCATCATGTTTGGCGTCCTCACCATCGCCGTGAGGATCTACCACGACCGCTGGGGCTACGGTGTCTACTCGGGCCCCATCGGGACGGCCGTGCTGGTGATCACCACCAAGTGGGTACGTGGGGTAGGGCCCTGCTGGGGTGCTCCTGGTGGGGAAAGGGCTGAACCCTGCGTGGAGGAGTCCAACCTGCACCGGGGATTTCCTCCTCCTCAAAGCCCAGCTCTCAGTCTCAAGGTGGTGGAACAGCGTTTCTCCTTTAACCTGAGCAGAAGGCAGGCAGACAGCAGCCTGGGTGATAAATGCCAGACTGGATCGGTCTGAGCAATCTACCACATCTCCTGTCCCTGCGTTTCTAATCAGGAGGAACGTATTTATGGAGTTTTTACAGCTACTCAGAGGCAGAGGGATCTGGTAAACTGCCCCAAATCTGGGGAAGATGTGGATAAAACACGGTGATAAAGTGGGGAGGAATCTGTCTGCAGTCTGCCTGAATCCAGCTGGGACAATGGGGCACAGGGCTGCAGTCTGTGCCCCACTCACAGCACGTGTTGTGGGCCCAGCTGGGAGTGGGCTGGGGAAGCCACTGGCAGGAGTGGGCAAGGAGTGATGGGATAAAAATTGCAGAAAGATGATGCCAAACATCGTGGAAATACAGTGGTGCAAATCCCAATTATAAACTGTCACTAAGCCAGCAGCTAAAAGCAAGTGGCCACCATGGGGAGGGAATGGGCAAGGAGGAGACCAAGGCACAGGAGCACCTTGCAGCCTCCAGTCTGCAGATGCTGTGCTGGGATCTGCTCTCCCAGAGACTGGGTTTTTGAGGGCACAGGCTCCCTGAGCTCTCTTTGGGGCTGAATATTAAAAAAAACAAGGAATGAGGGTGGACCAGCGAGCTAAATCCAGGTGAACACACTCGGTGTGCTCTCTCCTTCCTCCCAGCTGCAGAAGATGAAGGAGAAGAAAGGGCTCTATCCTGACAAAAGCGTCTACACCCAACAGATAGGTCCTGGCTTCTGCTTCGGGGCGCTGGCGCTGATGCTGAGGTTCTTCTTTGAGGTACCTGTGTGCACACTCACCCTCCCCGACTCTACGAGGTGTAAGGGACATCACCAGTGGAGGAGACCTCCCCCTCCACATCACAGGGCTGCATCCAGCCTTGGACAAAACCCAGCTCAGGTGTGGGGCTCCAGGGTTGGCCCGCGGAGGTGTGGCAGCAGGGACAAGGATCCCCCCGTGCTTGTCCCCATCCCAGCCCCTGGTCCTGGGGCCAGGTGTCACAGCAGGGTGATGCTTGGTCTCTTTTTCCCCCTTCAGTGAGTCACAAGGACACGGGGTGTGCTTTCCTCAGGCACACGTGCTCCTCAGAATGTCTTTGTCAAGTGCGAGCAGGGCTTTTTGGAAACTGGGCACGGGTGACTTAAGGACACCTCGCAGCGACGCGGCAGGGACTGGATCCGACCCAGGCGTGGCCGGATCCAGAGCTGGCTCACGCCAAAGAAAAGACTCTCAGTGCCTCCCAGGGGCACTGGATCCTGTGTTTATATCCTTCTGCTCCCGCCGCTGGCCAGTCCCCCCGTCCTGCTCCGAAGGGTCCGTGTGTCCCGCCGGGCAGGCGATAACCCCCGGACACAGCTGCCGCCGTGCCTGCGCTCAGCCCCCGCCGTTACGGCTGCTCTGTGCTTTGGGAGCCGCGAGATACAACCTCACAGACGTCCCCAAGGATTGTTTTTCAAAGCATTTAGTAATTGCAAATTCTAGCAGAACATAAAAATGTCACTTAGCAGAAGCCGCCTCCCCGCGCGCCCCGGCCTCGCCGCCGCGTCCTTTGCGGGGTAATGAAACACTTCATTCAAGAATTGGGAAATGTGCAAATTAGAACGTGTTAAATCCACTTTACTTTAGGTTTTGGGGGTTTTTTTTGGTTTTTTTTTTTCACTGGAAATGCTTTCTTCTGTGACAGCAAAGGGAAGCAGAAGGTTCAGGAATCTTTTTTATTCCCTTCCTTTTGGCTACTTGTAGAAGTTTAACATTGAGCACCTCACGCCAGCCCCCGGCCCCCTCTGCCCCCGCTTCTCACCGCGCTCTCCCTGCCCGCAGGAATGGGATTACACCTACGTGCACAGCTTCTACCACTGTGCCTTGGCCATGGCCCTCGTGCTGCTGCTGCCCAAGGAGAACAAGAAGGCTGGGAGCGCCGGGACCCCCGCCAGGCTCGACTGCTCCACGCTCTGCTGCTGCGTCTGAGCCCCCGGGCACGCTGGGCACGCGTGTTCCTGCTCCTGGGGCGATGGAGGGCTGCAGCCAAAAGGAAAATGCCTCCCTGCTGGGTTTTCCTCTGCACATCGGCATCTTTTCCCACCAGCTCGGTGCCCACTCCAGGGTTTTCTGCCCTGGGAAGTTTTCTGAGGAGCTGGGTCTAGTGGAAGTGTCCCTGCCCGTGGCAGGGGGGTTGGAACAAGATGGGCTTTAAGGTTCCTCCCTACCCATCCTGTGATTCACCTTTCCACCCTCAGCCCTAGCAGGGTTTGCACTTCCAGTTTGGTGCAAATCCATGTTCTCCCAGGAGGAGCACTGAGCTGGGCTGTGACCTGTCCCCTGTCCCCTGTCCCAGGAGACCCCTGCACGCCCAGGCCGTGTCACCTTCTCCTGGGCTGTCCCTTGCACTGACCTGGCAGGACCCAAGTTGTCCCCTCGGTGCAGGGTTGCCCAGCCTGAGCACACAAAGCTTCATTTGCAACACCCAATTAACAACAGAACCTGTATTTTTTGTGAGATATTAACTATTTTATTTATGCATTTTCTTGATGTAAATAATACATACTAACAAAGACTTTGCCAGTGTGCAATGCCAGCACTTCTGCAGCAGGGTGGGAAACCTTCCAGCTCCACTCAGCTCTGTGAAGGGCAGATGCCAACTCCAAAGCAGGGCTCTGGGCATGGCCACCAGAGCCCCTGGAACCTGGAGGGACCTGCAACAACACTGGGCACTTTGTCCTTGCAGACCTGCAGGCGCAGGCAGCAGGTGCCTCATTGGTATGGAAAGTACATGGAAAATGAGAGGCAGAGAAAAGAAGCTCCTGGAGGGAGGGGGGAGGGCTGTAAGCCTATAACATCTCCTCTAACAGACTATTTACTATAGCAGAAGTGTATGATTTATTTAGACTGTCTGGGAAAAAGGCCAAGACTATATGTCATGGACAATTAGAGCAGTATTGATATACAGAGATGTCCAAAGAAAGCCCACATTAAGCCTGGGTTCCTCTGGAAGAGAAATCCACCCCAGTCATTCATCAGAGCAACTTCCTTCGACGGGGCAACAACCAAAACTGAATGAGCTTCCAACAAAAATATAAATGAGTTATGAACCCCCAAGCATCCAAGAGTCACTGGCAAGCGGTGGCACAGCTGATGCAGCTGCACGCAGAGGCAGAGCTAGCAAAGAGCTTTCAGAGGGTTCCCCAGCACCTAAACAAGCACAGCCCCATTCCTCCCCAGCACCCAGCCCTCGGGATGTTTACAAGATGCTCTCAGGGTTTGCGTGCAAGGCTTTCCTCGTTGCTTGCACGCTACTGGAGTGCTTTGCTGTGTGAGGGCTGCTCAGGGTGGCCCCAAAAACCAGGCCCGAGTGCTCTGATCCAGAGTGCAAGGAGCAGCTCAGCACTGCCTGCAAGAGATGCCTCTGCGAGGGCACAGCTGCTTCCCGAGGGGCCATCGCCATGGGCAGCCCACGGCCACGCTGGCTCTTCCTGGGTGTTTGTCACCTCAAATGCAAATTTTCAACGCTGACCCTCCCCAGGAGCCTGACCAGCAGTGCCAGCAGCCTCCATCACTTGCTGCAGCCGCTGCTCAGAGGCTCCTTCCCCGCACCAGCTCATTTTGGGGCTGTCTGGTCCCTCCTGGGCGGCAGTGACAGAGAGCCCTGCAGCAAGCCCTGGGGACACAGGGTCCACTGAGGGTCCAGCGCTGGTAGGAGGGCACCAGGTGATCACGACCCCCAACTGGGGCTGAGCATGGGGGATCAAAGGCTGGCAAACCCCCTGCAAACAAGGAGGGCACATTACCTGACCACAAGCTGAGTAGATAAAACCTCCTGCTCCCACCTGCCATGTATCCAGCTGCAAAAAAAACCCCAAAGCTGTCTTGCACACGGCAAAATCCCCAGGCAAGGTTTGCTTTGTCTCCTCCTCTCCCTGCTGATGCCCCAGGGCGGTGCTCCAGCTGTGCCAACCATCCATCCCTTCACACCCCAGTGCAGGACCAGCACCCAGCCTTGGGACTGAAACACACCTGGGCACAGCCACAGGGTCCCTGCCCTGGCACCAGCCCCGAGCTGATGGCAGCACCTGGCACACCAGAGGAAGGTGCAAGGCTGGATCCTTTACCCCAGGCAGGATACTCCCTGCAACACCAATGCAGGGAAATATTATAAACATCTACAGCAACGTAGACAAAACAGTCTCTTGTAACCTTTTAGCGCTGCCGAGAGCTTTGCCTGTAAGAGCTCTTGAGCCCCTGCCAAAAATCCTGGCTGTTTTCATAAGAGTAGGTGTTTTCGTCTAAGGTGCAGTCTGAGTGCTGTGACCTTTGTCATGTCTGCTACTGAAATTTCCTGCTTCTCTGTTATTCTCTTCTTTGGTAAGACGATATGAAACCCAAAACTTTTATTGCCCCTTTTAAAGTGTCTTTATAGCTCCCCGTCTACTTCATATACTGTCTTACTCTCCAGTGCTGGGATATTACTTATGGGATCCGGGCTTGATGCTGCAAAAGGCATTTGGGTTTCACGAAGCCCAAACCGCCTGGGCTTTTTTAAGATCAGCCAGAGGGGGGGAAGAAAAAAAAGACAGAAAAAAGGAAAAAAAAGGAATGAGAGGGGAGGGACTGGGCTTTCCGCTCCGGAGGCATCGGCATCTGCTACCAGTGCAGCCTCCCCCACCCCTGCCAGGCCTCCCCGGGCACAAAACCCAAAATTTGCTTTGTGTCTGGGTCAGCATGGGGTGCCCACGGACCCCGTGGGGATGGCATTGCACAGGATCTCTTCCCCTGCCTCCATCCCCTGCCAGCTGTGCCCTGGAGCTGACAGCTCAGATGTGGCCGGGCAGTGCAGCCGGTGCCAAAGCGAGTGTGCAGCAGCTGGGGCACATCTGCCCCGGAGCTGGCACTGGGGGAGGCCAGCCCTGCTTGCAGGGCTCCCATGCACCCCATTTCCCAGCCCAGTTGTGGTATCAGGACAGACCACATGAAGGACATGTCCTGGGGGTGCCCAGGCTCCGTGCTCCCAGTCCTGTCCCTCAGGCTGTGAAGCATCAACTCCACCCTGCAGAGATGGAGCTCACAGGGATCCCTTGGGTCAACTCTGCTCACTCCTCAGCGTCCCCATGGCAGTGGAAGCAGGGACCTGGCATGCCAGAAGGGAGAGGGCTGGTGGCACTGTCCCCTCCAGGGGACATTTCCTCCACACTTGCCTTCGGCAGGGCTGGTGGAGAAGGGAATTAGGACCTACTCCTGCTGGAGGGGAGGCTTCCAGAGATGTCTAGTCAGGCTCGGTGCCAGCTAATCTTCCAGGCAAACTTTATCCAGATCCTTTTGGCTGCAGAAAGTGAAAAACCAGCCAGACCCAAACATAAAAGCCTGGTTTCTGCTGCCAGCTGCATGGGGCACTCCAGAAAAGGCCTTATCACCATGAGATTTTGAGAGACGGCTGTGGGGTTTTTTCCACACGCTGCTCTTCTCTCCTCACCCTCCCACTGTCGTTCCCCCATGCATGTTCAAGTGTTGAACCAAGCCAGGTTAATGCAGACAGTGGGGCCAAGGTTTTCCTTGTACCCACTTTGAGGCCACAGTGTCCCCACCCCACTTCAGGGAGTGCTGTCTCTCCATCCTGAGGCACCACGAGTCCATTGGGAGCAGCCTCCTTCCTGGAATTGCCAAAGAAACCAAAGTTTCCCCTGGAAATTCAAGAGTGGTGGCAGGAGCAGGAGCTCTGCAGGGAGCCCAAGGGATAACTCTTGGGGTCCTCCATCACTCTCCAGCTCTGGTGAGCCCGTGTGCTGTGAGAGGGATAAATCAGGTCTGCAGAGGGATAAATCAGGTCTCCACCAGCCATGTCCTCCACAGCCCTGGGGCTCCACAGCCCAGGGACAAGGTACAAATGCACTGTGAGAGCCCAGGCTTGTCCCTCAGCCTGGAAAAAGGGTGAGATGGAGCAACTGAAGCACCTGTATTGGGAGCACTTAGTATCTCTCAGCTTCTCTCCAGTTATCCCAGCCCCAATGAACATCCTTTTTGGGTGTACAAAGAAGGTCTCCTGCTCTTCTGAGCAGTCAGAAGGCACATGGGAAAAGCAGGATGGAGTTAGGGCCGATGCAACCACAGGAATCAGTAGTGGTACCTCCTGCAAGGGTGCAAAGCTGCTTAACCCAGCCCTAATGAGAGAAAAAAACACATTAATGCATCAGGATCCTGCTTAAAATGCCATACAATCATCCAGCATGTTTCTCTTCCCTCCTCTTTCCTCTCAGCAAGACTCCCAACCAAACCTCCCAGCCCAGTTGGTGCGGGCAGGGCAGCTCCATCCCACTGCCACTGGCAGTGATGCCAGGATGATTTTTTTTCTTTTATACCCCTCTCACACACTCTTTTATATAGTTTTCTGTGTTCTCAGTGCTTTTAGCCCCACACTTGTACCTCCCCAAGGCTGAGAACTCAGCTCAGCCCCACGGCACCGTTAAACCAGGAGAGCAAACATCCTGGGAGCCCCAGACACCAAGGGCCTCTCCAGAACACATTTGGGAACCTCAGCCAGGCCCAGCCAGGGGGAAGGTTCCTCACAACGAGGGCTTCACTCCAGCCTCTCATTGGGGGATCTTTGATAGATGTGCTAATTAGCAAGGCCTATAATTGTGTGCATTTCGGTATGTGAGGAGCAGTGTGTGCATTTTGGGGCATTCCACCTGGCCCAAGTGCTGCACCCAAGGATCCTGAAATAAATACTGAGATAAAAACCCTTTTTCTCCATAAACCATGTTTTGGGTTTTAATTTTAACACCAGGGAAAGGCTGCAGCAGCGCTGGGGTATTTTTGGGGCACTGCAGATAGACTGAGCCATTCATCTCCAGAGCAGTTTTGGGGCACAGAAGAGCTCAGCTGCAGCACCAGGGTCCAGCAGGGAGCCCCTCACACTCCCAGGTGTCCTCTCCCTCCCAGCAGCATCGGACACAAACGTGGCTGTGGCTTCAACCCATGACCAAACCCCGGCGTGGTGCTGCGGTGAATGATGATGGACCAGGAGACTCGAAGACCTCCAGGTGGTGGGTCTGAGAACCCTGGGATTCAGGGGAATTCAAGGCAATAAAGGAAAACTACCTCTCCCATCAGCCAATGCGTCCAGCTGACCAGTGTCTGACCCTCGTTCCACCCTTCCTCTCTCCCCATAGATGCCATGTGTATCCCCCCCCTTCTCTCCACCCCTGTACCCTCAAATTATTAAACCGTAACCCCTGTACGGATAAATAATTTAATTAAACTGTACCCTACCCAGTATTGTCCTCTTTACCTCTAAACGACTTCAAAAATAAAACCTGTTTCGAAACCTACACAAAGAACCCTCCCGTCCTTTGTTCCTAACAACACGTAAAAAAATCCCAACTAACTAAAAGTGTGTACTCAAAACCTATTCATCAACCTAAGTGTAAAAAAGTCAACCTACTAGTACCATAACTGCACCTCTGAAGTAAACCCACTACCAAAACCAGCTCTAAATTATCACAGTGACTATACCCCACTGCACCCTCCCCAGAGACAAACCCCAGGATAGCAAGGGGCAGGGCAGACAGGGCATAGCCAGGCCCTCTCAGCCCTTCCAGGGATGCTTTCCCAGCTGCAAAATCCCCCTCCAGGCCCAGGTTTGGTGTCTCCAGCCTCCCTGCTCCTCGGGCAGAGCGGTCCCAGGGAGCGGCGGTCCAAGGTTTTCGGTTTAGGCCAATCTCCCAGAAATTCTGTCATCATGCAGTGCATCACGCACACTCCCGGATCCGCATTACACAGAGCATGGCTCCGCTCCAGCGCCTCGCAAAGGCAGTGGAAAAACCCTCCCTCGCTACGATGGGAGCTGGCTCGGGCCCTGCACCATCTGACAGATACCACGGAGTTGTTTTAAGCTGGGAATATCTCGCAGCCCCAAAGTTTCTCCTGGAAAAGGGACAGGGCAGGGGGTCCGCAGAGCACTCGCTCCCAACCTTGCAACTGCCTTCCAATGAGCATTTAATGAGCTGTCGTTATCTGATCCACGTGCTCCAAATGCAAGGAAACAGCTCAGGTTTCCAACTGCACACATCACCTGATGCTCATAAAATGGGCTGATGTGTCTGGGAAGCCCCAGACCCAAAGAAACATTATTTAAATAATTTAAATGGGGGGGAAAAAAAAGTCAATGATGCTTTAAAAACACCCCTGTGGGCAGACAGGGATGGTGGCTGCTCTCCCCTGCTTTCCTCTGGTTTTCCAGCAAAGCAAATGTTCGCTGATATAACTCACAATCTCCTTATAAAGGCAGGATCGTTTTGCCTGTAAAAGGGAAGATTTGGGGGAAGTTTTACACACGTCTCTGCTCTCTTTATGTCTTTATTTGCATTTTCATTTCCACAGTAGTGGAGCTAATCTGAATGGAGCAGGAGCGAGGGTCCAGGTTACAACCAAAGTATCAGGTAGCACCTTCACATCTGGAAGGGATTTTGACACAACTTCTCCCAGACTGTTACAGACAGTTTAAAAGCAAAATCTGATAAATAGCAAATGTTTAACAAGTCAATAGGAAGCTGCATTTGCAAGAACATGTGGCTCTAGCCGGCCTAGCACCGCCGCACTGCCAAGGCCCTTCCAACACATCCGCACACATCCCCGGAGCACGCGGCCAGGGCCTGCCAGGCTCTGCCCCGGCCCAGGCTCAGTTACAGGGGGAAGGATTAAACACAGATGTGTCTTTGTATGGCCAGACATCTCCAGCTTCAAAGCCTGAGAGGGTCCCGAGCCTCCCTGCTTTGCTGGTGAGGGCCTGGCTTCTCCTGCTCGGCCTAAGCCGAGCCCTGTTGGTTTTCCACGAGCCCCCAGCCTCGTGTTTATGGTGGGAAGAGGACAAAGGGAGCTGAAGAGCCTAGGAAAGCACCACAGAACAAACCTCCTGATGTGCTGGGCACTGCTGCCCCTGTCACAGGAGGTTTTGGGGCTGCACTGACCAGTGAGAGCCCACTCAGGTCACTGCACTGATGGTCACAAGCACACAAGGTCTCACCCCGATTTTGCACAGCTCAGGATCTAGGAGGGCCCCAATCCACAAGCCAGAGGTGGATTACACCCATTTATACCTGTTTACACCTTTAAAACTCCTTTTCCATCCTCTGGGAGCCACAGCTCCTCAGGACAGGTCACTGGCCACCCAGGCAATGCTCTCCTGAGGAAAAGTGAGGTGAAGCATCCTGACACAAAAATCTCTTGCCATGTTGCAACCCTTCCTGGCTTGGGGAGACTTCATTCCCAAAATGTGGGAAGAGGCATTAAAATGGAGAGAATTATGCAAGGATGAGGGAGCAGAGGGGGAGACAGAGGAATAAGAAGTGACCAGGAAAAGCACCAGAAACCCTCCAGGATGCCTGCCTGTATTTACAGATAATGTGTCCAGCCCTCTTGCCAAGTCCCACTCATTTGGAGCCGGGCTCATGTTTTGGATTAATTTTAAGGCAGTTCCTAAAGCATCTCACTCGCACAAGGAAGAATTTTTGCCTCCTTGGCCAAGGTGACCTTTTAAAAAATCTCACTCGCTATTTTTCAACCTCTCACTCATCTAAAATTGTCATTGCCCGGGTGCTGCGGAGGCACTCGGTGCAGACAGTTTGTGTTCTGGCACCCACCAGCCCCACAGAGCGTCCTGGAGTGGGGTTGGGTGTGAGGATGGGGAGCCAGGGGAGGATTTCTCTGCGAGTCAGAGCCCTTCCCTCATCTGTGAGCATCACTAGACTGAGCACTGAGAGCAGAAACAGCATCTCCTGCACACCCACATCTCCCCAGGCACCCACCGTGGGCTGCTTTAAAGTTTTCCCTATAAACTCTTCCACAAAAAGCCAGGTACTCATTTTTTTGAGCTAAAATATCGTGTGGACACATGAATGTGCTCTCCAAACTGGTGCCTTTTCTCCCGAGGAATTAAATTACACACATTGTAATTTAAACTCTGACTGTCCCATTGCATGCGAGTTTTCTGCTCAGAGCCTCCCCAGAAGGAGCCACCTCGAGATGTGCCTCAGCTGCTCAGTCAGGATTCATCCCAGAGGTGTCATTCCCATCTCCCATCCTCAACACAGAGACGGTTTTGCAGCAGAAACACGAGAAGAGTCACTCCCCAAACCTCCACCCAGCCCACCTTCTCTCACCCAGGCATCTGCAGCATCCTAATCATCCCGGAATCCAAAGCACGTCCACACAGGGATTTCAGATGCTTCCCATTTAGCTCCAACATTTCCAAAATGCTCAGCCACTGACTCACGGAGGGCCAGCACAGCCACGGCCCTCGCTGCACCATGGCAGCACTCAGTACACCAACCCAGAGGGGGTTTTGGCAAAAAAAAAAAAAAAAAGGGATTTTTTTTGGAAACCAAGCAGCCCTTGGTATCACACAGCTTTCCCAGCACACCCAGGGTGAGCGAGCATGATGTGGGGCATGGAAGTTGCTGCTCTTTGCTGGTGATCCTAGATGCCATGCTGGGTTTTTAAGGGAGTGATTGGAGTGAGGGAGAGGAAAAGCACCATCTGAGAGGGATTGGGAAGAGGGAGCTGCAGGCACAGCTCAGTGTGGGGGTGCAGAAGGCACAGGAAGGCAATCCAGGGGCTGCAGGATGTCAGGAACCACTTGGCTGCTGCTTTTGGGAGCAAAACAGGTAGGGCCAGACACTCTTTCCCTCACACCTAAAGATCAAGTGACAATAGCAGAGATCAGAAATTGTCCCTTTGTCTGGAAAAATGTAAATCACAAGATCTCTCTGTTCCCTGTGTCCAAAGGCACCAAAACCAGCATGAGGACATCCTTCCCACAACAGCTCTGCTACGTGAGCCTCCCTTAGGCCCTGGGGGAACCCAGGCACACAGAGGCAGCCACAAAAATGAGACAGATATTTGGGGTTTCGGTTAAGCATAACCAGCAAGAAAAACTGAGCTTGGGTTTGACTGGAGGTGAAGTTTTAGGGCAGCTCCACGTTTTTGTTTAAAGCTGTCAACCAGAACCTTGTCCCACGAGGGAAAGGCAGAAATTCAAGGTGCCTCTTGTGCAATAGATGCTGCTCCCTACTCAGGCAGGTCTGGGATAGAGCTGAGAGTTTTGCTGCATCCCTGTCCAGCCTAAAGGAGAGACCACACACAAAACGTTTTCAGGATGCCAGCAGCTGTGCACAAAGCATTTGGTTTACATTAATTATGTCTGGACAAAAAAAATAAAAGGGGGAGAGGAGGAGAGCAAGAGAGTGGAGAAGACAGGAGGGATGCAGGGAGGCTTCTGCATGGTCCTGATAAGATCTGCTCCGATCCCACGTGGAGGTCACGGCACATGCTGGGCATCTTAACACCTCCTGCCACCCTGCACCACCCCTGTGAACACCAAGGGGAATGCAAAGCACAAATAGAGCCCTTGACGCTCTCAAAGACCCCATGGGACCCTGCCCCCTGGGCTTTGCCCCCCGTTCTGCTTCCCTCTTTCTCCTCTGAGCAGAAATGTTCCCAAGAGAGACCAGGGAAGGTACAGCAAATGCTGCTGCTGGCAGGGAGAGATGCAGCACATGAGAGGGGAGAATAAATGAAGTTAAATTGGGGAGGAAGTGGATGGTAAGAGGAGTCATTAAAAACAGGAAAACCTCCTTTGTTCCACAGCTGTGCAGAAACCCCAGCAGAGGCTGAACAAAGCCCTTCCCTGTCTCCTCTCAGGGAGTGCTGAGAGCAGTGGGGACTCTGCAGGGTCTGGAGCTGCCACCCCACAGGGATGGACACCCTGTACCAGCACAGGGCCCCCCTGTCCCCTCCCCAAGGGCAAAGGAGCCTGCTGGGGTGCAGGCTGAGCCTGCCTTGCCTTGGGCTTGAGCAGCCAGCTACAAGGCTGGGTTGGTCAGATCTGCACAGAGGAAAGCTCACCATGATGCTGCTCATTGTGGGAGAGGAGAAATTCTGGTCTCACCTCAGCCTGCACTGGCCCAGCCCAGGCTCAGCAGCACACAGAAGGACATCCAGCCCTGAGCTCCCAACAGAGGACACCTGCCTGCAGGGCCTGGGCTGAGGGCTCACTAGAAGCTGCCTGTGACCTCCAGCAGCTGCACCCCTGCCATGCCCTACACACCTTCCTGCTGCACATCCCCATCCCATACAGCCTCCCTGGGCTCTGTGTGCCCATGGGCACTCCAGCAGTCCCTGAGCAAGGACCTCGCTGTGACAGGAGCTGCGCAAATCCTAAACACATTCCCATCCCCCAGGAGCCAGCAGCCACCCAGCCAGGTCCTGCTGCAAAACAAGCAGTGCCAGGTGGCAGCACTGCCAGGCACAGACTGCTGGAAGAGCTGTGCTGCCATCCCACAGAACCACAGTGGTCAAGCCCCTCACTGGCAGCAGCTCCCCCTTCCCCAAACTCCGCTGCTCTCTGGGGCAGCCTCGCTGCTTGATGAACTTTGGCGTTGCAGCAGCAGCGTCTCAGGGGGCCCAGCCTGCGCACGCCAGAAGCTGGACTGACCCATGTCAGAGGTGATTAATTTATCAGGCTTTTGGCACCCACCGCTCCCCGCCAGAAAAACAATATCCCAGATTCCAGGCCCTCCCGCCCAGCAGATGTGTCTGCAGCCAGTGCGGCCAGCCCAGCCTGGTGCTCAGGAGCCACTGCGGGGATGCAGCACCCGAGGTGGTGCCAGCTGCTTCCCCATCCCCACGGGGAACCCACGGGAGAGTCTCCTCCAGCAGCAAAACCCAGGGGGTTTGTGCTGGGCTGCCACCCCGGTGGGTCCAGCCTCTCACCCTGCAGGGTGGCCATGCTGTCAGGCCACTGAGGAGGACCAGGATGGGTGCTCAGTGATGATGGGATGTCACCTCACCGAGGTGCCTCCACCCCAAGGATGTGCAGCCCCATGGTGTCACAGCACTCAGCAGCCCTCGGAGCTGCCCGGCATCGGGAGCGTGTCTGGGTTTGAATGAAGCGAGCACTGATTCAGGCCTAATTAAATTAGCATTAATCTGTTATCATCAGGAAAACGCGCCAGGCCTCGAAGGGACAGATTAACGAAGTTGTTGTCGCTAGTGGAGAGGATCAGAGGATGGGGATGGGGCACAGCATCGCTGCGGGTGCTTGTTGAGCCCTGAACTCTCCGTCCCTGCCTCTGTCAGGGGTTTAAAGCAGGAAATCAAGGGGGCAGTGATATCACTCAGAGGCTGCAGAGCACTTGGATGTCAGGCAGCCAAGAAACGAGAGATTTTTCATCCTCTCCCCCTACTCCGCTGCCTCCCCCTGGGTTTCCAATGAGGGATGGGAGCCCCTTTGGAGCACAGGAGCAGCCAGTCCCTCTGCCTCCCAGCACTGGCCATGGGGAGACCTGCTCCTGGCCCAGCTCTGAGCTCACCCTGACGTCAGGGTGAGGGGTAGAGGGGGGGACACGGGCAAACAGCCTATTATTTATCCCCAAAAGGTCACCGAGCACCTTGGAAGCGACTTGGAGCTGGATCCCCACGGCCCGGAGTGGGCCAGCGTCTCCTCGAACGAGAGGTTTCACAATTCATCTCATTTGCTCGCTGTGGCATTTTCATCACGGTAGTCCGACTTATGCAATTACACAAAAAAACATCTAATGAAATCTCGGTGACACAAAACATGAACGTTTACATTGGCCTCCCCGTGCCGCGGAGTTGATCTTGGCCGGGCCGTCCAGACAGACATTCTGCATTCTTCAGAGATTAAGCACTGAAACGCTCCGGAGAAACCCAGCTGCCCGCTCCCCCTGCAGCCGCGCCGCTAATTCCAAACACATGCTCGCCGGCCGGGAAGAGGGAACGCGTCCCTTACACACACACACACACACACACACACGGGCACCCCCCAGTGCATCCCACTCGTGCGTGGCCCTAAACAAACACCGAGGCTGAGAGCTCGGCAGGGAGCGGGGATAAATAAGGTCCTGCAGTGGGATTGTTACGGAAATAAGGGGAGGAATGGGGAATCTGGAGTCGGGAGCCCGACCCTGCCCGTGCCGCACCTCGCTGGGTCATCAGCCTGGGAGATGAGAAGAAATCCACGAGCCCAAGAAGCTCTGGGCGATGGGACCCTCGTCTTGGTTTGGTCCCCACCTCCCCACTTTAAAAATTCTTCTGCCTCCCCGTTAAAATAAAGGAAAAAGAAGGGGAGGGTGAGGCGTGGAGGGCAGGGAGTTTGTGCTCCACAGCGCACGGAGAGCTGGGCAAGGAGTGACAGACCTTGGGGTGGGGACAAGGGGAGCAGATATCCCACCCTGATACTGCCACATCACCCCTCAGGTGTGAGCGAGCCCCGAGCTGCCCCAGAGCCACAGCCAGGTGCCACCGGGTGACGCTGCTTGTGGATGGCCTCAGCACTGATGAGCAGAGCCACCTTGCTGTCAGCAGCCACCACGAATCCCTGCTCCCACCATGGCCGTGGTGCTTTAAGGCTCAGGGCAGTGATTCCACTGCAAATCCCATCTCCATGCCTGTTGCATCCTGAGGAATGCAGCTCACCCATGGACAGGCTGTCCAGAAAGGCACCTGACATACCAGGTGACACCACCAGAGGAAAAGCCACTGCAGCACTGCTTGCAGCGCTCCAAACCCCGTGCCAGCCCTCCCTGCTATCCCAGGACAAAGCAGGGCAGATCCCAGCCAGCACCAGCTGACACCACCAGCAATTTCTCCAAATATTGGTCGGCTCAGGGACAGGGACCAGCCCTGGCTCACTCAGATGTGGCCACCAGGCCCCTGCCCCACACTGCTGACCGCAGCTGGAGCTTTTGGGAAGCCCCAAACTGCCCTGTTTGGTGAGAACAAAGGGTCTGAAGCACAAAACCCACCGGCCCTAGCCCCTTGGCTGGTGCCCTTGTTTTAAGGGCAGAACTTTTTGACATCCCCATCAGCAAAACAAGATGTCAGGGGTGAAACTGCAGCTGGCACCGATCCTGCCGGGGCGTGGGAGGGATCCAGGAATAACAAGGGGGGGGTCAGTGAGCAGCAGCCCCCTCCCTTGGGCAGCACAGAGGCTGCCTGCCCACATGGGATATCTGCAAAGGCTTTATCGCCCTGCACGGAAGGAGGAGGAAAGGCTGGAGGCAGGGGGGAAGAGGGAGAGGAAAAATAGCCCCTTATTCCACTTTCATCAAGGAAGCATCCAGCCGTCCAAAAAATTTAATGTCATATTTTAGCAAGAAAAACAGCTGTTGTGGTACTTTAAGGCCCAGCATATTTTGGCCAGAGCTGCATGTTGTGGATATTGGCTGAGTCAAGGTTAGCTGTTAAAAGGCAGAAATTCTAGACCCGTATGAAGAAACATCGCGTTCCTCTATATTCAGATAATATTTACTTCCAAGCCTGTTTTGTTTTGTTTTCTTCTCCCTCCTGGAGCGAGGCCTGGCCCCAGGGCTGTGGCTGCCCTTGGCACTGCTGCTCCCTGGGCAGGACAGAGCAGTTTGGGGGCAATGGGAGCACTGGGAAAAGCAGGGGAGGCTCTGCCTGGCACCTCCAACCTGAGCTTCACCCTCTGATTTTCAGCCCTGCCAGGCTTTGCTTGAGCCATGCCCAACTCACAGGGATGGAGAGGGGGCAGGAGCTGGGATGGCTCCATGCCAGCAGCACAGGCACTGACAGGGAGTCAGACACGTCCCCACAGTGCCACAGCAAGGATGGGGACACGGGAGATGCCACGGATCTCGTGGCACAGCAGCCGCAGGTCTTTCGCCACTCACCTCGAGTCAAACTTTCATTCCTCCCAAGGGGGAAAGATGCCAACAAATCCATGGCAGGAAAAGGGGGAAGCAAGATCCTATGCCATCGATCCCCTGCTCCCCAGGAGGGGCAGCTCTAGCTTGGGTAAGCTGCCAATATTAACCCCACAAAAATTTAGTGCAATTTCAACACAGCGTTTTGCAGCTTTGTCTTTTTATAACTTCGCTCTGTCAGAGCAAACCTATTTTTAAGTTGTCACCCATTTAGACACCTGTATCCAACCCGGGCCCCCAAAGTGGCCACACCCAGGCTGCTAGGTAGGGGACAGGCCTGTCCCTAAAAAAGGTCTTTGTGGGACAGCTCCTTCCAGCTCCCACCTGTGCTGTGAGAGCAAACAGAGCTCCTGGGCTGAGAAACGTGGGGCAGGAGTGCATTTCTACTGGAAATGAAACCCAAAAAACCCCAAAAGAGTCCATGGAGCCCCTGGGTCCCCAGCCCCGTGCAAGCACTGTGCCACCCAGGCTGGAAGTGACTCATCTTCTCGTAAAGCTGCTTTGCTAAGGAAGAAAGAAAAGCCTTTGCCCCGAAACAATTCCTCTGTGCCTGCCAAGCTCAGCAGGAGCAATCCGCGCTGTCTCTGCTTCCCTGGAGCACCCGGCTGCGGTGCCACCTTCAGAGCTGGACCCTCACCGCCCTGCAGCTCCTGGATTTTCCCCTCCACTTCCCAGCCCATGCCACACCAAACCCTCTCCACAGAGCCACCGAGCACAGCCCCACACGGATCACTCAACCCAGACGTTTGGAGAGGGAAGGCTGCGGGTGAAAGAAAAAAAAAAAGGGGAAAAAAAAAGAGTCCAAGGTGGAACCGCAATGTTTATAAAATGGGTCACTGAATTATACATAAAAATATTTTCCTTGTGGATGCAATTACTTCCTGGACTTGTTATTCCACAGATGCTTAAGTTCGCCTCAAGCAGCTCCAATAAATGCTTTACAGTCTGCAAGATCAACAGTAGCAGCGCTGGAGCGGATTGAGCAGCGCTGGTTCAAATTTGTCAGAAAACCACACAGTGTTTTCATGCGCACGTTTCAGAAACCCAAACAAAACCATTCCCAACCGTCGTGCTCCCTTTCCTTACGCTTTTTAATGGCTTTCACATGAGCTCCTCCAGACACGGGCGCAGCCCCAGGGGCTCCGAACACCCAAAAAGCTCCGGGGAGCTCCCGGGAGGGGACAGGGACCGAGCGAGAGGTGACACCTCCCCGTCCCTCCTCCTGTATTTTTGCATCCCATCCCTCTCCGAGGGATGGCTCGCCCAGCAGGGACCCGGGGGGCAGCAGGATGTGCAACAGGCTTAGGAGGTTTTCCCAAGGGAAATGAATTTCGGGAGCACGGGGTCAGCCCTACCTGCCACGGCGGGTGACAGAGAGTTCAGGGGTGCAGGGGACACAGGTGGGGTTTAGAAGTGCAGGGACAACATCCCCGAGGTTTAGAAGTGCAGGGACAACATCCCCAAGGTTAGAAGTGCAGGGACAACATCCCCGAGGTTTAGAAGTGCAGGGACAACATCCCCGAGGTTTAGAAGTGCAGGGACAACATCCCCGAGGTTTAGAAGTGCAGGGACAGCATCCCCGAGGAGCCACAGCAGAGCTGGTGGGAAGGGAAAGAAGCTCTGTGCCACAGCCACGGGCTGGCTCTGAGTTAACTCCCACCACAAGGACACGTTTTTGGGGTTTTTTTCTCCTCCATCCAGTCACAAAATTCAGACAAACTCAAAGTCAGGAAGGTGCCTTAAGATTTTTTTTTTAATGGGTATAGAACTTGCCCAAAGGAGCCTGAATAAAATCCTGGCCCACCTGGTGCACCTTGAACTTCTGAAACCTCCAATCCACTTTGGTTTAATTGAAGATATTGTCACTTTCAGTGAAGTCAAATGGGAAATCAATTGAGGGCTGGGGTGCTGGGGACACCGCAGGATCATGGGACAGGGCACTGATATGCCATTAAAATAATGTAGTATCTGCCCAGAAATCCTCAAGATTCACTGCAGGACTAACTGATGGCTGTGACAAGATTATCCCATTTACAGATCAGCAGTGGGGCAGAAATGTGCTTTGGGTTCTCTGCTTTCACTCCAGGTTTCATCCACGAGATTTTCTGACAGCAGGATAAACAGGTTAAAAGGTGCCTATAAAAATGGGCTTATCAGAAGCTCCTGATTCTCCTGCTTTGAGGGTGCAGCTGCCTCCCACTGGCCCCTTTTATGGGAATCCCAGCTCATCTCGGCCTTTTTATAGGATACTGCAGCAGAGGGAGGGAGAAGGCAGCATCAGGTCTGCACAAAGTCCCAAATTAGCCACAAAAAAAACCCCAAAAATTAACATTCCTGCCTTGGCTCCCAGCCAGGGGATGGAGGAGTTCAGGAGATGGGGATGCAGTCACCAACAAATGGGTACAGAGCCTGCAGGTCCAGAGAAATGGCTTTGGGCAAAGGTGGGAAAAGCAGGAGCCCTGCACCTTGCTCCTGGGGATGGTCCTGAGAGGCTTTTAAATGCCAAGAGCATTTTCCTTCCCAAAGCAAAGCAGCTGGGAAACACCACACAAAAGGTGCCCCACAGGATGTGGGATCTCACTGGGGCTGGGCCCACCCTACTGCAGGCACCTCAGGCCAGCAGTGCCCAGGCTGGGGGGTCAGACCCTGCCTCAGGGTGTGATTTGGGGGCAATGGAGGGGTCAGACCCTGCCTCAGGGTGTGATTTGGGGGCAATGGAGGGGTCAGACCCTGGTTTGAGGTGTGATTTGGGGGCGATGGAGGGGTCAGACCCTGGTTTGAGGTGTTGAGGTGTGATTTGGGGGCAATGGAGGGGTCAGACGCTGCCTCAGGGTGTGATTTGGGGGCAATGGAGGGGTCAGACCCTGCCTCAGGGTGTGATTTGGGGATGATAGGCAGGAAATGCAGGGACAGGAGGCCCTTGGGCATTGCACAGAGCATCCCACAGAGCATCCCTGTGCCAACCTGTGATAGCTCTGGTGTCCCCATCTCACAATGTCCCCATCTCACAATGTCCCCATCTCACAGTGTCCCCATCTCACAGTATCCCCAGGGCCCAGCACCCCACACAGCCCCCATGGGCTCTCCCTGCCTGCTGGCACACTCCAGCCCCTCTGTCCCACACCCTGCCACCCTCCAGCCTCCCCAGCCCTCCTGATTTTGCCATTTGGAGGCCGCGGCCGCGCTCCAATGTGTTCCTCATTAGGAGGGGCAGACAGCCCAGTCTGAGCCCTGATCTCCTTTCCAGTTGGTATCCGTCAGCAGATGTACAACAAGCGCTAGGATATTTTAGCGGGCATGTGTGGGACAGAGCCACTGGGTTGGTTTTTTATTTTCCAGCCAGGGGGGGATGGATAAAATGCCGTGGCTGGAGGCTGTGCTGGACAGCAGGTCCAGGGAAGGCAGCTCTGCTGCAGTTTATTTTACCAAGGGCTTCGTTGGAAGAAGTGGTGATGAAGTTAACAGCCTTTCGAGCCATAATTGGCTCACACTAAAGCAAGGAAGTGATATGTTTTGTTTTGCTCTTTTTTTTTCCCCCTTTTTAAATCATATTAAACAGGCAAAACCCACAGCGAGCCAAGGAAGGAGCAGGCAGCAGCTCTCAGGAATTTAGGGGGGGATATTTTTTGTCCCTAGTGTAAAGAAATCCAGCCCTTGCCATCAAAGAACAAGTAACTTCAAAATATCCAGAAGAAGTGGGCAAGGGAAGGGGACCACAAAAAAATCCAGGTTGTGGCATCACAACAGGCACTGCTCCAAAGCCTGGCCCAGCAGCTCCAACTGGACACAGCAAAGAAAGAAATAAAATAAAAAAAATAATGCTTAAAAAAAATTCTTCATCAAAATAATTTTATTTATCCTGCCACCTTCCCATTAACACAGGGTGTCAAAAACCTTGCAGGTGCCTCTGGTTGTACAGGATATTTCTTGCACTCGTTCTTAAAATTCAATTTTTAGCCCCCGTGGCTGCATCCTGGCAGTGACTGAATCATGGTCCCAAGGTCACAGGTCACTATCAGGCTCTCAAGCCTGCCCCAGAGACATCCCTGCAGGGATTCTGACAGATGTGAAGCCCTGTGCTCACCAAGTTTTCACCCATCCCCATAAACACCCAGCACCCAAACCCCATCCCAGCTCAGCTCCAGGGCACTGAGAGCCACCAGGGCTCATCCCAGCTGGAAGCAGCCATATCCCAGCTCTGGGTTTTGTGGAAAACCCAGAGGTGCAGAGTCCCTGGGGACACCCAGCCCTGTGTTTGTCACTGCACTGGTGACCCCAACCACAGCATCCAGGCAAGGATGATCCAAGGGGTGCAAGGACATGCAGGGATCCCTCCCTCTCCCAGGAGGCATCACAGCCCTGGGGACATTCAGGTCCCAGAGGAATGTCCTACCCCAGCACTGCTCACACCCAAATCTGTCACAGAAGTCACAGCGAGTGACAAAGCCACGACAAGGCATAGGAGGGGCTGGAAACCCACGACCTTTCCCCACATCCTTTTTATCCACTGTCCCACTTTCACTTGTACCCACAGCCACCCTGGAATTTGTGGGTCACAAGACATTGTGTGACCTCAAAAAAAGCCCCGCAAGCAGGTTAAAACATCCCACTTCTGGTACATGCCCCACCCAGCTGAGGGGCACACACACCTTCCAGCTCATCCCAGCTCCTGGATTAGCCAGGAAGCTGGTTGGACACCCAAACCCCTCACACCAAGCATGGGGAGGACAAGCAACTCTTAAATTTGCATGGTAACAAGAAACCCCCCCCCAGATCAACCATTTTCCAACTTATAAACAACAAAAATCCCCAAATACCCTCAATGGGAAATTCTAGTTCTGTTTGGAAATGTCATTTCCAAACGGCACACGAGAAATCACACTCGGACCCAGCCCTGCTGACAGGCAAATATTTATCCCCACAAAATTTCCACATAAAACCATCACTTTTGTCAGTAGCTCTGGACACTGGGAGCAGGGCAGGAAAAGGAAAGCCAGGAGGCACAGGGAGGACCAGCCCTGCCCAGCAGGTCAGAGCCACAGCAAGCCCCTCTCAGGTCACTGCAAACACATCAAGGCTCCTCCAGCCTCATTCCAAGGCAAGATCAGCCTTTTCCAAGGCATTCACAGCAAGGATTTAATACTATTTCAAAACTAGTTGCACCTTTTTTCCAATACACGAAGCCCATGCCAGCCTCTGCTCCCAAAGCCTGCAGCACTCCATCATTCAGCTCCGTGTCAGAGCGGGGAGGATCCTGTCCCACACACATTTCTCAGCCTATTAGGCAGAGTTATTCCTCTGCTCTGTGTTTGGCTACTCACAAAGCCATTACCATCCCTCGCATGCACATCCATCATCAGGCCTTCAAACTCCAGAAAGCCCCAAAAAACTATTTTCCACTCACCACGCAGCCTGCCAGGCTCTGTTCTTCTACTCTGCGTTCCTTCATCCATCGAAAGACGTTTCAGCAAGTTCGGAGTCCAACAAAATAAACAGATGGCAGCCTGAAAGGTGGTGATTTTCTCCTCTGCAGGGGGAGCGGGGTGAGGGATACAGCCAGGGAAGAGCTGAGCTGTCTGCCTGGTTGGAAAAGCTAACCTGGGCTCCAGGTGCTGATGCCCACGGGGAGCAGGCATTATTTTGCAAAGCTGTGGGGTTTTGGAAAGCTGAAAGAGCACCACAACTCAGGGTGCATCCAGTGCTGTTCCAGCCCCCACTTTACCTCCACACATCCTCAGCCACCCCCTGCATGGCTCTGGAAACCCAGCACACACTGATTTGCAAGGAAATATTTCGTCATTGTACCTCTGCGCCACGCTGATGGCTCCTCAACAGAGACCACGCTCCTCAGAATCACCCACTGGGTGTTGCAAAGCCCCAGCTCTGCTCCAGCCTCAGAGAAAAGCACCTCTACCCCAGCCCAGGGCAAACCAGCCCCGGGGCTGCCCCGACCCAGCACAGACACCAGGCACTCTTCCATCCTCATCCAGCACTCACCAGCTCAGACTCACAGCAGGATTTATGAAAGGATGTGGCCAGATGAGCGATAGAGATGGATAGCCCTGAGGAGTGACTGATTTCTCCTTTACAAGGGGGATAGAAATTAATTTATGAATCGGGTTAGTTGAGTTGCCAAGTGGCTTTGATGCTGGCTGCTTTTTGCATATGTTCGTGATCTATCACCCAGCTGTCAGGGGGGGAAGAAGGTCCTGGGGAGCTGGAGCAATGCATCACTCGGCCAAGGCAGCCAACAGCTCTCAACAAAACCAGATTGCCCTTTAATCAGCCAGGGGTTGCTCTGCTGCTTTCCCAAAGTGGGCACCTCATCCCTCCCCAGTTGTTCCCGGAGCTGTTATTGGCTGCAGACGTGCAGGAGCCACTTCCATGTGACAACAGCCAAGCACAGCCCACCGGAGACAACGCTGCCACTGAGGCTGCTTGCACCTTACCCACCCCTTGTCCGTTTTGGAAGGACCTACAGCAAGTCAGGGAGACCTGGAGCAAGGTGGTGGATCCTTTATTCCTTACCAAAAACACGCTCTTAGGAATAAAACCCCCAAAGCTCAGAGTGAGGATGTGGTGCAAGGACCTGCTCCACCACACCTGAGGGCTGCCCTTCCCTCAGGGGACACCCAGGGTCAGATCTGCCCGGGGGGCTCAGCCCTGAGCCAAGAGCAGCACAGACAGCAGCTCCCCCCAAGCCTCCTGGTGTTACAGGTGCTTGGAGGGTTTTCAAGACACAAAGTGATTTCCTGCTCGAAGCAGTTGACAAATCTGCACAGAAACTGGAGAGCCCTCTGTGTTTCAGGGAGATCTGACCGCTCCAGCTCAGGGCTCCTCTCCAATTGTGCTTTTTTTCCCCTAAAATATAATGGAGGGAGGTTGGGATGAGCACTTCCCTCTGCCCCATGTCCAAGTGGCTTCAGGTTTAGGACAGATATTGTGTCCTGGGACAAGTGTGATTGTTGGAGTGTCCTGTGCAGGGCCAGGAGTTGGGCTGGATGATCCCTGTGGGTCCTCCCAACTCAGAATACTCTGTGGTTCTGATTCTGAGTGCATGTAGTGACCATGTGCTGAGGAGGTGACCCAGCCCAAAGCAGGTTCCCATTCCCATCCCAAGAAACACTGGAGCCACCTCCAGCCTTCAATGCTCCCTTCCAAAACCCTCCCACAAATAAGGCTATTTGGGGAAAAACCTTGATAATCAAATAGTCACGTAAACAGAGCAAAACCACCAAACACACATTTATGGGCTTGATAACTCTTTAGTTAAACATTATTTTGGAGCCAGAAACGTGAGAATTAAATCACCCATGCCCAGCAGTGCCACCAATTCCTCACACCTCAGCAGGACACAGCATCTCCCACAGCTTTCCCCTTTCACCTCTGCACACAGGAAGCTCCCAGCCCTTGTCTTTGAGAGATTCAAACATCCAAAGGAAGGATGCACAGAACAGATCCAACACACGCGGGCTCTTCTCTCCCACTCTCCCCAAGCACACCAGTTTCACATCTCTACTCTGAATAAATCACTCCCAGCAGGGACCAAACCCCACCCCACAAACCTCTCCAAGAGCTGGTGGGACCCTAGGCAGTCCCTCCCAAAAGCAGCAGCCACGCAGCTCCACCGCAGAGGGACCCAGGGATAAGAAGCAGCAAACCCACTTCTTCCTCCTTGCTGACATCCACAGCAAAAAAAAGGATCAGAGAGAGGAAAAAAAGCAAAGCCCTGACCTTGCAGCCACGTTCCCCAGCAAGCACCTTCATCCTCAGCACCTGCAGCCTCTAATACCTGGATGAGCCCCAGAGCATCATCCTCACCCACTCTGCTGCAGCACCTGGCTTTGAGGAGCCCTTTTTTAATGCCTCAACAGGCCAAAAAGCAGCTGTTTGGGGTGGAACAGGGCAAATACTGCATTGCACTGCAGACTCGTTGTAGCTGGGTTGGGGAAAAAGCTGAGGCCTGGAGGGTTAGAGTGGATACAGAATAACTTTCTCGATGAATGGAAATTCAAATTCCTTAGAGAATTCGAAGAGGGAGGGTGCTGTGAAATGTTGTAGTGGAAGCCAGCCCAAATTTGTGGAGTAAAGTGCAAGGAAAGGAGGAACCTGGTGGTGTCTGCTGATGGAGGGGACCAGCTCCAGGTCTCTCGTGGCTTCCCTGCTCAGACCAAAACAGCACTGGAAATTTTTCGGATGAGCTGGCCTCTGCCCACCCCTCTGTCTTCCCAGTCCACAACCTTTCTTCATGCAGGGAAATGAGAGCCCCGAGTGCCTGAGTCAGCTGTAAAACCCCTGCAGGGTCAGACAGTGAAGGCAGCTCTTGGTGGTTGCAGAAGGGGAACCAGTCTGCACAGAGGGAAGGCACAGCAGCTCCTGAGGTGTCACTGCAGCTCCCACACAGGCTTGGGGCTGCAGAAACAGCCTTGTGTTCCAAAAAGCACCAAGGACCAAGGGGAATGATGGAAACAAGAGGAACACTCCAGTAGTTTGGGGAAATAGACATTTTGCTAATTAAATCCAAGTGGCTTTGGGTTCAGAGCTAGCAAGGCCCAGACTAAGCCCTTTCCTACAGCATGAGTTTGGACCAGGAGGACAATGCTGTCCACAGAGCCCTGTGGGGCTGGGGGGATCAGAGTGAGGGGACAAATGCACCCATGGGGCCCACCCAAGGTGCCAGAGATGCTGCTCTCTCCTTTTCCATCCTCATCACTGCCCTCCATCCCCATCCTCTGCTCCTTGTGCCCACTCCATGTTCCCCTCCCTCTGCTTTCCTGTCCTTCCTCTTCCCCACCTCTGTTCTACGCTGAAAACTCTTCCCCAGGGTGGCTCTGGAGGCTCCCACAGATGGAATTTTCCCTCGTAAATAGAGGCAGTCTGACTGGTACCAGTTCCTCAAGGGCAGAGACGTGGCCTTAGCAAAGGGACATTTCTGCTGGTGAACACAGCTCTGCAAGGACCATCCTTGCAAGTGCCACTGAGTGGGAAGGTTCGGTGTCCGTCTGGGCGGGGTGAAGGCTGCGGGACACCCCTGTCACCGTGAGCCCGTGGCTCTTCCCCTGCTGCTTTTCCGCCCCCCCAGTTTCCTGCAGAGGGGCCGGCCGCGAGCCCACGAGGCACAGATTTCTCCGATTAGGCAAGGCCAGGCAGCCTCTCCCCTTTCGCTTCCTCCCCTTCCCCCGGGCAGCCCCAGCACCCGCCCCGAGAGCTGCGGCACCGGCACAGCCACGCGCGGCCATGGAGCGCGGCGACCGCCAGCCCCTCGTGAGGAAAACCAGCTCCTCGTACCGCACCTTCCCCGAGAGCGCGGCCAGGAGGCTCGACAGGGAGTACCTGAGGTGAGGAGCAGGCTGGGGCCGCAGGGTGGGCAGAGGTTAGGCTGTGCCCCCTCATCCCGAGGGCAGTGGGCTGGGGGGAGCTGTTCCATATTCCATGTTCCATATTCCATATTCCATGTTCCATATTCCTGCCATTCCTGAGCTGCCTTGAGACAGGACCTTATCCTGCCCAACGATGTTGGAAGAGTGCTGGGTTGTGTGACTGCACTGTACTCCCTGCTGAGGGGCACAGGGGCTTTGAAAGGACCTTCTCCTTGCTCTGCTGGGATGAACCGGCTGCCGCTGGGTCCGCGGTGCCAACCAGCTCCAGCTTCTGCTCTTCTTGCTTTGTTGGACCCCCTGAAAACTGCCTGGCACAGGAGGAAGCACCAGTGGGGCAGGAGTTCAGAGAAACCCAACAGCCTGGGGCTGTGCAGGGCTATTTCAGGGGAAAATCCTTCCGTGGGCGTCACCAGAGCCTCGGCAAAGGCTGCGGGAAGCAGGGTTTGAGTTTCTGCTGGCACCCAACACATCCTTGTCTCCCCCTCAGGAGCCTCCACAACAGGCGGCTCTACCTGGCTGCGTTCGCCGCTGTCCTGGGCAACTTCAGCTTCGGCTTCGCGCTGGTTTATCCCTCCCCCGTCATCCCTGCCCTGGAGGCTCACCCCAACCCTGCGCTGAGGCTGGACCAGCACACAGCGCCCTGGTTCGGGGTAAGGAGCGGGGTTATCCCTGCCGGGGTGGGGGCAGAGCCAGGGGTTGCTCCGAGGGGATGCCAGGCTCACCCAGCCCCTCTCCGTGCCCCGCAGTCGGTGTTCACGCTGGGAGCGGCGGCGGGCGGGCTCAGCACGATGCTGCTCAACGACTGCCTGGGCCGCAAGCTGAGCATCATGTTCTCGGCTCTGCCCTCGGCGCTGGGGTACGCGCTGCTGGCCGGAGCCCAGGGCCTCTGGATGCTGCTGCTGGGCCGGGTGCTGACGGGCTACGCCGGCGGAGTGACCTCCGCCTCCATCCCGGTAATGCGGCAGGGGAATGCAGGGCAGGAGGTGCTGGGGGTGAGCTGGGGGATGCAGGGCAGGAGGTGCTGTGGGTGAGCTGGGGGGTGGATGCAGGGCAGGAGGTGCTGGGGGTGAGCTGGGGGATGCAGGGCAGGAGGTGCTGGGGGTGAGCTGGGGGATGCAGGGCAGGAGGTGCTGGGGGTGAGCTGGGGGATGCAGGGCAGGAGGTGCTGGGGGTGAGCTGGGGGATGCAGGGCAGGAGGTGCTGGGGGTGAGCTGGGGGATGCAGGGCAGGAGGTGCTGGGGGTGAGCTGGGGGATGCAGGGCAGGAGGTGCTGGGGGTGAGCTGGGGGATGCAGGGCAGGAGGTGCTGGGGGTGAGCTGGGGGATGCAGGGCAGGAGGTGCTGGGGGTGAGCTGGGGGATGCAGGGCAGGAGGTGCTGGGGGTGAGCTGGGGGATGCAGGGCAGGAGGTGCTGGGGGTGAGCTGGGGGATGCAGGGCAGGAGGTGCTGGGGGTGAGCTGGGGGATGCAGGGCAGGAGGTGCTGGGGGTGAGCTGGGGGATGCAGGGCAGGAGGTGCTGGGGGTGAGCTGGGGGATGCAGGGCAGGAGGTGCTGTGGTGCCGTGGATGAGTTGGGGGATGAGCTAGGGCACCCCGCTGCTTTTCGGAGGCGTCAGAAGAGCCCCAGAGAGCTGCGTCTGGGCGAGGAGGGATGGGGAGGATGTACCCTTTTAGCAGCTCAGCCGGAGCTGAGCCCGTTGGTGCCGGACTTCCTCGGCTGCAGGAAAAGACAAGGCAGGTCCTCAGCCCCCCGCTCCTCCCAGCAGTTATTTCCTCCCAAACACCAACCCTCGTGTTTCACACAGAGGGGAAGGCAGGAGTTGAGTAACACCAGGGCACCTCTTTCCAGTAACGGAGTCGCTG